>ML675651.1:3372848-3624532 GCA_007922155.1 Mesoclemmys tuberculata
CACACACACACACACACACACACACACACACACACACACACACACACGACCAACTCTGCTTTATGCAAAGTAATCCTGAAGACAGCCACTTTAGTAACTTGGTGACCAAGAATACAACATTAGGTAAAATCATTTAAACTAGGGTGACCAGCTATCAAGTGTGAAACATCAAGACGGGTGGTGGAGTGTGCCTATATAAGACAAAGCCCCGAATATCAGGACTGTCCCTATAAAATCAGGACATCTGATCATCCTAATTTACAGGCACATAAACCCAATCAAGAAAAAATTTGTCATATTCATGTGAACAGCTTCTACCCCTTATCTTCCAGCAGGTTTTTTCAACATCTACACTCAAATCCGTATGACAAGATGTTACCTGAGAAGGGTAGGTAGCATTGGAAAAAATCCTTACGTGCTGCATTAACAAATCTGGCATTTATATTTTACCTTTCATGCCACAGGAACTCAAAGAAGTTGAAAAGTACTTATTGTATATCTATCTATCTATCTGAACCACTTCATTGATCACTAGGACAGAGCATGTGAGGGAAAAATTATTTTCAAGCCTTTCATTTGAAAAACCTTGTGAAATATGTTCAGCAAATTATTTGACAAATACATTCGAGAATTGTTCAGCCAGCTCTGTTAACCAGATTAATTATGGAAAATGATATAAATTGAATAATTCATTCCAAAATATGGCAAAATTAATTGAATAAATTATTGAATTAATACTATTTGATAAATACCACCCGTCATTCATGTACAGCTTTCTCTGTGATGAAACAGAGCAGCTGTTAAAGTACACAATCGTCTAGGACAGTAAATGAAGGGAAAAAATATGCCAAATTGTGTCAAGGGAATTTGATATTAGGCAGAATGTAATTACCCAGATTGGGACTTAGTTAAAAACAGAGATAACAACCTTCTTTTGTAAAATATGCAACATTACAATGACCACAAATGGGAAACAACACATTGATTTCATCCAAAAGAAGAGACTCCCCAACAATATAGTTTCCCTTTATCATCATGCTGGTTCTAAACAGACTCAGAAAGGCACTACTCCCTGCTGATTCACCAACACCACTTCTTAGAATACAGCGCCCTCTAGGATCACACTGGGGCACTAGTGGTCAGAATTTATGGAAGCAGGAAGCATTAATTAAAGAAAATAGCTACAACCATGGACAAACAAAACAGGTTTCCTACAGAGCTTGAGTTCCAGCTTTATGCCCTTTGTTTACTACTGTCTGAAACCCTATACAGTGCATAGAGGCATCTAGAGGCTGAATTATACCCTGCAAATAAACGTATCATTACATTGGCTTCTGTACAGCTTCAGAAAAAATGAGTACTTGATGCAGTCACCAAAACTGCCTCCTCCAGTATGTCAGTGTTCTTCCAGGGTCTCCTGACCAAGTACTAACCCCACCCAGCTGTGATTAATTGGTAAGATCTGTTGAGATCACACCACAAGTGGTTGCAAATTTAACATATTACCAGACAACTCTCATTTTGGCTGACTATAGGGAATTGCAGCCTCACAAATACTCCAGTGTTCAGAACTCAGCTGCATGTACTTTTTGCTTATGGTTTTTGTGTCAACTGTGATAAGTTAGGAATGAAAGAAACCCTCTTTTTCTTCAAGTATATTTCTTTCATCAGTCTTGCGGCCAGCAGGACGCGCTCACTCAATGCCACGGAGAAGTACTCAATATGGCTATTAGCGTACCTGCAGGGGTTGTTACTTTAAAATCACTGCCAGTTCCTTTCAAAGGGGGAAATCATAAGACCGACATCTCAGAAAGATTTGCTTCCAGTATCGGAAGCAGGATCTGAGTTCATTTTAAGCATTTCAAGAATTATTTCAGGAATTTACACTCCTCACTCTCGGTTACCGGTAGGGAAACACGACACTGCATGGAAAATGAAATTTACAAACATCTGTCACCTTTGGGAACGTGATGGTATTCTCCAATTTATACGCGCACACACACCTTGAATGTGTAAATACTTCAGAGCCACGGTTTAAGGGCACCAGTGATTTTCACAGCAACATAAATCACTGTTTCCCCCGTGAGCAGAAAGCTGCTGTGAACTAGTGCTAACGTCAGACGTGGATTAACATTAACATCTCAGCCAGTATGCTGGAAGTTTAATTGTTTACATACGTTATGTGAACGGATTTAAAATCTATTATTTACACACATTTAGATGGCACACACTCATTAATAAATTAGACACTTGCAAAACAAGTGTAAATCACTGGAGCTGTGACTTGACTTTCTGATTTACCAGCATCCTCAGGGCCAGGCAGTCTCCCAGTCCTTGCCAGAACTCATGCGCCAGGCAGAACCTAAAAACATCGCAAGGCTCTCCATGCTGGGGTTATGCTTTCCATACACAATTTGCATTGCTGCTGCCCCTGCCACATTCCTCCTATGGCTATGTAAAGGTTTTCAATCATTCAGGCTTTCAATCTAGCACCTTTTCCCAGCACTAAATTCAATCATTTAAAATACTGTAATAATAAAAGCCAGGTCTTCCAAGGAAAAGCTTTGACCTACCTGGGGGCTGAAGTGGGACAGTTGCCACCCCAGACCATTGCACTAGCCTTTTCCTAAGTCAGCTCTCTAAGCTCCGATCCCCCCTCCCTCGATGCGAAAGCCAGCGATTAAATATTAGAGGCTCTGATCTCTGCCTCATTAAAGAGAGAATATTCTCATTCTATCCTGACCTGCACTGGGGCCAGCTTCAGGAGCAATCCGTCATGAGATCATTAATACAGAGACTGGCTCAAAGGGTGAAAATATTCATCCAAAATTAATTTCATAACCTTTTCTGGGAAGGCCTCGCAGAGGGTATTTTACCTTTCATAACTGGGGGATCGGTTATATATTTCCTGGCTGCAGTAATTACAGAAGCAAGCCAAGAAGGCAGATCCACACTGAGGCAGTGCCTCCCAAAGCCTCTTAGCAACATTGCAACACTACCTATGCATGGTCCAGTCTGGAGGAGGGGGCTGAAAGAGTAGAGTGTGGGGTAAAGGATAGACTGACACTGGTATGGTTTGGGTAGGCAAGAGACATGCATCCAAAAATTGCTTCCTGGAGAGCAACAGGGAAAATATATCTGGGGAACTGCTGTTAACCAGAAAAATATTGACCTGTCTCCATCATGCTTTCAGAGCACAAGTCCAGACCGGCAGATCGGTTAGAGCACTTTGCAGGCTGTAGGAGTGACAAGTCTGTCTAAAAGAGGAGGATTCTGGTTTTGCTAACCGGTCAACACAACCAGTGTTTTTGTAAACTCTCTAGGGTAAGGACTGTCTTTTTTAATGTAAGGCCCAGTCTACATTTACCTTGGCGATTTGGCGGCAGTCGACGGGAGATACACAAGTGACATAAATCACTTGCGTATCTCCCGTCGACTTCGTGTCGTCTCCTCAGCGCGGCGTCCACACTGCGCTGCGTCGAAGGGAACAGCGCTCCCTTCCATGCAGCGCTACTCCACTTAGGGGGGTGGTTTTCCTGTGTCGCTTCCTGGATCAACTGAGCACGTCTATACAGACCGCTCAGTCGACCCAGAGCAATCAATGTGACGGCGGCAAATTTGCTGCTGTCAATGTGGACCCAGCCTCAGTGTGTGCCGTGCCTAGCACAATGCGACCCTGATTGGGGTATCTCGGTGCCATAATAATAACATAATTATAATCTCCCCTTAAGAAGCGATTGTCCTGGACTCAGGCTTCCTTCTCTCCTCTTTTCTGTCTCTTTCCTTCCTTGCTGGTTGTTAGTGACAGGATGCACACACAGCCTGGTACAGACACAGAGAGATCAAACTTAGGTAGATAGACATACACGCTATCTTGACAGTGTGCAATCTGCACAGGCCGTTGCAGAATTGGGAGGAATAATAGAATAATGGAAATTTCTCATCGCCTGTCGCTGTCACGTTCCGTTAAACTCACTGCAGGTAAAAGGTTCATTGTCGATGCTGTTAAACTGGGTTTCCATAAACAAGCGAAAGAGGATACAAACTAATGGTCATCTCCCCAACGAGGCTGGGGGAGGAAGGGAATAGTGCTATTCCAGAGGGAGTGTATAGGCTCTCTCGGATTAGAACCGATGCCTAATATTAACCCTTTCATTGCTGGTTCTCCTAGGAAAACCAGCTGTGCTGTGTCTTGTGATATTAATGTGTATTTATACCAAATAAGATAACTGGATTAGTATGGAACTTCTGGAGCAAGGTCTGTACCATGTGATGTGATATCCAGCAACTGAATTAAAGATGGCATCTTGGTCCAGAATGCATTATATTCCAGGAGGAGTATGAAACCTAGACAGGATCTAGATTCAGCATGGGCTGCCCGCAGGGGGTGACATGGGTCTGTGGGTAAGAAGGTGACATTTTTACAATCACTTTCCGACTAACTACACATTATGTGATTTCAGTGCACACAAAATTTTGTTACAGGCAAATATAGCTCTTTTTACAAATCAACCTTATCCAAACCACAGGATACGAAGACATAATAATACCCCTTTTATAGCACTTTTCACTCATGCTCTAAAAGTTCTTTACACAGGCAATTGCAGGAAGTCCACTGCGTACACTACAGAGAGCAGGAAACAGTTTATCCTCTTGTCCAAAGCCACCCAGAGATGAAGCAACGTCGACCTTCCTAGTGGGTAACTAACAGGATTGTGGGGAGTGTGGAACTAATCTTTCCTGACGCTTAAAAAAGGTTTGTATAAGGAGTGAACATTTGAGTTATTTTTTATTTTGCTCAGACAGATTTGCCTTTAAATACCACTGGCCTGATCAAATCATCTTCCTGGAGCTTTGGCAGCTTTGAGAGGTACTGGAAATGCAGCTGTTACCATAGCCATGGAGATGCCTTTGTAGAAATGGGTTTCATAATCATTTAGAATTCGTTTAACATACGGAGCAACATTCTGGGTGTCATGTCTCCCATCTGGTGGCCAGACACTAACGTGGACTCAACCAACTGGCGAGTCCTTCAGCCTGCTGGCCCACCATACTGCCTGTGCATGCCCTGCATGTTTCCACAGCGGAGCAGAGACTGTGGAGTCCCTGAGCTCTGCAAGCAAAAGCGCGGTCAGCTGAACCGAAGAGGGAGCCATTCCCAGGCCAAGCTGGGAGGAGCTGGGGTTCCACTCAGCTGTCCTAGCTTGCACTGGGAAGAGAAGGAACCCAGTTATCGCCTATCAGTTTTACTGCCCAGCTAGACAGGAAGAAAGGATGTAGGCATGGCTCAGCCCTGGGTCTTTGGAGAACAGGGTCTAGTCTCAGTCCTGCTGCCATTTCATTGTGCGGTTTTGGGTGCGTCACCTCTCCTGGCTTCAGTTTCCTGCACAATAGGGGTAATGAATGATACTGACCAGCCTTTTAAACTGCTCTGGCAGCCATGAAAGGAGTGGGCGGGGTTTCTATTACATCTGTAACCCAGGAATATCAACGCTCAAAGGGAGACCAGGGTGGTTAATATCTGCACAGTGCTCAGGAGTTATCAGGTAGAAGGTGCTCTGTAAGTGCCAAGCGCTATTGCTTATGCAGCCTGTAGGGTGGATTTCCGTAATTGGTTTGCTCATTTGCAATTGTATGGCTAATTTGTAGCTATTTGCTGTCCAAAGAGCAGCTGTGCTATCACTCCTACAGTATTACAGTAAAAGACACGATTGCATTTCCAGCTAGACTTGTCACTCAGCAAACACTAATGCCCCACTTTTGCGAGGCGATTATTAAGGGGTACTCTGACTTTATAATATAAAAATGGCTGTATGGTTACAGACTGATAACACCCAACCAGCAGCAGCATTGATTAAATGCCACTGGCAATCTCACTGCTGGAATACCAATAGTATAGGTCGCCAGCAGCTGTAATACTGGTGTAATTAACAGCAATGCTTAATCTTTCCCTCTGATGAACAGTAGCAGAGTTCTCTCTCCTCACCCCCCAAAGAAATCCTCCTGCCGAAAGGGAAGTGGAAAGCTGCAGTCACAGTGTGAAGGGGAACACGGAGAACATTCCCCCCACCCACTCCTGGCCAAGTTTGGAAGAGACAAGAGCTTTTCCAGATGGAGGTCAGGTCAGCCACCCCACCCTTGCCAACTACCCTGTGTATACCCTAGTGTAGAAACCTCAAAGCTGAGCTCTGATCATGAAGGGAGGAATCTCTAATCTACTATCCAGCTACCCTCTCTGTTGCTCAGATCGGCACTGACATCCTGTGAAGGGAGCCTTATCCAGCCACCACCGTGCCTTTGAAGAAGCAGATTAAAGGGGCTGGGAAAACGAGACTCTCAGAGTAACATTTACCCACTGTGGTGCATACATCTAGTAAAGCGTGACGCCTTTGTTTTCCACATACTGCACTTTTGCTATTGCCAACCCCAAGCGAACAAAAATCATGAGACAACCCCCACCCCAAATCAGGAGAGCTAAAAACTATAATAAATGTGTGGTTCTTTTTATTTGCCTTCTAGATTTTGAATGAGCAGAGGGCACTCAGGTCACATTTTCAAGCTTTCCTCTGCAATCCAGAGGGCTAAGAAGTTACTATTTTTAAATGAAAGCTGAGATTCTCACCTCATGACATACCTCCAGGAGTCGGGGCTTTAAGGTCAACACTGAATGTTGCAAGATTCCTAGTAAAATTGCAAAAGTTGGCAACACTGGAAGAACGGCCTATGTGCAAAAACTGCGGCCATTTTGTACACTGAGCTGATGTAGCCCATTACAGAGGACATGCACATATTGCTCTTTTTGTTCTTTGTTGCTGTTTTCTTTCATCTAAAATAAAAGGCACTTGCGTGAGAAGTCTATGGCTACTCTTTGGTATGGGGAAAACAGTACCTTTCCCCCAAAATACGACCCCATCAAGGTTAAAAGGCCCAAATGTCATCTAAATCCAAAACAACAGGGATTCTCCATTCATATAGCCCCCCTGAGTCTGCAAGATCTATTTGCCCCCAAAATTAAATCCAAATGAACATCCCATCACACACACACACGCTTCATAGCTCTAAAGAGAGGGGGTATATTTAACCATTAAGCCAAATGAACAGTGGCCAGGTTTTTAAAGAGGTTGGAAAGGAGTGGTGCCCACTAATCATATGTGCAGCTTGGGGAGCCACACTAATTACCATGGCAAACGAGTCTCCTGCTTCAGGAGGTTAGATGATTATTGTAGAGAAGGCTTTGCACCCTCCTGTACTGTGTTAATAGGTGTGCAGAGTGTATTGTGCGCCTTCCAGTGGTAGTTCAAATCATAGTACTTCTGCGTATAGGAAGTACCTGTTGACCGACTCTATCCAGATTCATTAGGAGGAAGCTGGACCCTCAGATACATTGTGGGTTGGCAGATTATTGCTTTCCTCTGAAGCATCAGGTACTGGCTATTGTAGGAGGTACAGTCTGATCGCATATGTCAAATCCTGTGTTCTTTTGAACGGGAAGGAGACAGATACACTCTGTTACTCTCTTCTGCTAGCCAGGCAGCTGTGTTGTCATGAATAAGATTTGTTTGGTAGGCTTCATATTGCTGTGGCATCTCTTGAGGAAGGGATTAGAGAGCAGCAAGAGGGTAGAAGGTACACCTGCTTGCCTGCCCACAAAAACAGTTGGGAATTTTATTTTTAGGCCTCTCATTAGGCCTGACAGAAAAATTGTAGCATTAAATCAGAATGAGTGAGTGGTGCATTGGATGTTTACAGATTGTAGGATAGGAGCAAGAGTGCAGGACTTTGTGATAGTCACTGTATATTTTTCCACAAATGAGCCCACGGTACAGTGTTTGGATCCAGAGCTTAGCTTCAGAGCTACTAGAGAGACAGACAGGTGCAAACACTGGGTTGCCTCGTGTGTCACAAGGCACGAGAGTGTCTAATAAATAACTCAGGACCAAAGAGCTTCGACTGGTAATAGGATAGAAAACTTTTGTCCTGTAGGATGAGCTGGTTTGTATCCAGCCCAGGCAGCAGTGAGTGAAAGTCGTTACCATTGAATGACTCTGTGAAATTAGTTGGTGGGTGTCAGCCTAGTTTCCTGTGGACAGGTGGTTTCCATATCTCAAAAACCTCTGCTGTCATTGTCACTAATTATCTCCCTTGTCAACAGTCCCAGCAGAGGGGCCAAGGAATGCATGGGCCTTGGAGACTGGGCATGTACATCTCTCACCCTCCAGAGGTAGGGAGAGAGCAGTGAAGGTTAGAAAAGAAAGAAGCCAATGCAGAGTACATACAGGTCTCAGACTCAAAATCTGGATCTGGATTTTGAATGTCTAGGACCCAATTCTCCTGCTGTAGGATTCCAATAATGACAACGGACTTCAACATGAGTTACTCTATCTGCTGCTGGGAGACTCATGCCCCCATTTCAAGGCGGCTTGGGGGCTTTGGTTCAGCCCATTGCAAATACAGAAGAGCTAGCCATAAAATTTGTCTCAGGATGGGGTCTGGGCTTCCAAAAGCTTCCCTGATTCCCCAGAGTGGGGGATTTGGCACAGATCCATCTCTAAGATGGAGGAGAGATTCCTGGATGTCGCGTGTGGAAAATCTGCTTGTTCAGAGAGTCAGGGGTTTATACAGCAACCCACCTCAGAGCTATGACGATGAAAGGACCATTAGGAATCAGTATTACAACAGTAGTAATACTGAGCGTTACAGCTGGGCCTGCATCAGGCAGAGTGTAGATTCTGTGGCGGCGGGCACTCAGCCATCCATAGGCAGAAAGACAAACAGAGAGAGACAAATAGGATGAGTTTGGATTGAACTAATAGATGCTCAGTGTCCTGATACTGAAAGAAGCCCTTCTCCTCCCCTCCCCAGCCTCCTTCCTCCTGGCTGGTTTCATCACAACTCCAAATTGCTCGAACAAGCTGCCTGATAAGCGCCACAGATGCCAACAGGAAGCGACGATGTTACAATAAGTGTCACAGGGAAAATGTCAACTGTATCATTATAATGAAGGTCATGTCTCCCTCACCGAGAGAGGAGCAGAGAGCTTAGGGCTTTGCACAATTCACATGTTGTTATTAGGAAGATGTTGACACGTGTAACTTCTACCTTACACAAGTCATGGCATAATGAATCTGGGGAAAGTGCTGGCTGGGAGAGGGCGGGGAGGAACGTGCTGCTATTCCTGGCCCAGCCTCTCCCAGCAGGGGGAATTGTAGGAAGCAGGGCAACAATACCGCACCCGCATCCGGCTCCCCGAGCAGAAGGCGCTGTAGGGAATGAGGCAGGCACGCTAGCAGTGAGGTTCCCTCCCAAAGTTCCCTGTGGCAAACGACGCTCGTGCGCGCCATGTAAAACAGCTCGCTGCCTCTCTAATGTAGGGAATCTCCTCCTTTTAAACCCAGCGATAAAAATGATAAAAAGTGGCCTATAAAATATAAAAGCCTTGAATTAGTGCTCTAATGAAATTTAAAAAAAAAAAAAAAAAAAGATTTTGTTCCGTGATGAGGAAATATATACTCTCCTTGGCTCCAGATGTGTGTGTGTAGGCTATTTTAATTCGCCAGAGAAAGACAGCAGACAGTAGAAAGTGTTCTTTTCTGTCTCCGCTCCATCTTCAAGCCTGTCAATATTCTGCTCAATAAGGATGATTTGCTGGCAAGAACTTGCACACACACACACACACACACACACACACACATCTATATTAACAAAATGTTATTTACCCAAGCCCTGCTACAGCCAGAGGGAGAGAGGAGAAATCTAAGAGACCTGACTAATGGATCACCTGACTGGACAGTCAGTGAGCCACCATACAGCCTCCTGCTTGTTCCCCCAGAGGGGGTAGATGGCTAGGGACGTGTACTTTTCATGAGAGTCATGTAACAGTCCCAGGGGCTAAGAACAATGTATGTGTAAAGATGGGGGATGGCAGCCAAGGAAAGAAAGTGCAGACACGTATGTTCAGGTCAATGGCTCCCCCGGGGCAAGACAGTGTGAAGCTGGGTGTCAGCACATCCCTGGAAAGGAGAGGGAGGCAGCAAAGAAGGAAAGGAGAGGAAGAGGCAGGGGTGTGGGGAAGGAGCAGGTGGCTGTTGAAGGGTGTTCAAGTCACTGCTGTGGGTCGCTGAGCTTGCTGCTGGCCGACGTGGGTTTCTCTCCGGGTTCCCATTCCAATACCCACAGTATAAACGCTCCTGTCACTTGCTCCCATTCACACGCCCAGGCTGGGAGTTTGAAGAACTTACTCAGCAGGATCCTTTTTACTGCAAACTTCACCCACTTTGATGACTGGGATGGGACAGGACGGTCTTACACAGGCCACCAAACTCGGAGCTCTAGAGAGCCTGAAAGCTACATCCAAAGAGCTTTTAGGGGAAAGGGAGGGTGTATTTTGCTCTTCCCATATATAGGGGCCACTCTTCTATGTCTCTGGAACTGCACGGGGAAAATGTAAATGTGTGCATCTGACGGGCAATCCGGTGCGCTGGCGCAGTTGGCACAGAGGCTGCTCCCATTCAGTCTTAATTCACCCAGCTGCATGAAATGAAATCAAGAGTTCAGTGAAGGCCTCTGGTTCATTCCATCCTTGCTTCTGCTGTCAGCCCCTGGAAAGATTCACCTTTCCCCTTCCTGCCCAGGACTTTCAAACAGCTGAAGCAGGGAACGCCCCTTAAGAATCCAGCCCAGCTTTCCTATGGGACCCATTGCAAGGACATGCAGACCTCTGCGCAGGCTGGGTTCAGTAAAGCTAGTAGTTCTTTGCCTTCATACTGAGTCTCACTGAGTTAATTCAAGGCTCCCTGGCACCGAGGGACGCAGCAGCCACCATCTCTGCCACAAATGCTCCATGATGCACACATGTCTGGGCAGCCCGGCCAGAGAGGGAGATTCACGCCTTCCATCCAGTGATAGTGTAAGGTGCACATCCATGCCCAATGACTGCAGGCAAAGCTGTGAGCTGACATTCACAGGGCCCCCCCCACCGCCTGCTGGCCTAGCAAAAAGAGCACCGGCCACATTAGCAGCTCTGTGTGGAAATGGGGGAGAGGTCTGTGTTAGGGAAAGTGAAGAGAGGAAGACGCACAAAAAACAAACGAGAGGGGTTAGTGAAAACAACCCTTCCAGGCTGGAAGTGCCCTCGCATGCATGATCTGGCCGCCAGCTCACAGGAAACCTTCAGATAGAGTGCCCCAAAACTAAAACACTTCCTCGGATTTCTGACATTCAGCTGACTCATCCTGGGGGAATGGTGAAGAGATTTATGTAGCCAATCCTGGTTTTAGGCTGAGATTTAAAAAAAACTGGGGGCCCTGCCCTTTGTGCCTGGCCTACTTCCTTTCTAAATCCTTGCACTGTGCTCCACACCCTAAATTCCCCCCCCCCTCCCATTCAGCTAGGTGCAATACTCTTCTTCACTTTCTGTCCTACACTATTGTGCAATGCTTCTGCCCGTTATAAAACAGCTGCTGCATTCCACCCCAGAAAAGGCTGCATTTCAGGGATGGGTGCTGCCGTCTCTGCAGGGTGGCTGTAACGTGGTTTATTTGATATTGGTAAGAGGAGCTTAATAACTGAAACCAGATGTGGGGAATTTAGTTTGGCAGACAACGGGTTGCCACCTTCCCTACATTCGCAGCATGGTGTTGCATCATCATGTCAACGTGACACAAAGATTAGCCTATGGCTTTGGACTGCCCTGAATTCTGGGAGCCAATCTGGTATACATGGATGGCAAGAGAGAGCGGCAGGATTCCCTTAGCACCGGTGGACAGGGAAAGGCGCAAGAGGAAGCATTGATATTTACCAACATCCATGTTCAGCAAAGGAACCCAAATGTGACTTCCCCTGGGCTCCTCTACTCCCAGCAAGTGAATTCTGTATTCCGAGTGAGATGCTCATTCGTAGCACCAAGCCTTCTCTGGTGCAGAGTCCTAGAAAGACAGCGCCATAGGGCTGAATCCATGATCACTGCATGCAGCCCGGTTAGGTACCATTGAAATAAGTAGGTCAGCAGCAGAGGCTCACAGGCTTCTCTCTTGGCTCCAGAACTGCAATGTAGTGCAAAATTGACTGGTTTCTGCATTTCAGTCTCCCCTTATTTATTTATTCACTTATTTTAATTTGCCTGGGGATTTAATGCTCATGCAAGTAAGGGATCAATATCGCTAGCTTGAGCCAGGCACAACTCAGAGCAAACCCCCCCCCCCATTTCTGCCAATGACAGTATACTTCAGTCCTGACCTCAGCACCACCACCAGCTATCAGGGGTTTGGTACCCCCTTCCCTCCCCAGCCCTGCCAATGCACTTCAAACGTGACCTGCAGGTCCCACCCCCAGCCCCTTGCAATCCTAGGCTCTCCCCATAGCTCTGCCAATACACCTCTTCCGATCTGGCCTTTCTTCAGCTGAGGTTATAGATACTGCCAGGTGGCAAGGTTGTGATTTTGACATGGGCCACAAATGAAAGAATGAAGATTAATTTAATCAAATTCATTTTTATTTGCAATCCTAAACCACTCTTCAATTTATAGGACAAAATATAAAATAAAATAAATGAGAGCAGGAGACAGAGAGAAGAAGTTCAAGTGTATCAGTTGCAGACAGTTCATATGAACCATGTATTTTGTGCTATTTATCTTTTATGTGGTTCTCTTTTGAGAGGGTTTTGTACAATGGCCATTACAATAAGCGATGCACCACGACAGTACAGGATCCAGGAAATTGATCTGAGTTCATCTCTTAGAGCATCAAAGATCATGAAGTGTTTAGTTTACTTGACTTCCCACCCCTCTACTCCTTTAAAAAAAAAACAACAACAAAACACACCTTTCTTTAAAAAAGAATCACCATCACAAGGCTCCTTTCCAGTTTTCAAAAGCTACATCCAGGCCCACTAGTTATTTCCATGTGGCAGGAAAGGGTGCTACTTCCTAGAACTGGCCAGAAAATGATAAAGACTTTTACACACAAGTTTGTTGGGTTTTTCTTTAAATAAAAAGCTTTCCAAATTTTCAACCAAAGCTAGTTTTAGAAACCAAAGAAAGCGGCATGGTCTAAGCAGGTGACTGAGTATGCAGGGGGACATACGGAGGTGAGTTGAGGTGGGTTTCACAGAGGTCAGGCCTCATTTAGCGAATGGTGTGCTCGAGTGCTTACTGTGTGTGTGAGCAAATGGCATGAAGCGTGTGTGAATGAAAGTCAGAGGGATGAAAGGGGCCAGCCAGATGGTGTCAACTGTGAGCATGATGCATGCTCAGCTGACGAGACAATTGCACTGCTGATCAGGGCCCAAGCATAATTTTTTCAGGCCCAATACAAAAACTTGTAAAATGGGACTCCTCCCAAACACATATCATAATCCCTCATCCCATACATACAATTTCATAAGTCATGAAAATTGTTCCCTCATGGTAATGGGAATTGCAGGCTGGGGCGGGTCCCCCAGGGCTTCTGGGCCCCAGTATAGCGTACCCTTCCCCCCTTCTTGTGGGGACCCTGCTGCTGCTATGTGAAATTGTACAGGGAGGGAAGGGAGTTTGTCCGGTCATTAGGGCACTAGTCTAGGACTTGGGAGACCTGGGTTTAATTCCCTGCTTTCCAACTGACTCCGTGTGACCTGGGCCAACTCCTGTAGTCTCACGGTGCCTCCATTCCCCATCCCCATGGGGATAACAGCATTGCCCTGTGCGGATAAATACATTAGAGATTGTGTGGTGCATTGGTATCCGCGTCTGTGAAGCTCCATGTAAGAGCTAGGTATTATTGCACAGGCTGAGTTGATGATAGTGGGGGATAAGGATAGTGGGGCCTGGCTGGTAATGAGGGGAGGAGCGCATGGCAAAGGTCACTTTATGCCCGCTTTTCACCTTCCCTACTGTCTGGGGAGCCTATCAAGCTTCTGTAATAAGTTAGAGAAGCCCCAAGGCTTGGTTCACAGTGATCTAGCTTCGGCGCTGTGTACATTAACCAGCAGAGAACAGTCCCTCCTCAGCCAAGATTAAAGGCTCGTCCCCACAGTGGTTTAATTTAAGGTGTGATTTTAAACGGATTTAGTTAAATCAGTGCAAAAGTCTGCTTAGAGGCGCTTATCTCAGTTTAAAATAAACAAATCCCACATAAGCCTAAGTCAGTTAGAAACAGGTTTTAATTAAAGTGAAATAAGAGTGTCTACACAGCCTTTTACACTGCTTTACCTAAAGCAGTGTGAATGTGTGTGTAGACAGCCAGGGACCACCTGGTTTCTGTCCGCTGGTGTGCGGGTGACTTTCATTTCATTGGCACCTGCTCACTCCCTATGTGGTTGCTTCAATCAGCTATTGAATCTGGATGTGTCCCAAGGAGGGACTGCTAGCGAGAGTCTAATATTAAGGGGAGCTGATCGGGCAGCAAGCAAACCCATTAAGACAGGGATTGGAGCAGAGAGCATTTACTGTTACTGTTTTGGGGCAGTTAGCTCTAGTCTGTCACTCTCAGTAAGACTGATTGGTTGGCATCAGGGCCCAAGCATAATTTTTTCAGGCCCAGTAAAAACTTGTAATATGAACCCCCCTCCCACACAAATACTCATGGGGGTTGCAGCCTGGGCTGGGCCTCTAGGAACGGCTAAAGTGTACCCCTCCCCCCCATTGTGGAGGCCCTGATTAGCATGCGACTTTAGTGTAGGGAGGTGGCTCAGCGCCAAGGCGGAAGGATTCCAGAGGGAAAGGAGGGTGAATGGGGTGGGGGCGAGGGAGAAGAGAAGGGAAGCCTGGAAACATCGCATCTACGAACGAGTAATGAATTCCCATTGTTATAGCTATCTCCTGAGATTTTCAAGAATATTATAAATCAGTTGGCCACATCCATTGTATTAGCATTCGTTCTGGGAATGGGTACCGGCAGGAATCGATCAGCTGAGGCCCATTGTTGCTCTATGGCAGAGCTCAAACCTAGAGGAAGGGGAATAATTTCGGTGGCTCATTGCAGGGACTGCATGCTCCTCGTCCCATGGAAATCCACGTGGGAGGGAAGCACAGACCTTGGGACATGGACAGTCATTTCAGAGCCACTCAGCGCTGTCCCTTGTGGCTATGCAAAGGGATGGGGGTAGGTGGGCTGCAAATCCTACATACAGGTATACAGTAAATGCCAAGGAACATCCTCCCACAGCTCAGACAGTGTGAGGGATCCCCTTTGGCCTCCACACTGGCCTCATCCTCTTCCAGCACTGCCAATCTAGCCACTCAGGGTGCCTACACAAATCCAAAGTGTCCACCAGCCACAGCGGGGGAGTTGGGTCCCCTCCCATGCCTAGGCTGCTAGACTGAGCTATTTTTCCTTCCCCTGCACTACTCCACCAGCTTGGCCATGGTGAGGAGCTGCAGAAGGGAAAGAGTTGTTTGCCTTTCGCCCTATCTGAGCGTCCCTGAGAGGATTTGGGCACTTCTGGTTCTCTTTGTGCTGGTAAGGGGAGGGGAACCTGTGGCCCTTTAGCCAGAGACACTAGTGAGATGAATTGCTTTGTTCTATAGCTGATCAAAACTGGTAAACTAGCCTCTGCCCATTAAAGAAAATATTTTAGGATGACGTTTTTGTGATTTTTTTTTTTTTAAAGACAAAATTTCTAAATGAAAGCTTTTAATTAGAAATTTTTCATTTTGTTTTGGTGGGGGAAATCCCTCTCTCTTTTTTTACATTTTATATTCCCACCCAGCCAGTCAATCTTTTTTCTCCCACTGGAAAATGGGGGCAAAGTAAAAGTGAGACAAGGAGTGTTTGAAAGAAAATCAGTTATTTTATGTTACCTTCTCTCGTTTCTTAACTCCCCATCCCCCATTTCTTTTCTAGAGGGGGGAAGGGAGGGAAAAGTGAAAGAAACTGACACAAAGTGGGCATTTAGCCACAATTTAGAAATAAGAGATTTTGAAAATGCCCAAAAAATCGTCTATCCTTTAACTACAGTTTACAAGCATAATCAGCTTTTCTCACGGTCAGCCTCACTGACACTAACACTGTACCTTAAATTTACAAGTCCTCCTCCCAGTAAACAGAACTCCTTCAGATGTAAACAGTGATCTATAAATATTTCATTTTGAATTAAAAAAAAAAAAAAACACAAAAAACACAACATGCAAAACCAGAAAAAAAATCACAAAATTTTGTTTTCGGTAGAATCCTATTTTTCAACAACATCTTTTCACGGAAACAATTTTGATACACCAACAAATAACTCCACCTCCATGGAAGGTGTAGGGCTTATGTGGTGGTAGTTAGGGTGAGTCAGCGTCCCTATAAACACTGCTTTACTTACATCAGCTGTTGGCTATCATCATCATCATCATCATCAATTTTACAGTGGAGCTGTGAAATTGACGAGAAAGGCTCCCTGATGTGAACCCCACACAGCTCGGGCTGGCTCCGGAGGGTGTGTGAGGGGCTCCCAGCTCCAAGCCAGGTTGCCAGCGGGGAGCTCCACTCAGACCTGTGAACCCAGGCTCTCAGCCCCCACATTGCCCCTCTGAAGTTGGTGGAGTGTGTCCTCACCAGGAGCGCTTGCACTAACAGAAGGAGGGTAGCATGGACATGAAAAAAGCCACAGTAATTGATATGGTGGCTGTATGTCAGCTTAAGTCACCTTATGTTTGTAATGTAGAGAAGCCCATTTTTTTCATTGCCACAGACACTGTACCCTGAATTTACAAGTCCCACTCCCAGCAAACAGAACTCCTTCAGATGTGAACAGTGATCTATAAAGGCAGCACAGGTAAAATATTCCACAGCTGCTTTTGTTTACCAAACCGTTATCCACACAATCCTTGCACTCAGAGGGGTTTTTCATTGCTAAACATTAACTTCGTGAGCTTGTCCTGGGTCCCCTTCTTCCTTTTTGGAAAGCTCTTCAGATCCTCACCCTCCCCGCCCCCCCCCCCCCCCCCCCCGGACACGGACACACACACAGTTCCAGGTCCCAGCTGTACTGTAATGGTACTGAAAGGTAAATACAACAGCAGGCTCGTTCGGTAATGATCAGGTTCCTGTGCCAATTACGATGGAGTGTTCTGATGATGACACCATTAGCTGTGCTCCACTCTGCTGCTATGAAGTTATAGCTGTGAAACCTGCACTCTGCACTGAGATAACAGCCTTAGCTTTACTGTGCTATAGCAGGAGGTTTCAGGCAGAGTTAGAAAGCATTAACTCCGCCATGGCATCAACATGATCCGTGGAAACCTATATTATCAAGGCCTGACATTAACGACTTGCTGTCAGAATAGCAACTGGAACTTTGATCAGCACAATAGCCTTGTGGATTCCCATTGTTACATCTTTCTATCTCTTCCTCCTCCCCCTGACCTGCTCCTTGTCATTCCCTCCCCTCAGACCTGCCGCCTTCCTCCTTACACTCTCCATCAAATATTCTGGGGAAAGTGTGTGTGTGTGATTGGGGAGGACGGGGGGGAAGTCACCCCCTCTCTGGCTGTTGCTGAATCCTCCCTGCCAGAGTCAATGCATCCTTGAAGCTCCTAAATATACTTTGGAAAAGCAAACTGTTCTCTTTTGGTGCCCCCTAAACCGCTCCAACAGCCTGTGTTGAAAACTTTCCCCTTGGAGAGAAACCCCTCTCCCCTAAATCTCCTACAGAATCTTCACTCCTCTGACGTCCTCACTTCAGATGACCCCAACTGGACTCTGTGCTTCTCTAGCAAGAGGTCCAGGAAAGTTTCCAGGGAAAAAGCATAAACCTCACTAGCACAGTGCAAGTGAAGAACACTTGGTTTGCCCAGCAAAGTTGCCTCCCCGTGTGTGTATGAGGATAGAGGGGGAATTCTATGAGAGAGCTCGTTTCTTCTTTCAACAGGAAAGCACATCAGTAGACCTCTAGCCCCTCGTCACTCTTAGCAGTAGCACACACCTTCCCAGAGCAAAGAGTTTATCACAGGCTATGCGGTGTGGACGGACAATTTTTGAAGGCGGACTTTTGGTTAAAAATACTGTCTGGAGTACTGTCTGTCTCTTGCTTGACCTTCCTCCTTGTATATCTGCATTTTTCCTTCCCTTTCTATGTCCCTCTTCAACATCTCTCTTTCATTTAGCACCATCCTTCACTCCACACCCTTGCCTATGTCCCTCACTTCCTCTCTCCCTTCCACAGATGCCTCCACTCCCTTTATTATTTGTAATTAGCCATTTGATTAGCACCAGAAACATGCCCCCTCGCAGAGGGCTGACTCCTGCTGTTTCTTGCTACCAGAAAAAAAAAAAAAAAGTAGCCAAGTGCTTTTGCTCTGAATAGTTTTCACTTTCAATGACAGGAAAACAAAAACACAACAACAAGAAACAAGAGTAAGTCCCCAAGAGAGAAAAGCAGTGTATCTGTGTGTCCCTCTGTAATAGGCAACAGCCTGTTAATCAGGTTGAATCAGCTAAATAGCTGATAACAAAATGGCAGACTGAATGGATGATTATGCAACAGGAAATAAAAAGGTACAGTGCACACAAAACAGCCCTATAGCTATATACCCAGCTGTCTGTCTCTGCTCTGTGCTGGGCTGTCAACATCTAGCTCTGTAGCAGGACACAGGAACCCAATTTTCCAAAAAGAGTCAGCTGTCTCTTTAATGTGCAGTGTCCTCCTGGTCCTGTTAGCTACAGAGCCACAGAAATGTATTGGCTTACATTCTCAGCCCTGCAACTCGTGAGTTGTGCTGAATCCTTGGGACGTGCTGTGGAATAGGTCTTAATTAACAGTAGAATTAAAAGATCAGCATGAGCCAACACAGAGAAATACACACAGGGCAAGTGAGCGCCAATGGCCTGAAACAACCAGTTCCTCACACGCTTTCAGCAAAACTGAACACAGAGAAATCTGGGATTTCAGAAGAAGGAGCGGGGCAGCAAATTTAAAAAGTCATGCCCATGAGCCTCATTTTCCCTAAGTACTGCTTTCAGGTGGTGCCCCTGTGCATCTTTATTACCTGACCAGGGCTGACTTCCCATGCATGCCACCAACAGTAGGCACTGGCTTTCACACACATGGCACCTGTCAAATAAAGCATTGGAGGGCATATTGCAAAGGGCACTGTGTAACAGCCTTGCAAAATCATCATAAAAAAATGAGCAAACCCGGCCTAAAATCTACTTGTCCACTCTGAGGATGATGGCAACTTGTTCTTGTATTTCTGAAAATGTGTTCATTGTTTGAAAGTAATGTATGTATCAAAGAACCTATGGTGAACAATTCTCCGGCTACAAGTTATTCACAAAAATTATTCACTTTCACTAGTCTCAGCTTGCTTCTTATTTCATACAGCACGTGACAAGTGACCTGAGTCACATCATGTCATCACTGCCTCAACCAACTGACAAACATTTTAAAGAGGAGAATAGCAGACGTCCCCCTTATAGGCATACATTATTTTTTAAAATCAATAATTCGTGTTAAAGTTCCTGAAGGTTTCAGGAGCCACAAACACTTTCATAGCTACCCACCAGCCATCTGAATGTTCACAAACACCACACATGGCCCCAGAATTAACGGCAAACTGAACGTTACCACTTGTAGTCACACAAATACTCGAGAGTCACTTTTTGTATTAATTTGACCATCTATGCTGGCTGGCTAGTCTCAGGCATTGCAGAGATGCTAAAATGAATCAGTGAGAGAATGATGTGTGGGTTTTGACAAAACCAGCTGAGGGTTAGCTCAGTCCTTGTTTTCCCTATCCAGGTTTGTGGTCTGTGGGTGAAATCTGCTCCTTTTCTATCTGAGGGTGTTTTTCTTCTGGGCTGCAGCAGCTTATATGTAGGATTTTCCAAAGCACTCAGCATTGGCCTAATTTTGATTTCAGTGGGAGAAATGATAGGCCAACATCAGGTGTTGTTGAAGATTCCACCCAACACATATTTGGTCCACATTTCTCCTAATCATTTAGCAAAGTCAGGAGAGACCCAAACTGCAAGCCCTTCCAATTTTTGTTTAATCCACAAACTAGATCATCCAGAGCAAACGCTGCCAGAAATAGGTTTAAGCAGCCATGCAAGGTTCAGGGAAGTTCTTACATTTCTGAATTCAGTTAGTTAGAAAAGCGTCTGAAAACACTAAAAGAAATGGGATTGGGCCTCAACTGGTAAGAGATGGCCTGAACACTGGCACGTGCTTCATTCATTGTTCCAGCAGCTGACCCACAGATCACAAGTGGTCCATGCACCACAGAATTAGATGGACGATTCGAATGAAAAAAAATAACAAAAAGGCATACAATAGGCTGGAGTGCGGGGAAGTTATCGATAAGGAACAGTGTTAAAGTGGCCTTCACCTTGATGTGAAATGGATAGACTGGAGCAATGCTGAGGAGAAGGACTCTCCTTTGTAATGAGCAGAGAACTACTTACATGGATGGATGTATGAACGGACAGAGAGACAGACATTTGCATTTTGGGGGCCTTTCTGAATGTCCAATGGGGCTGGTGGGAGGAAAGATTTCATGGAGACAGACAACAAGCTCTGCAATTTCCAAAATCAAGGTTGTAACATCTATTATAGCTATTTTTAGGGAGACTAAACATTTAAATACGGCCCCCGTTCACTTAGCTAACCTGAGGTCCACAGACAAAGAGGGAAATCAGGTTATTCTTTGCATGAGAAGAACTTGCCTGGAATTCTGGCCTCTACCACCGGAGCTGACTTTGGCCAAGATTTGCAAAAGCGGATGCCTACTGTAGGCTCCTAAGTCCATATTTAGGTACTTGAATAAGTAAGTGCAGGGCATTCAAGCAGCTCCTCCTGAAACTGATGGGATTTTTTGGGTGCTCAACACTTGAAAACTAGGCCACTTACTTAAATGCCTAAAATATGAACCTAGGTGCCTAACTTTAGAAACCCAGGCTTGAAACTCTTGGCATCCTGGCACACCCCCATGCAAGGAGAAGAATCAGAAATGAGTATCTAGTGGGTAGCAATCCTGACCTCCATTACCATCTGGGGTCACAAATCGTGCATCTGTCAGGTGACTGATTGACTGGTAGTTCATAGCTGCAGCAGAAGCAGCTTCTAGCGCTGGGAGCAGCTGGCATCTTAAAGGCCATCTCAATCTGGCTTGTATCAGAAGGAACTGAACAAGCTTTATCTGGGAGAGATGCAGAGGTTAAGAAATCCATCACATTTTTATCGTTTCTGATGAATTATGACGTGCCATCTTTCATCTCTTTGTAATGGAGAGTGCCGGCACGTTGGCTCACATTATTTTATCAGCCGCACTTTCACTCCCGCCTCCCCCCTGCCCTATTCAGCCCTTTTGCTTCTAAAAATGACAAAGATTCATGTCTGCGCAGGAGAGATGGGTGCCACAGAGAAAGAGACTAATAGACGCATGACATCAAACTCACGACAACCATGCCTCCCACACCCATCATTTCCTCCTGTTACAGCTGTAGGTACTTCTGGTCAGACAGGTTCGTTTCTGATTCTGGAAAGCAGGAGAAACTGGTTTAAGATTAAGGAGTTCCTCCAATCTTTAGAGATTTTTGGCACAATACAGTCTCCTCCAATACTGCAGAGAGATAAAGCCCAGGATCCAGACAACACGGTAGGATCTACTGGACCACTATCTTAACATTAGGATGGGGAGCATCAATGGGAAGGGGAATTGGGCAGATTTATCCTATATGACCAGAATCTGCAGAAAAGTCTTAGTAGCATTTGCCAAATGGGTGAGATTGGTCAGTTCTTAAACTTTGCCTGACCTTAATGGTATTTCCCTGCTTGAAATTGCTGGCAATTTTCCTGTTGGGGAGATCTACAGCAATTTCTTGGATTTAAAAAAAAAAGACCTTCTAGGAAAGCTGAGAAAGAAACGTTGTTGACTCAAGAGGTGATGTTCTACCCTCTGAATCAGTAGTGAACTGAAGCTGCACTAAAGAGTCAGATTGGAGGCCTTCTGCTGCTGGAGATGTCATCCTTCAGATAAGATTTGAGTTCTTGATCACTTGTGGTGGTGAAAGATCCCCCTGGCACTTTAAATACTGGGATGTTATCAGATTTTAATATGGATAAGTACGGTATATTCTGCCTACCTAAAATCCCCTCTCCAGTTCCAGTTAGATACAGCATCCTTCTCTTCTTGGGCTAAATTTACTGGATAGCATGGCTCTCCACTGTTCAACAGCTCCTGTGTTTTATCCCAAAGGTGCGATTCAGGGCTGGGGGAAGGAACTCCTGTTTATAAGAGAGCTTGGTGCCATTTGGGATGAAACACGCTCTCTAACTGTGAAGCACTTGTGTGGTTTATTATTAATTATCGTTACCTTTATTCTGTAGTTAGAGAAACAGGTTTAAAACAGGGTCGTTTGAGACCCCTGCTTATTATGCTAACTAGTACTGTCTCATTGTTCCCTAGATTTCTCCCATTGGCCTGCCGGTCTCCATCTATTGTCTCTTATCTCATACTTAGACTGTAAGCTCTCTGGGGCAGGGATCATCTTTTTGTTCTATGGTTTCTACTGTGCCTAGCTCAATGGAGTCCTGATCCATGACTGGGGTTACTAGATGCTACCACAAGACAAATAAATATTAAAAGGAAAAGAGGTTGTCTGCTGAGAGTTGAGGGTGTGGAGTGGGGATCTGAAGCAGAGGATATTTGTTAACTTTAAGGTCATTCCTTGCCCTGTTCCAGGACAAGGAAGGGAGAGAAAGGCTGAGAAATTGTGGAGACTGAGGAGGTGGACTTGGAGAATAGAGAAGTGTAGTGATGCTGTGGAGGGGGGAGGAAGGGAGCAAGGTGTGCATGGCCGGGGGTTGAGCAGGAGAGGGAAAGACGCTTGTATAGAACAGCCTGTCATGTAAACAAGTTGTCCCTTTGACGTGCTCCCCTCCAGGGCACCAAAGCATGAAGCAGGCAATGTATTTCAAGCTGACCAGGTGATTTGTAGGTGCTAAGTGTTCATAAAGACAAGATTAAAGAGCTTTCCCACAACAGGGCAGTAAATCATTCCCCCCTGCAGAGCTCAGCACCAGGCGGGCAAGGCAGCTCCTCCGACCCTGATTAAATAAAAGGATGGCTCAGCGAGACTGGGCTAAAGTTAGCTGACAGCTTCTGAGTGAACTGCTGCTGCTGATGGCTAATTTTCTCCCTAGGGAACCTATGTAAAGGTTTGTAATTAAAAGCGGTAAAAGGCAATCAAGCTCACGAAGAGCCAGTCTTATCTCCTTCCCCAACTGTATCCTCTTCCCGGCCTGCAGGTCAAAGCGAGACCCTTCTGAAGGGCTACGGTTATGGTAAGGTGGCTACATGGCTAGAAATGCTAGCCATAGTACCATAGGGGAAGGAAGATGCATCCAGCCTCGCCGCTGGGACTAGAGAATGCCAGACAGATTGGGATCGTTGTTGCAAATCTTCAGATGCTAGACCAGTTTGAGGTTAAAAAAGTGTGTAATAATAATAATTAAACTTTGTGCCTCCAGTTCTTTCCATTGTGCTTTCCAAGCAATAATGAATTCAGCCTCACAATGCCGGCCTTAGATGGGTGGGAAACTGAGGCACAGAGAAAAGAAGCGACTTACCAAGGTCACAGAGTTCATCCATTGCAGAGTGAGTGATAGAATCCAGAAGAGCTGACTCCCAGTCCCTTCCCCTAACCAAGCAGAAGCTAAGGCTAGGAAAATAGGTTATATTTTGAACATGACCTATTTTACTAGTCTAGACAGGATCCAAAAAACTTAATGGAAGGGAAATTAATGAGACTATCAGATTTTAATAGCATTTTCCTACGCTGTATTAACAACTCTTCAGATTATTAGGGCAAAGAGTTTTAAGGCTCTAAGTCACTTCTGACAATCCATTGTACTTTGCTTACATTCTTTCTTTTGGGTTTCACAGTTTGGACAGAGAAACCAGATTGGTCTTCTTTCACTTTCTGTTTCCTCCCGAACTACTGCAGCGTGGGCATCTCTGGCCATCCCAGCAGCCAGAAGGTATTGTTTAAATCTAAGCAACAAAATAATTTTAACTGAAATAAGAACTCTGCAAATATTGCTATGCAAGTTATCTTCTGTAATTTGTAACAAACACATGACACCCCAACAAGCCAATCACAACAAAACTCAAAATGTTGGCCCTCTACTAGCTGACAATATCTAGTACTTTGGTTTGGGGATTTAAAAAGTTGTTTTAAACATATTCATTTATTTTGAGTACCTCTTCACCTCTGCACTCCATTTTGGGACTAGAAGCAAAAGTGCTCAAAATCCAAGATCATGTAAACAGATTCTCCAGTTCTCTGAAGTTAGTCTATCACTAGCACGGTAGAGAAATGCTTTCATTTCACAGTCCGATGTTCTACCAAGGGAGTTTACTGGCAGTAACACTAATAGAAACAATGAATTTTAAGCAAAAGTCACAGAAAATTCGTGGAGGGAGAATTCTGAACTCACACCACCAGTATTCACACTGGCAAACTCTCTCAAAATAGGAAACAGAAACAAAGCGTGCAACATATCTAGCTCCAGTGGCCTAGTAAGTGGAAGAGGCAGGAGAGGGCCATGCCTCCGGGTGTCGGCCTGGAGAGGGGCACAAGCTGGACCCATGTGGGAGAGGGGTGGGGCAGCTGCCGTGCTGCTTGGGGCAGGAGTTGTTCCTGGACAGGCACTGGACCCACGTGGAAGAGGGGCGACGAAGGGATGGGGCCAGGAGGAGGGAGCACTCCTGTGCTGCTTGAGGGCAGTGCGGGTGCCAAAGCAGCTCCTGGCCAGCCTCTGAGTGTGTCCCCCAGGGAGGAAAGGCAGAAAGGCCAGGCTACCCTAGGCACTGGGGGCTACCGCCCTCTGCCCCTACATGGCCAACCACCACTGGAGGTTCCGCAGCCATCCCCCCAGCATCATAGCCCCACTCCCACCCCAATGGGTGGGGGGGGGCCCGCAAATGCCAGCATTGGCCCCAGGCGCTGGAGACCAATGCTATGCCACTGTCTAGCACTGTCAGCTCTTGTCAGGACTGCAGGGATCAGGGTTGGGAATTTAATTATAATTATACTGGGAGCGGCTATAGACCCCTATAGTCAGGGTGCTTAAGGCCTGATCTACACATTCCTTTTGCTGGCATAACTATGTCTGTTAAGAGTGTGCAAACACATACCCCTTTCTGACATAGCTATGCCAACAAAAGCCCTGGCATAGAAGCAGTTAACAGTTAAGAAAGAAAACCAAACTTTACCAGTGTAGACAAGGACTCCCCCTTTCCATTATAAAGGATTGTTGTGAACTTTTTGTTGACAAATTCTCACCCCTTCCCAGTTTGCAGCAGGCCTTTTGATACGTTGCGAGGAGACGCCCTCAGGCTAGAGAACTGCTTTTTCTTTGTCCCAGGAAATTCCAATCAACTTTTGCTGAGATGTCAGCTGTTAAAAATGGTCATTTCCCTGCTCTCACTGATGTTCTCTAGAAAACATTGGCAGCCGACCAGATTAATAGCTGAACACACAAACTTCGTATGGCCGGGCTCATGCTACCGCCAAAGCGGCAGCAGCAGCTAGTATACTGGGAATGCTTAAAAACTACTATAGTAGCTGTGGAAGGAGAGAAATAAGAAAAGAAGAGAGCTGGGTTGGGCTCCCCTTGGATTCAGCTTATGGCCTCGGGCCTTTCTGGGGCCCATGACATGGGGCAGGGGTTCACATCACCCAATTAACAAAGCATTGGACATAGCAACTATTTCCTCCCCCCAACTCAAAGCACCATGCAGGCTGGGAGCATTCCCAGTTCCCATGCGTGAGGAGGGGGAAGAGACTCAAACTGGACCTGAGCTTCCTTGCGCCGACCAATCTCCAGCCCCACTGCATTGACCCAGCAGTCCATTTCCCCGTCTGAGATAACAGCCTTCTACTGTTACTACCTAACAAAGCTAGAGCTGTCACTCAAGTGTTACAATGTTGAAAGGTCAGAGCTCAGCCTCTGAGGGGGATGTATGAATCAGGATACAATTCTGTCATGGGGGTCACAGATTTCATTACCTCTCTGAATTCTTCTGGGGCAGGGCTGGAGCAGCTGCCAGCCCCAGGGCTGCCAGAGCAGCAGCTGCTGGTACCTGATCGGGACAGGTTGCAGATGAATTGTTGTTTGTTGCCAACAATCTGTCTCTGACAGAATCTTAACCTCATGCATGATGGTGGGAGCATTACAGTTGCACATAATGCAATATGTCCTTACCTTTTTTCCATTTAAAAAAAAAGAAAACACTAGGCATTATGTTAGAAAAGAACCATCATTTCCATTGCAAAGCTAAGCATGCAAAATTAGGAAATGCCAAAGAGTTAGTTACCCATGCAACTTTGATTTGGCCCCTGTTGTGCATGCATCATGATACAATCTTTACTTATGTGATCACATATTGCTTTTTCCACAGGACCCCTGCCTCGTTAGTGAATCAGATGCATGCACAATTAGCAACTGTAAAACTGGTACTTCCTAATTTTGGAGTGCTTGACTCTGCAACCAAATGTTCTTTTAATACCATTTTAAAATGTAATTTAACTTTGATAGTGCAGTAGCACCTAGAGGGCCCAGTTTATTTGATCTTTTAGCAATATATTGAGCTAGAAGTACTTAGAGATAGTCCAAGTGGCAGAGTTTGAGTCCAAAATTGGATTTGAATGGTAATGTTTCCAAAATCTTGGTGTGTTTGCATTTGGCTCACTACAGAGATGGATTGGAGTCTTCAAGTTAGAATCTGGCATTCAGGGGTGGTTCTGATCTGATATTTCAGTTCCAATCCATCCCTCAAGTACACTGGGTGCCCAAGCTTTTTAAGACACAAAACAACGGGCATTCTGGTTACGTTTGGGGCAGTGATTCATGTTCATTCTTCTTGTACCTGAACTGGTTCACCTGTTTTTAAGGACAATTCAAAGATAACATCAAATAAAGCTTGGAAGTGAGTGGAATAAGCATCTAGGGGAGCTAAAGACTACAAAGTCCCAAGTGGCTGGCTTTTCTAAAGCATCTCTCTCCCTGGTGAAACCGTCTTCAAACTACTTCATTACCTACATTGCAAGAACAGTAAAGTCAACTGATGCTCCACAGTCCCAGGCATCTTTTCATCTTCTTGTGTCCATACTCTGCTGTGGTGTATCAAGAGCAGAACTGGGAGGACTAACTGGTTTTCCTCTCATCAGTATCTGCTGTGCTCTAGTAGCACTGGCCTACCTCGCACTCCCAAACAATTGCATCTCCCCGTTCCTCATGTGAGTAGTGGGCAACATAGTGACTATGTATATTCCATGCCCGCTTCTCCCAATACTACTCCACCAGCAGAACCCTGAGTTAGGTAACATGGTCTCTCCAAGGCAAGAGAAGAATTCAGTCACAATGTCCATTAAGCTCTGGTCTCCCACACCCACCCCACACCACCAAGCACCAGCTGGGAAACAACCCTCTTTAGGAAAGTAGAGGAACATAATTTGCTCCATGTCAAAGCAGCCATGGGCTTTGTCCTGCTGCCCTCACTCCCCACCCACACCCCCCCTCTACCATATGAAACAAAAAACACATGGCTTGAAAGGGCATGATTTTGAAATCAGTGGGAATTGGGCACCTAAGTACTTCAGAGGATCTGTGCCTTAGCTTTCATTTACCTCTGCATAATGCCAGTGAGAAACACTCCGAAGGGGGTCAAGTGAGGGTATGTCTACACTGCAAATAGATACCCATGGCTAGCCTATGACAGCTGATTTTGGCTCATGGGGCTCAGGCAGCAGGGCTGTAAAATTGCAATAAAGACATTTGGACTTGGGCTGGAGCCCAGGTTCTGGCACCTACTGGGGGAGAGGGTTCTGAGGAAGAGCTCTGTGTGGCTTGAAAACTCGTCTCTCTCACCAACACACATTGGTCCAATAAAAAGAGATTACTTGACCAACCTTGACAATCTAGACACTACACAGATCTTTGTTCCAGGCCACAAATGTTTGTGGTTTACCATAGGCAGACCCCTAGAACAAATACCTGTCTAGTGTCTAGGCTAGCATTTATGAGCATGTTAGCGGATTTTAAAATAAATAGCAATCATTTTACTGGAGTTAAAACAAGAGCAGAAATGTAGTCTAGATATGCCTACGAAGGACAGCGGAAAGGCATGGCCAAGACATCTTTATGAGAGGGTGACCATAAGGATACAGAATCCCTGAAACATAAACAAGATGGTGAAGCACAGGCAGCCGTAGCTCAAGATGTACTCTTGGCTCAGGTGCCACACCAACAAAATTCTAGTTCTACGGGGGACCAATCTTGGCCCCACTGAAGTCAATTGACACACACCCTGTGACTTCACTTGTGCAAGGTCAAACCCCTAGAGAGCGGCATGACTTCAACATGCAATCTGCTGAGAAACTGATATCCTCTTGCCCTAGGAGGAAACATAGTCCAATGGTTAGGGCACAATCCTGGGCTTTGACACTTGGGTTCAATTCCCAGCTCTGACACAGTTTCTGTGTAACCTGGTGCAAGTCACTTCAGTCTCTGTTTAGTTCCCCAGCTGTAAAATGGGGATAACAGCACTGCCATAGCTCACAGGGCATAACATGGATTAGCTACCCCCTTCAGATGCCTTCAGACTCTGACTTCCACACTTGTTCCTGGTTTTTTCCATTCGTTGTCCCCTGTAATTAGTTGTGTCCTGGGTTCAGTGACTCCTCCGATTAGGCTGGGGAAGGGGCATTCAGCTGCAAGTGGGTGGGCTTGCAACTGCCCACATCCTGGACCCCAACAGAATACCAAACTAGCCCACTGCTGCAGCTGAGTGTGACAAGAACATCAGCGCTCTCATCTAGGCTGCCTGAATAGTGCCAGTTCTTCAGCCCTGCTTAATTTCTTGCATCTTTTCCCCTGATTTACACATCACTGCAAAGTTATTTATCAACGGCTCCATCATTAATCAGACACAGAACTTGGAATGGCAACATTAAATGAGGAGCCTGGCTCAAATGCTCTCATGGCCACCTCCCGGTCCTCCAGCTTCATGCTTTCTCACACACCACAATTCTGCAGTCTGTATTCGGTTTCCTCCTCCTAATGGCAACCCGGGGGCTTTTGAAATGATTTCATCGCACCAGGACAACAGGAGCTCTTCCTGCCAGACTGGTGGGAAGAGAAGAATTAGCAACCAGGTAAATACCAGCTCCCTGCCAGTCATTCCACTTGGCCACCTGGCAAAAAAGCTGCATCTGCTCCTCAATTAACAGACTGTTTTCCTGACCTTGGCATCCCCCACAACAACAAACACTCACCCTGTTCACCTTTCCCTCCGCCCCCAGTCCTGTCCCTCCCAGCCCGTCACAGTCACACTCCCCCACTTTCGCTCCCTTCATCTCCATGCACTGCTTTTCCACATCTGCTCTGTAAGTCCATGTCTCTCTTTTACTCAATAGTTGGCTCTCTTCTGACACCTGGTACCAAAACACTATGCGCAAATAAATTGCACAGTACTGTATTCTTGAACATGGCAGGATAGTGAGAGAGACTGAAATTCTCAGGGGGATTAGAGAGGCTATAAAAATAAAAACCTCAATAATAATGGGGGATTTCAACTCTCCTCATATTGACTGGGTATGTGTCACCTCAGGATGAGATGGAGAGTTAAAGTTTCTTGACACTTTACATGACTCTTTTTTGGAGCCTACAAGAGGAGAGGCAGTACTTGATTTAGTCCTAAGTGGAGCACAGGATGTCTTCCAAGAGATGAACCGCTTGGTAATAGTGACCATAACATTATAAAATTTAACATCCCTGGGGGGGACGAAAACATCAAAATAGCCACCGTGGTAGCATTTAATTTAAAAAAGAAAAAAGGGGGGAGGGAAGGGGGTAGAACTACAAAACAATGAGGAAGTTAAACAGAAATTAAAAGGTACAGTGGCAAAAGCGAAATCCCTGCAAGCTACATAGAAACTTTTTAAAGACACCATGATAAAGGCTCAATTTATACATGTATACCGCAAACTAAGAAAACATAGTAAAAGGACTAAAAAAGTGCCATCATGCTAAACAACAAAATAAAAGAAGCAGTTAGAGGCAAAAAGGAATCCTTTAAAAAGGTGAAAGATAAATCCTATTGAGGAAAATAGAAAGGAGAAAGTGTGTGGCAAGTGTAGTGTAAAAATATAATTAGGAAGGCCAAAAAGGAATTTGAAGAACAGCTAGCCAAATACTCAAAAAGTAACAGCAAAAAATTGTAAGTACATCACAAGGAGCAATCCTGCTAAACAACCAGTGGGGCTACTGGATGAGTGAGATACCCAAGAAGAAGTGCTAAAGGAAGAGAAGGCCATTGTGAAGAAACTAAATGAATTATTTGTGTCAGTCTTCATGGCTGAGATGAGGGAGATTCCTAAACCTGAGGCATTATTTTTAGGTTTCAGATCTGAGGAACTGTCCCAGACTGAGGTGTCCATAGAGGTGGTTTTGGAATGGATAAATTAAAACAATAAGTCACCAAGACCAGATGGTATCCACCCAAGAGTTCTGAAGGAACTCAAATGCGAAATTGTAGAACTACTATCTGTAGTATGTAACCTACCATTTAAATCAGCTTCTGTACCAAATGACTGGAGAATAGCTACTGTGATACCAATTTTTTAAAAAGGCTCCAGAAGCGATCCTGGCAATTACAGACTGGTAAGCCTAACTTCAGTACCAGGCAAAGTGCTTGAAACTATAGTAAAAAGCACAATTATCAGACACAGATGAATACGATTGGTTGCAGAATAGTCAACATGTTTCTTGTAAAGAGAAATCATGCCTCACCAATCTACTAGAATTCTTTGCGGGGGTCAACAGGCATGTGGACAAGGGCGATCCTATGGATATAGTGTACTTAGATTTTCAAAGGCTCTTAAGCAAAGTAAGCTGTCATGAGATAAGAAGGAAGGTTCTTTCCTGGATCAGTAACTGGTTAAAAGATAGTAAAAGAGGAGGAATAAATGGTCAGTTTTCAGAATGGGGAGAGGTAAATAGTACCTGTCAAAGTACAGAACCCCGAGGGACACTACTGTTCCAAATGTCCATAAATGATCTAGAAAAAGGGATAAACAGTGAGGCGGCAAAATTTGCAGATGATAGAAAACTACTCAAAATAGTTAAGTCCAAGGCAGACTGTGAAGAGTTACAAAGGGATCTTGCAAAACTAGGTGACTGAGCAACATAATGGCAGATGAAACTGAACGTTGATTACTTTGCATTTAGGCACATTGGAAAACAGTCCCAACTATATATGTAAAATGATGGGGCCTAAATTAGCTGTTACCATTCAAAAAAAGATCTTAGAGCATTATGGATAGTTTTTTGAAAATATCCCCTCAATGTGCAGGGTCCGTCAAAAAAAAAAAAGCTAACAGAATGTTGGGAATCATTAGAAAAGGGTAGATAAGACAGAAAATATCATATTGCCTCTTTATAAATCAATGGCATGCCCATATCTTGAATATTGTGTGCAGATCTGGTCAATTCCATTGCAAAAAAGATACATTGGAATAGGAAAAGATATAAAAGAGGGCAACAAAAATTATTAAGGGTATGGAAAAACCTCCATATAAGGAGAAATTAGTAAGACTGGGACTTTTCAGCTTGGAAAAGTGACATCAAAGATGGGATATGATAGAGGTTTATAAAATCATGAGTGGTATGGAGAAAATCAATAAGGAAGTGTTATTTACTCTCTCATAGCACAAAAGCTAGGGGTCACCAAATGAAATTAATAGACAGCAAGTTTAAAACCAAAAAGAAAGGAAGTATTTCTTCACACAATGCACAGCCAATCTGTGGAACTCCTTGCCAGACTATGTTGGGAAGGCCAAGACTATAATGGGATTCAAAAAAGAACTAGGTAAATTCATGCAGGATGGGTCCATCAATGGCTATTAGCCAGATGGGCAGGGATTGCTGTTTGCCAGAAGCTGGGAATGGGATAGATCATTTGATGATTATCTGTTCTGTTCATTCCCTCTGAAGCATCTGGTATTAGCCACTGTCAGAAGACAGGAGACTGGGATAAATGGACCACTGATCTGACCCAGAATGGCCATTCTTATGTTCTTATGGATGTCGGAGGAACCCAGAATCCTCAGATCCTAACCTGCCAATAGCGTATTGGCTTCATGTTGAACTAATATACAAGCCAGAGGAGACCAGAGTTCTCTTCCCAACTCTGCCGTGCACTTGCTTTGTGACCTCAGGAAATGCGCTGTGATTCAGTTTCCCTCATCAGTAAAATAGGGGCAAGGATATTGACCTAGCCCACAAGTGTATTTTGAGGATAAATCTATGAATATGTGGGAGATGTTCAGAGACTGGAGCAGTGACAGGAGCCCTAGAGAAGAATCTACAATTAACAATCTACTCTACGAGGCACAGGCCTGTGACAGTAGGAAATGGGAGCTCAGGACTTTGGCTTTACTCCCTGCTTTTCATTGTTGACCCTCTTTTCCCCCAAGCATATTCCCTATTCCCCTTAGGCAAACACCCATTTGTCTCACTGTTGGCAGCTGCTTCATATTGCCAGCCCTTGCTGACTCACTAGCAGGAGAGAAAGAGCTTTAAACTCTTCTCTGAGCCCAGCTCATCTACACAATGTTCTACATGAGGAGCCATCAGCAGTGATGGGGAATCTCAGAAAGTCTGACACTGGGTGATTTGGTTCAGTTCAATGCCCACAATTTTGGATGCTTTGCTGGACCTCATCTGAACTATCCAGACCTCTTGTGTCTGCCAAACTACCCTGAAAATTCAGTAGTAGTGAACATCTAACGAGGTGCTCAGCTGTTCTCCCCTGGTTGAATCCAATGAAAAGTCTGTCATGGTAATTCTGCACAGCTGTTTCCTACCCTTTAGGAACCAAGACTCTCAGAAAGAAGCATGAAAAATAATGTAGGGTGAGGGGAATTAACTCAATGTTTTTGAAGGCTGGGAAGTCTGGGATCTGGACAAGGGTTTACAATGGATTTTATTTTCTCCAAACTGATTCACCCATCTGTTGCCATAAGAACATTAGCCTGGAATCTGCTCCAGGACCTGAGAGCTGATTACCATCTGTTAAAATGAACAAATGTCCCTGTCCCCTGGGGGGCCTCCCAGGGGATAGGGAACTCACTTGAATGAGAAGGGCTTGTCTACACTTGGAAATTTACCAAAATAGCTATTCTGGAATAACTATCCTAATACATTTCCAAGCATAGACAAGCTTTAACATACAGAAGAATATATACTGTCCCCATAGAGAATGGACAGACAGAACCTTCAACTTCCTTCCAGGTGAGCATACGGGCTGGGACACAGTGAGAGGGGGTTCCTGAGAGTTAGCATTTGTCCAGATTAGGGATTTTTGCATTGGTGTAGACGTAACTATGTAGCTACATTAATGCAAGTGCTTCACAAAGACACATTCTGCCACAGTAAAACAGGGCTTGCATCAGATATTAAATGCAGCTTTGGAGAAGGAGCTGTAGATACAGATTTGAGGCAAGTTACGCCAGGACAGAATTTTGCCCATGTTATTCATCCAGGCACTCAGTGCTGGAAATGTGTTACAATTACCATGATTGCAGAAGAGACAGACAGACAAGAACAAAAAGTGTAAAAGGAGAGAGAGACACACACAGACAGACAGACAATATGAAAATAAGGAGGCAGATAGCAAAAAAAGAAAAAGAGGAAAGGATTCCAATGAGAAGAGACTGAATGAGGAAAGGAGACAGGAAATTTAATGATGAGAGATGAAGCAGCAGAAAACACAGAAGGAAAAAAGGGAAAGGCAGAGAGAGAGATGTAGAAAGCTCTGGCCCTTGGATTCAAATAAAGACAACCAAATCTCTGCAGAGCACCAATGACAGGATGTTTCTGCCTCTAATGGATTTCCATCCAACTCTAACCTTCTCGGTTTAGGGCATGGGGCCTCTGGAATAAACTCCATCCAGAATGAGAAATGCCAGCATTGCCTCCTTCCAGGTACTCGTCCCTGTCTCTTTGTAACTCTTGCCATTTCATAGGAGGAGGCAGGAACAGCAGTGACACACTCCAATTTTGTTCTGAGATACACCGAGAAATAGAGATGAAGCCTTAGGGTCTCAGATGGAGGGAACATTATCCAAAACTGAACTAATTATTTGGTGGATTGAGGCCACTGGCTGGGTCTGCAGAGTTACCAGATGGACAGGAATGCATCAGAGCCCTTTTTCAGGGTGGGCTACATGGTGTGAACATCTGTCCACTACAATCAGGAATATGTTCAAGGCTCATTTGGTCCTGAGAGCATAAGCATCACGCCCTGCCTGGATCTGACTCTCAGAAACCAAAGCTTCCTCAAATACTTTTGTACTATGCCAAGAGCAAACAGGCAGGATTTCAATGAACGTAGAAGGGTGGGACTAGCTTCTTGGCTCAGGCAATGGGGTTGGACAGTGCCTTATAGCACCTTTCGCTCATAGGTCATGGGTTTGAATCCAGTTGATACCGCTGGGAAAAGAAAGTCATTATCTGGCAGTGTGAAGCAAGTGTTGAGAGTTTGTCAGCCATCCTCATCACAAAACTCACCAGTGACATTAAGCATAGGGATGGATGAACAGATTCTGGCAACTAGAATTAGAGCAACAGCAAAGCAAGTTGGCATGAACGGGGAAACTCCCACATATTGAGCTCTGGGGAAGAAGCCATCAGAAAAAATTCTGAGTCCTTTGACAAAGTAAATTGAACAACTCTGGACACACGTCTTGGTAGAAGTTTGCAACACCTATTAGTGAAGCAAATCTTCCTCACAGTCCTGTAAGCAGGACAACAGATATTCCCAATGGGGCAGATCCAGCAGTTTTTATATGACAAATACATGGCTGCTTGCATAGCGACAACAGATCCTCAGTGGGGAATATCACATGGCTTCCAACAGCACACACAGAGGCCTCTACCACTTGAGTTAATGGCATTCTCCCTTTTACCTTTAATAGCAGGCTGTTATAGTGTCAGGGGACAGCCACTAGAGGGAGACCAAGATCACATGGACTACACGGGTGTGTTAGACTTGCTCAGGGACTTGCTCTTAAAGTCAAGAGTTTTACCTGAGCAGGAACTGCATAATTTGGCCCAATATCAGGAATACTCCAGTATGAATGAGATCCCTCCCCAAAGGAAGCTGAGGGGTGCAGGAGCAACAAGAGGTTACATCAGCTGCCGACACTATTCAAGGAACACAGGGTTTTAAACTCAGCTTGATCCTTCAGTAATTAATAAAGAGAGGACTATCTTCCTCTTGCAGGGGGCTGGGACACTGGTCTAGACTGGAAGATGGGCAGAAGGAGTCTATCTGGTCAACTTCAGCATGCACAGAAGTGGCAACAGGGGCTTGTGTTCTGTTTTCAGCACCTCCTGCCACCTCGCTGTCCACTGGCTCCCGGTGCTTCTCCTTCTCCCTGAATTCCAGAGACAGCCATTTCCCCCTGAGGGCCCGGACACATCACGAAGTTTTAGCAACCCAAACAACGAGGCAGAAAGGGACTGTCTGAAAATGACAAATGGAATTAGCCCAGTGTTACGTTGGGCAGCAGCCGAAGTCAGCACTGCTATTTACAAGGGGCTTGGCTTATAAAAGACATCTCCCCACGTCCCCTGGGTCTCTTCTCTAACCAGGGTGCAGTGTCACATCAAGAGGTGGGTAAATTAATCTGCCATCACACCACCTGTCTACACTGCATGCTGAAGGCTGAGCACAGCTTAGTACTGCCACCGATTGGTGTTTATCGTGCCTTGCTGGGCCCTTGGAAATCGGTGTCATGGTGATGATGTGCCAGGCAGAGTCACCACCCCCCATTGCTATGGCTCCAGGCAAAAATGCAGCCATTATGAGCCCTGAAGTCAGTTCAAAGCTCTCTGCCTGTATACTGTAAACCGGGCTTTGTAGCGTACAAGGGGTTTAGGTGAAATTAACTTCATTTGTGATATTTGTGGATCAAGGGAAACTTTCCACTGGGGCAAAGGGGCACTCCCCCTGTGACCTGTAGCATATAGGGAGATACATGAAAACCTCAAGCGCTTCCTGCAAATGTAAAACTACTTCCTACTTGGAAGCTCAAAATGTCAGGAGAGAGGTGGGTGTGGAGGGCAGGACTGCAACAATGGGGTGTGGGAGGCTGCAAGTCAAGAGGGGCACTGGCAGAGCCGTGCACACGTTGTTTGCACAGCCCTTGCCTGCACTAAGCCTGGCTGCAGTCACTGATGTAACTCCCTCACTTTAGTAAACATCAAAACCCTGCCCGGATAAAGCTAAAAAGCAAGTCATCCTTTGTTTTTTAAAGCTGACCTTTCCCTCTTCCCAGCACAGTTAGATCCCTTACAAGACCTGGTATGTTCAAGAAATTTAAATTTTTTTTTAAACAAACACGCTCTGCATCACTGCTTCCACTAATCGTGCAGACAGTGGCGATCAATGCCTTTAAAGGAGATTTGTGGAAACCACAAAGAGCCAAATGCTGCCACTATGGAGATAAATGCCCCTTCAGCTCCCCAGCTGCAGCTCACCACACCGCGTTTCCTCGGGGAAGGCTTTATTTCATATCCAGGTTATTACTCTTATGGAGCACAGGTTCAGTACTGATTCAGGGGAAGTGCTTCAGACCTGGCTTTATGACTCAACTAAAGGAGTGCACTTCCAGCATTACCCTCTAGCACCATGCCAGGGTATGAATTCAGCACTCAGGGAGAACACCAACACCATTTCCCGTAGCACTCCGCGTTCGCAGCTCGCCCATTCCAAGTACCAAATAGGTTCAACCCTGCTTAGTTAATGAGATCAGATGAGCTCGCACCCTGTTCTTTCATGGCTAAGGAATCTGGAAAATATGTAATTTAGTGTATATCACGATCAAAGATTCATAATGGTGCTCTCATTTCAATGGGAAAGGCTTCACCCATCCCTCTTTGTGACTCAATCTATCCAGCAGGCACACTGATTAAAAGCTCACCACAAATAGATAATGAGTCTAGCCACACAGGAATAAATAAATTACCCCGCCCTCACCCCCAACATTTTAAAGGATTTAGAGCTATATTTTAATTGGGATAACCACCACCTAGGGTTTATCCAGCTCTTCTCATCAGTAGAGCTCAAAGTGCTTTACAAAGGAGGCAGAATAGGAACCCAGGTCACCCAAGACCCAGGCCAGTGCTCTAGCCACTTCCTCCAAACAAACAGCAGTATTGATTACATACCTACCACCCCCTCTCCCTCTCCCTCACACACTCACACAGCTGGAATACTAGCCACAGCTGCAGACCCTCTGTAACAGAAAGCCACTTTAGTTTTAAAAGCATGGAGTCCTTTCATGTTTTTATCCAGTATGTAGTATATGAAACATGGAAGCAGTCAGTCAGTCTAGGAGACCTGTAGCAAGGAAGAGTGTGAGATTAAAAGGCAAACAAAGCAGCACCCAGAAAAAGAGCAAACAAACAGCATGCAGGGACTCACGCCACCAGAAATGCTGGATTTCCAGATAAAAAGCCTTCCACATGCATGGAAGCAGTGGTAGGAAGAATTCAGTCTGTATAACAGAGTTGACCATGGGGGATAAAGATGAGGAAGGAAAACGTAGATGATCTTTTCTATCAATTCATTGGGAAAAAAAGGATGAGAAAGACTGTTGCCAGAAACAGTACTTGAAACACTGGAACAGCTGGGAAAAATGTCTGATGAGTACCGTGACCCGAGACAGAATGACTATGTAGAGAGAGACTAGCTTCTTAACTGAAGTCACAAAGGAGAAGAGGGAATACATACTTATGCTGCAGAGCTGCGAACTCTAGCATCCATATGTAACTTTGGAGACAAAGATTTCTTAATTAAAGATAGGATTGTTTGCAAGACTCGTGATTCCAGCTTACAGTAAAGGCTGTTGAAAGAACTAGCTCTAACCCTAGATAAATGCCTCTAACTAGTAAGGGGAGATGAACATTCCAGGTAAGGATCAGAAACAATGACCATCACTAGCACAAAAAGGTACATAGGATCAAACTAAAGGAACCGAGGGAGCAGAGCAGAGACAGACGGACTGCAAACACAGGTAGCATGGCCAACTTACTGTGGAAATCACAAAAAGCAGAGGAAAAAAGAAGAAGTGTCCAGCCTATGAGCAGCTGTGCAAGGAGTATGGAATCACTTTATTCCCCAAAGTCACAGCAACCCGAGGAACTAAAAAGCAGCAATACCTGCAATGATTACAGATGTAGAGATTTCTATTGAAGGAGGAGGAGGACTGCAGTGTGACATTAACAGATTCAAAGACTCAATATACATGGAGCACAGAAGGCTGCCAGCTATTCAATTGCCGTATTTGCAACTATGCTCTTAGATCAAACGCAAATCTGATTCCAGCCGGACTGTGGAGCCAGCTCTAACGCAATCTAACAACACTAATAAGCAGCAATATTAGACTAGAGCAATGCATCCAGGTGCTAGTGATGTACAATAAAATCACTGAGGCCAGTAGGCGGTCAATAAAAATCCCACAAACCAAGAGGCCTATTGCTTGGAGTTTATAGTAGTTCATACACAAGAGTACCAACCATTGCTGGACAGCAGAGCAGTGCAAGACACAGATTTGACCACAGTACAACATCTGAGTATCCTTCGCTTGAGAAAGGAGGGAGAACAGTCACCATGGGCCCTGTTCAGCATGCTAACAGAATAGGTGGTCACATTTCAAGGAGATTGATGGACACAGAGAGGCACACTAAAGTTAGAAACAGACCACCATACGTGCAGCCTGTGACACAAGGAAACATGGAATTCCATTAGCCCTGGTGGAGTCAATGAAGAAGGGACAGGCAAGCTTGCAAAGCTGTCATCATTACACCCATTGAGACTATCACACAGTGGATCAGTAGTAGTGGTGAGAAACCTTCAGGTACACGGAGGGTCTGCATTGACCCAAAACCACTGAACAGAGCATTGACAAGAAATCACAATCCATTACCAACAACTAAGGACTTACTACCTGATTTATCCAGCACAAAGTGATCACTGGTTGATGTCAAGCATGGTTCTGGCATATTCAGCTAGATGAGCCATCCAGCCACCTCACAGTCTTTGCTGCACCTTCTGGGAGGCATTGTTTCAGACCAACACCTAAGGGCATCAGCCAGGCCCCAGGTGTGTTGCACTGTAAATGGAACAAGACACTAGAGAAACTTGCAGGCAGCAAGATTGTAGCTGAAGATGTCAAGAAAAAAGAGACAGTCCAGGACCATGATACTGAGCTGTGGCAACTGCTAAGCAGGTGCCTAGTGCAGTCTATTAGACTGAATGCCGACAAGCTGAAGCTGAGGAGAACTGAGGTCCCCTACATCTGACACCTGATTTCCAAGGGTCTCCAATGGGACCCTGAGAAACCGAGAGCCATTAAAAGAAATGCCTGTGGATACCTGTCAAAGATCTCTGAACCCTTGAGACAGTCAATGCACAGCAACACAACCTAGGAACGGTCAGAGACCCAAGAACAGGCATGTGAAAGTAAAGAAAATCATAAGCCAAGCACCAGTTCTAAAGTATTACAACCCTGCCGAGCAGCTAGCGCTACAGCGGATTGCCTCAAGAAGAGGCATAGGAGCAACGCCGTTGCAAAGCCAGCAGTCGATAGCATTTGCTAGTGGAGCCCTGACAGACCACAAAGAGAGCCTGGTCAGAGAGCAAAGGAGCTACTGACTGTGCTCTTTGGAATGGACCCATTCCATCAGTTCTCCTTTGGGCACCAAGTGGACGTGCAGAATGATCACAAACATTAGCAAGCATTAAGAAACAGCCACTGCTGAATGCACCCAAGTGACTACAATGGAGGTTATTGAAACTCCAGCACTGTGACGCGAGGAAAAGGTACCGGCTTGGTAAAGTCACTGCGGGTGGCAGATCCGCTGAGCGGGGTGCACCTTCCGGAGGATGGCTCTGTGGGACAGAAGCAGCAGCATGCTGATAGACTGCCATCTTTGCATCTCCGAGGAGACGCCCCAAGCAACCCAACAGAGCACTGAACAGGATCGGCTGCTTTAGGCAGTCAAATGATTCATACGCTAAAGTTGGCCAGATTGCATGGAGTAAATGCCACAGGAGGCTGCCCCCTACTAGCTGGTGAGGGATGAGTTGTGTACACAGCAAGATGGGTTTTGCTAAAAGGAGGCTAAGCGGTAATCCCTGCAGCTTTCAGAGGTGACATCTTGAGATAGACAACATGTTTCACCTCAGGAACACTGGCATGCCTGAGACGAGTCAGGGAGCGTTCTGTAACGCAGTGGTGCGCAAAATGGGGGGCATAAAGAAACTGGGATCCCATGGGTCCTCCGCTCTGAAGGCTGCACCATCACGCTGCCAGAGCTGTGCAGAAGTAAGGGAGCTCACGTCTGTGCAGCTGCTGGCAGAGGGGCTGCCTTCAGAGCTGGGCAGCCAAAGCAGTGGCTGCTGGCTGGGGAATTCTCCAGCTGAGTTGGGTCCAGGGGAGATGGTGGTGCTCTCTTCCCAGGCCCCAGGCTGGCCCAAGCCCCCTGGCGTTGTCACTTGCTCCCTTGGAATGTCTCTCTGTGCCCCCCCCAGGGATCCCAGCGCCAAGGGGCAGTTCAACAAATGGCGGGGGAGGGGGAGATATGACTGTAAAGTTTGCGCACCACTGCTGTAATGGCCAGGTGTGAATGCCCAGTTGAGAGCATACATGGAACAGCGCAAGGCGTGCCAGGAGTGCAGTGACAGACAACAGAATGAGACTGTACAGCCGCATGAAATCCCGGGAAAAGGTCAGAACAGACCTGTTCACTTTTAATTAGAAGAATGACATTACTGCTCCGATTTGTGGGAGGTGGGTTAACTAGAGAACACTCAAGCAAGAGCTGATCGGGTAACTGAAGGCACATTTTATATGGCATGGCACACCTGAAATGCTGAGCTCAGGTAACAGCCACAGAATCCAAATGATTCAATACCAGAAGGGATTTTGGGCACCAGAGTCCCCCCCTGGGTACCCACAAAGTCACAGGGAGGCAGAGTTGGCAGTAAAGGCAGCCAAGAGACTGACGGCAAAGACAAAACACAGACAGGAAGCGATCCCTAACTGACAGTATTCTACGTCACGATACACCCTCCCAAGGACTAGATAGTAGACCAGCTGAGAGACTGATGGACCAGAGGACAAAGACTCTGCTTGTCATGAAGGGTGGGCTGCTGCAGTTCAGTGAAGGAACAGACAGTACGCAGAAGCAGTTAAGAGAAAGCCAGACTATGCAGGCAGCCTGCTACAACAAATACGCCAAGGTCCTGTACCTGCTGTACGCAGGGGTATAGCCATTAAATAGCCACGCAAAGCAATGGCAAAAGGCAACAGTCCAAGCTGCAGTGGGACACAAGTCACATAAGCACGTCTTGGAAAGAGCAGCAGACGTCAGCTGGCCTTACATAGGAGAGTCTGAAAAATTGAGGTATATGAAATGAGCAACAGGATGCCACTCAACAGAATGAATGCAGCAACAAGGTGGACAAGTCCCCACCAGCAGCAAAAGCACAAACAAGAAGCGGGCGACTGGAGACAGGAGCTCGGTTGCTGGAGGGAAGAGTTTGAGCGAGGCACTGGGAATTCAGTCTGTGAGCACATGGCTAGAACATGCAAGCTGCAATGTCAGCATCTCTGTAAACATTTCTCTTAAGAAAGATCCTTCTTTAATTGTTTTACCATCATGGAGTCCTTTCTTTTTGTACCTAGCACATGGTAAAGGAAACAAGTGATAAATTGAAAAGCCATGGGATAAATGCATTTATTATGCAACTTTGACTGCCTCACTTGTATTCTGTTCACTAATATCTACTAATAGAATCTACTAATTAGATCTACTAATAGGATTATTTGAACCTTCCAAAACCCTTAGTGGCTTCAGACAGTTGTCATTTTTGTAAAAACAAATGGTCAGAGAAATATTTCCTCCTCCTTCTCTGTCAAATAGTTCTTGCTTCAAATTATCCCTCTATGGCTAGGGTAAGATTCAGCCATGGCCTGTAACAGCTAAGCTTGATAACTCATGACCCTGAAGGGCTAGAAAAGGGAGCTTATAACCACTGGGGAGATTTTCATATTCCTTGGGAGATGCACAGAATTCACTTCCAGTCCTCCATGGTTCTGAGACTCTAAAATCCATGACAGTTTTTCTGTACAGAAAAGATATTTTAAGGCATTTGTAGAGGGTTTTATGGCTTCTTTTAAGCCCTGCACATTTGGACTCATGAAAAGCAAGATGACTGGCTTTAAAGGCAGAACGATTCTTCCAGGGCTGCCTCCAGCACATGTGGGGCCCCTACAGACACTTTCCATTGAATGGTTTTACTTTAGAGGATGTACCCATGGTTATAAACAAAAAATCTGAGGGGATTCAGAGACCTGGGAAATGAAGAGGGTATTTAGAGGAGTGTGGGCTCTTCAGGGCAGAGATTATCTTCATATACAAGTGGAAAGCATCTAGCACCTCATGGGCACTACCATAGTCCAGACAATGACAATAATAAAGGAATAGCAGCCATGCTGCATCCAAGGGTCCCTGAAACAGCCTAACTCAGGGCAGTACTGGGATCAAGCTGGCAGCTCTGAAATGTCTGGGCTGGGCCTGAGAATGGACAGGAGCTGGGCAACGTCAGTTGTTCATGGGATGCAGCTTGTTTGCCCACTCCCTCTGAGGCCTGGAGGGAGACCAAGCAGTAGGGCTTGGAAGTTTGCCCTAACACTTACTCGCCTAAGGACTAAATTTATCAGACCAGCTGAAAAATGCATGCACCACATGCCCTCTAAAAGCCATCTTGACAGAGCCATACATATTTAGTTTCCATTGGCCCATCTACATCTTGCCCCACCCAAAATCAAGTCCCTCCAGAAGAAACTGATTCTGTCCCACAGCCATTTCTTTCTCCCATCAAAATAGGTTTATCACCTCCCCAGTCACTGAGCTCTCACCAAATCCAGTCATTCGCTCTTGACACGCAAACATCCATTTTGTCCTCCTGACAGAATAAATCAGTTCTGTGCCCAGCCCATTCTGCTCCCTTACTGTCAGTGTTGGTCCTCCTTGAAAAGCAAGCCTGTCCCTCAATCAGTTCTGCCTTCCCAAAACACATGCAATTATTATGTCTCCTCAGCAAAACCAACCCTAGCCATCCCTATCAGTTCTGGTCCCCCCAGAGTTTTGTTCCTCCAGCCAGATCATTTCCTTCACCTTGTTGCTCTGCTGTTGCCCCTCCTACCAGTTCACATGAGGTCCTCAGCCTCCTCTCCACCTTCAGTCTCTGCTTCTGGCTCCAACTTCTATCCATTCAAAGAAACCATGACTCAGCAGTGCACTGCTTCCCCCTCCACACCTTAAGAAGTAACAGCAGCAGCTGGGCTGTTCCGCTTTCTGCCTCCCCCTCCCTGCCAGAGAAAAAGCCAGCAGCTGCCTGGCCAAAATTCCTATTGGTATAACAACGTTCTAGTGAGTACCCCCTTCTGAACCTGGAGTCCCTGCCACCAGAGGCTTTGCAGCCTGTGTGAAGCTGACCTCAATACAACAAATAGCTGCAGAAAAAACGTTAGAGACTGTCTAGAACATTCCTAAAATAGTGTTTGTCTGCCTGTGCCATATGGAGAATACGTGGTGGTATGATGCACTATCAATTTTTTATTGGCTGTATAATTCCACTCATCCCAAGCTCATGCTGATCAAATGTTTATATGCTAAAGTTGAGGAGCAAAAGGAAAAGAAGATAAAATGGCAAATTAACAAGTGGGGGAAAAACCCACTTCTGTGCATTCATTCTATTGCATTCTGTGGTAAAAATAAAAGAAGGGACAAGGGGTGGAGAACTCCCCCCAATAAATCAAAAGCTTGGTTCTTTTTCAATGAAAAAATGGTGGGAAATTTTCACATGTTATTTTCTAAAAGTCCATTTTTGTATAAAAAGGTTTTGAGCAAAAACATTCAACCTGCTCTAGATTTTTTACTTCCACATGGGAAGGTAAGCTTGGACATCTTTGCATCTTCATATTTTCCTCAGGCCTCAGCTAACTGGAAATGTAGGCACCCATCATTCTCTCTTCCTTCCACCCAACTTTGTTGCCCCCTGTGTTTGTCACTTTTTTCTGATTTCTCCTGTCCTCTGATGTCCCTCATCAATAATCGCAAACAAAGTAGGACCACGTTTTCACACACACGTGCATGCACACATTTTTGGAAATCTAAAATGGGTCCTATGGAGATTTCTTTTTAAGGAACACCAAGATTTTACCCCTTCTGGCAGGTGGAGTCTCCTGTTGAGAGCAATTGAGAGATACTGGTAATAACTGAAGATAGGATGGAAGATGCAAAATCTGAATCCAGATTTCACACAACCCAAACTTTGGGTTTTTAGTTTATTCTATCGTAAAGATAAAAGCCATTTTGGAAAAATTTTTATCTGCTTTATTTGGTACCTGGAATCCATCCTAATTGTAGGGAAATAGCAGAAAGTGCGGGAGCTGAGGAAAGAGAGCTGCTGACAGAGCCCTCTCTTTCTCGTTCTTTCTTTGTTGATTGCTTGCAAGTGTAACACAATTTACTTACTCTTTTCTCTTTTGCAGCCTAGGTCCACCCACTCATTCCCCTATGTGAGTTCTCTATTGCTTATTATAACCCAGCTACACTATAATTCAGAGCAGGTTCTTGCCTCTTCTGTAAGCGCTGTGTAATCTGTCGTGACTCGGTGGGTTCACCTTGATAGCACCTCAGCTCTGCAGTATTAATTCTTGCAGTAGCCAGAAGTTGTGGGCAAAGGCAGTTGGTCAGAAGAAGAACGTAAAGGGGCCTCACTTGCCAGATGCTGAGTGGCACTGGCTCCCACCTTCAACTGTAATCACTAGGGCAGAGAAGAGCAATACAATGGATCTTTCCTTCCTATCAATAGAGAGAGCAAAGCAGTGGAACTGGCCTCCCCTTTTCCCTATGGATGGGCCAGTGGTGATCTACAGCATGTCTCAGTTCCACCTCTAATTGCTGCATCTATGATCCTCTTTCCGTTCTGGTATTAATAATGCTCACATTCTTTTCAGCCTTGAGAGGGTACCATTCCAAGATCCTTCTCCTGCCACTTGATTATGGAGCAGAGTCACCGTTTGCCTGTGTTTACAACAGGACAATGTGTAGGAAGGGGCATGTTTGGGACAGCACAAGTGCAGTTTTATGACCAGGCAGCTGGTGGAGAACCCATGTTTATAAACAGTGATATTTTAGTAATCAAACATATGGGGATAAAGATATTGGCAAGGTAAAGTTATGTTTTTATACCTAGGGAAAGCTTTCAAATGCGGTAAGTATGAAAGTCACTCTAAAGCTTAGCTAATTTATGCCTTTTCTTTCTCTCCCCTTTCTTTCTATATTCCTTTTTCTCTCTGCTCCTCCCTCTAGCCCTTTACTACAGAGTTCTGGTTGTTGGAACCCCAGGAGAGCAGGACTGAAGCTCGACTGGCTCTCCCTGAATGCAGAGAAGCACTTTAAGAGATTGGCTCCCCTCTCCCACAGCAACCCAAGACAGGGGGAAAAGGAGACGCTGAGAATCAACAAGTAGTTAACACCTCCTGATTCTCTGCCCCAGCGCCACTACTGGTTAGAGCAACCTGAAAGCTGATCTAACTTGCACCAGCTACTTCCTGTTCCCCAGTCAGAGCAACACAAAGGGAGCAGAAAAAGGCAGGAAATACGCCCCCAAAATATTGACTATGGCCCCTTGATCTTTTTGAACTAATACGTTCAGCCCTCTGGCTGAAAATGTCAGACATCACTGGCTCAGTATAGCAACACTCCAGCCTCAGTCGGATTCTCTAAGCATCTCTGTAATAGAATCATAAATACAAATATACATCTAATCTGCACATTAAATTACCATGATTAGACATGAGAATCTGGTAGATGGATAACTGGCTATCAGCATGGAAAAATAAGCAGTTGCTATACTTACATGTGCAAACACATTGTACAATTGCACATATGCCTTTTAGAAAAGTCAGACCTTGTGTATGCCAACAGAACACACCTGCAGCCTCTCTGCATTTAGGAATTAGGAACTCCTGATGGGAGTCTGTAAGCTTGAACCCTAGAACTCAAATCCCAGCCCCAGACTTTTCCTGACTTGTATGTCTTTTTTCTCCTTCCTTCTTTCATTTAATAACAAAATTAATAAGTGTAATATTCTGTGGCAGCTTTGAAAGAAGTAATTTAAATAAAAAATCAGAGTGCCTCAAGTTAATTTAATTCAGTCCTGGGTTTGCACTGCTGCCAAATTGCACGCTTTCGAACTGCACAGCCAGAGAACTTTAGGTGCCCTCTGAGAATGCCTGAAGAGACGGGTGGTAAGAAGAAAAAAAAGACCCATGAAAGCAAATAAAGGCAGTCTTGTTTGTTGAGTGGAGGGGAGCAAGAAGGAATAGGAAGCTTCAATTAATCTGTGATTGATTTAACACTTAAGCACAATAGTTAGGTGGAAGAGTTATCATTTATTTAATTATTTAGAAGCCTTTCAAGGGAATATAGAATAGGTCAGCCGAGCCAAGATGAACAAGTCATTGATGCCCATCAATAAAGAATAGCTAGCTTGAAGAATGGAAGGATAGCACACCACTAGGGTCCTGAGAGTCAAGACTTCAAGGGAGGGAAATCAAAGCACATAAGGCAAAAAAATGCCCTTGGATATGTGCGCACAGCATCTATTGACTTCAAGAGGTGCCCTGCAGACTGATATCCAAGGGCAGAATTTGGCCTGTAGGAAGGGAACAGAGAGGATGCATCTGATCCTGACCCCATTGAAGCAAAACTTCTGTACAAACGGGATTGATTCCTATATTTTTATTAGATGAAATCTGAAATACCTAGGTAGCTACGTTAGACAGAGGACGTGTGTGTTGGAATTAGGTTTTAGTAATGTTCTTCAAACATATTTGACTTCTTAATGTCATAAGATGACATATATGTCACAGACAATCTGAAAGAGAAGAGATAGGCTAGAGAATTTAGGCCAGATCTTATAGCCTGGTTTTTTTTTGGGGGGGGGGGGGAAGGTCTATTATGAATTACTAGTATTCATCATCATGTTTATTACATGATGTAAGGCCTAAGAGTGGGGCAAATAGCAAATTCTGCTGCTAATGATTAGCTTACTATATTTAGCAATTGTATACATAGCTAACACTTAATGTTCCTTTATTCTCCCTAGCCTTTGCCCACTTGTTTGTTTCACCCATCATTTAGTACTAAGCTCTTTGGGGCAGGGACTGTCTTTGACTGTGCGTTTGTTGGATTTTTTCCAATCTAGGAGGCGTTTGCCTTCAAAGGTCATACTGCATGTCATTGGAAAAGTAACACATCCTAAATTTACAATAAAATCTTGTCCTTTGACATCTTAGGTTTGGCCTATAGTCTTGAATGGTCTGATCTCCTCTGAGATTGTTAGGAGTTGAAGGTTGGGCTGTCTGTCATTGGAAGGTCTTATCTATTAGTTTTGCAATAAAATCTTAGATTTGACCAACAACAATGATGTTATAATGGTTTGGGCCCCTCCTCCTTGAAATGACACCTTGGTTAGCACATGAGATCAGATTGGCTAGAATCCTGGATTATATGCAGGTATTTTAACCTTCTTCGGTCTCCTTTTCCCACCGTTTATTTCTCAGTTTCCATCCTTGTGCTCTGTGTTTAGGACAGTCACCTCTTACTGCCTCCAAAGCCTATTAGCACTACTCCAAGTGCTGGCCAGAGGGGATAGCCAGATTGTGACCTAAGGCCCTATGAAACTTCAGAGGATGATCTTATTGACTTCATATAGTTTCCAGCTCGGGGAACAAGGGACTTGATCTTGACTCTAGTTTTGGACACCGTTTGTAGCACTGAGCTCCAGAGGGGTAGCCGTGTTAGTCTGTTTTTAGCAAAACAGCAAGAGTCCTACAACACCTTAAAGACAAACAAATTTATTTGGACATAAGCTTTCGTGGAGAGAAACCCACTTCGTCGGATGCATGAAGTGGGTTTCTGCCCATGGAATCTTATGCCCAAAGAAATTTGTTAGTCTTTAAGATGCCGCAGGAGTCTCACTGTTTTGTACCACTGGTGCTAGCCAGTGTCGTCAGCTGTCCTTCCATGATGGCTTAGTTTAGAGTAAAATTTAGGGAGACCCTACATAGTGTCATTGGATAACGCAGGTTGTGTTGGTCAGTCAGGATACCAGAGAGCCGAGAGGACCACAGGGTCTATCTATGTTCAGCAGCCTCATTGAGCAGTTCACTTTATATTCATTACAACCCAGCTCAGTGTCTTCTCCTCTACGAAGAACACTACAGTTTCCATGACATTCAAAACACTGGCTATGACAAAAGAGCTAATTGTACTGAAATTCATTTATAATGTGAATGGTGTCATTATATACTGGCTTTTCTATGGCATTCCTTAGTGTGGTATCCAACTGACTCATAAACATGAATGAAGCTGTCCCCAAACACCTCTGCAAGTTAATGTTATCCCCATTGTACAGATGGGGAGCTGAGACATAGAAAGGTTAAGTGACTTGGCCAATATCACAGGAAATTTGTGGTGGAGCCTAGGAAAGAACTAAGATCTCCTAAACCCCTGTGCTTTGCCTTCAATCCCAGACCATCATCCATCCTTATGAATGACATTGTTAAATAATGTAATTAGGAGAAAAGTAGCAAGTTCTATTCTAGGAACTTCTAATCAGCAACAAGGACTGCACTCCTAACACTCTTCAATTAGCATAGAAACACATCATTGTGCTCTAGCACCACCTAGCAGACTCCCGAGATGGTGCACATCACCACACATTCCAGATAATTAATGAAATATCTAACCCAGAGACACTGTCTCGTTGCAGGTAGATAAGGCCTCTGGAATGCTCAATCAACCGACCAAGAAGTGCTAAGGATCTGATCTCTTTTAAAAGAGATGTAAAGGCTTATTTTTAAATTTTCTTGGCACTGCAATATTTTTGGCAGTTTTGTCTATGTGAAGTATTAAGTAGGCGCTTTGTTGCAGCACCTATGATGCTATGGCAAGTAGATTAGGTGCTGTTATGTGATTAAAACATCAGTAGAGCTGGGCAGAGCAACCTCTGAACTCGGGGAGAGATCAGATCTGGATCCGATCTTTGTAGCTCAGCCCCATCTCCAATGATCAATGCTAGTATTTTATTTGCTTATTCTGAAGTTTATCGCACCTACCTCCTGCTATAGGCATGTCACACACATTTAAAAGCACACACTTTAGAAGAGTGCATTAAACAAAAATCACTAGCCCTTCATCATATGTTACTAACATCAATTTACGGCCACCACCACAGAGATCTTCATCTCTCTTTACCCTTACCCATCCTCCCCAGAAGAAAAAGGTAGCCATGGTGCAGTAGCAAGCACTTAGACACATGCTATTTTCATCAGCAGATGTTGCAACAGCAAAATTTGGCTCTGGGTCTAAAGTTCCTTACAGTCTGGGAATGTTTGAGCTGGACTTTTGGTTTGGACCATTGCAAGGTAATGCCTGCTTTCCTTAAGAGGCCAATGTAAGATAGGAAAGCAACAGACATACTGGCAGAGATCACAACTACAGCTGGAGAGATGTGTGAAGAAGGTCAGTGCTCCCTGTTGCACCAACACAACTAAGATCCTACTTAGTATCTTGAGCAGCATGTGGGGGCAATGTCGCCTAAAGAGCTCAGCATGGACATGGGATCCAGAGTCTCCTGAATGCCATTGCCAGCTATGTCAGCGATTCCAGTGTGATACCTTGGGCAAGTCCCTTCACCTTTCTCAGCCTCAATTTCCCTATCTGTAAAATGGGAATGAGTCTGACCTACTGGGGGGGGAGGGAGCAAGGGGAGGAGTCAGATTTAATTTTTGCGCTGAGTGTGGAAAGCATTAAATGTATTGTATTATTGGTCTCCACAGAATAATAGAAAAGTAGGGCTGGAAGGGATCTCAAGAAGTCATCTAGTCCAGTGTCCAGCCCCCTGCACTGACGGGGGGGGGCCAAGTAAACCTAGTCCATCCCTGACAGGTTCTTAAAACCTGTTAAAAACCTGCAATGATGGGGATTTCATCAGGTGAGTCTGAAAAGTGTCAGTGAAAAAGGAGCAAAGAAGGATTGAACAAAGAGCCCTAGAATAGGGGAAAAGCATAAAAATTACAAACCGAAATGCTTTAGCCTCCCATGGCAAGGACAAGAAGCAGTTAAGAAGGGATTTCTCTTAAGCACAGAGAAGAAAATCTTCAGAGATACAAATCATGACTACTGATCATTCGGTTTTCCTTCTGACACAGATAATGGGATAAATGGGCACGCATGGAAATCACAGAAAGGAGACATTCTCAAGAGATGAAAGCCTTTCACAGAGCAGCTCCATTAGACCATTTTCAATATTGCCTCCTGCTGGGCGAAACTGGGACCGCATCATAGCCCGTACTCAGTGTAAGGGAGGCTGGAAATGGAATAGCTGTGAGCTCCCCGCAGCCAGTATCCCCTACATTTGCTCCTTCTGGAAGAAGCTGGGACTGGAGAAGCAGTGAGCAGCTCCTGCTCTTTCACACGAGAAAGCATGGACTGAATAAAGCAGCACATGACTGCACTGGGTTAGCCAGCGTCAAAAGCTCATTCACTGATGTGCAAAACCGAAATCTCGGTAAGGCTCCCTTTTTATTCTCCCCTCCCCGCCTCCCCCCCCCCGGGGGGGGGGGGGGGGGGTGGGTCTCTCTCTCTCCCCCCCCCCTCTTTTTGGATGTTGCCATGGAAACTGCATCTGGTTTCCATTCTCTCTGTTTCCGTCATGTCCCTGCTCAGAAGCGGAGGAGAGAGACATTGATCAGTGATGCAATGAGACAGCCCCTAGGGAGCAAGGGAGGCCTGCAGCAAGAAGCATGCATCCCCAGGACACCGGATCACAAGCCACTTTCTCGGTGGAGATGGGTCGATGTTCCCATCCTTTGAGCGAGCTTAATTAAAAACCCAGTGGGGACCAGCCCCTTTGAGGCACTGTGCCTCTCTGGGACCTTGGAATTCCCTCCTTTGGCAGCTCGTGTGGAGTCTGGGGCTACCTGGCAATGACCCTGCATGCACGGGACCCTAATGCTACTGAGAAGCAGTTGATTCGTTTAGATGCTGTTTCTCTTTTAGAGACAGATGTTCGAAAGCTGGTGCCATTGCCAGCTCGTGCTATTCAGTAAGGTCTTAAAGGGACAACGGGCAGCTCTCTTTGGGGAGAGACCTTAACCCCAGTGCCATATTCCCCCGAGCATCTCCTGCCAAGAGCGGCTGGGACAGTGGCAACTGTGAGCTGCGCCCACAAACCCGGCACTCCTTCCCCAAGCTCTGCAGCTCTTCCTCTTCTTAAAGCTCAGACTGAAGTAGCCGGGAGCTGTTTATCCCTGCGTTATTGCTACCTGACGGAAGCGATTATCCCTACTGACGTGTGTGTTTCCATTATGAAGAGTGGCGAGGGCAGAAGAAAATTTCAGACTGCAAACAAATGTAGGGTGGCCAAATGAAAAACACAAAGCCTCTTCAGGGGCAAGGCAATCTCTAGGGAAGGGGTAAAGCAGCTGGGAGGGTCTGACTGCTGGTTTATTTGTGCTTACCACTGGCAGATTTCTCCTCCCCTCACCCCTCCTTTCCCCAGGAAGCATCACCTCTGAGCACACTGATCTGCCACAGAGCCCTCTGACAGCTCTCTATTAATTAACTTCATGCCAATACAAATTTTATTTAAAGTTAAAAAAATCCAATTCACATTGATCCGCCTTCATTGCTCCATCTGGATAAAGCCATGGGCTGCCAATCAATGGCTGCTCAGCTTTACCTGATGGGGCCACGTCTCCTCATTGCCCAGGAAGGCAACACTCCGGAAGTGGGAATGGAGAAGGCCATCTCTGTACCTCTGCTTCCCTTCCCCCGCTTCAGAGCCCCCACCACCCAGCACTAGGAGGAGATGTCCCTCTCCCCCTCATACCTCCTACTCCACATTGGCAGGGGTTGTCTCTATACACCCCCACCCCAAGAACTCTCTCTGTACCACGCTGGGAAGGAACCACCTTTGCAGCTCTCACTAGAGCAGACTGGGTTAAATTAAATTGTAGGATCTCTCTATTGAGTTCAGTGGAGACACACCACCAATGAATGAACCCTCTGCATGCAGCCCTTTGGCAAGACTTTCTGGATTCCTCACTAACAATTGTCAGCTCTTTCTCTAGGGGAAAAGCTTTGTCTCTTCGCCTCCCCTTGGCTCCAGTAATCGATAGCACTTCTATAGAGAGGAGCCTTTCATAAACAGTGTTGGGTCCCTGTGGCCTTGTCTGCCCCAAGAAAATTGGTAAGCACTTTATGCACTAGATGTAGCAATGACAGAAGCTGTAGCATAGACCATGCACCAGCATCATCACCCCTGAGTTAGACAACATGGGGCGAGCGGCCCTGTCTACACAGCTGCTTCCTTTCTGCCACTAGAGGAGCTGCACCAATGGAGAATTAGGCAGCTGATTTTTCCCAGGGTAGCTGCATCCTTTGGCATCTGCTTGGAGAGACTGCTAGCAGCATCTTGACTAGAAAAGGGGGCTGAGTTCCAGCTGGGCTTAGCTAAGGTGTGCCGGCTAAACCTGTCCTTTTTCTCAGTGCTGCTGCAGGGTAGCACATTTAGCCCAATGTTGGTTGGTCGAGTAGAGCTTAGGCAGGAGCCAAAGGTTAGTTACCCCATAGCTCCCTTAGGAAAGAGGACAACTAGCAGTTGGTTTTGTGAGCATGTGTTAGCTCAGCCCAACTGAAAGTTGACCAGGTTTCCTAGTCAAGACAAAACCTTCAGCTCATCAGTATTGAAGGCCAGGGCACCGGTGAATCCAAGCACTGTGCAGTGCCAAGTTAGATAGGTGCTTAAGCACTGCTCCCTGGAGCTCTCTATAGCAGTGGTTTTCAACCTTTTTTCGTTTGCAGACCCCTTAAAAAATTTCAAATGGCTATGCAGACTCCTTTGGAAATCTTAGTTATAGCCTGCAGACCACAGGTTGAAGAGCACTGCTCTATTGCTACTGCAGCTGGTGCTGAAATGGTGGGAAATTTTCACATGTATATCCTTAAAGAGAGCAGTGGAGTGGGGGTAGTTCATGCCTTCAGAGAACACAGAACTCCTCAGAGAACCTTGCTAAAAGTCTACCACCAATCTGCTTGGTGATGGTCCCTGTCTGAGGAATCTCACATTCCCTGGCTACAAATAAATCCTCTTGGCCAGAGAGGTCACATCCTTTTGGCCCCCTGCTTTTGGCATAGACCAGATGGAGTAACAGATTCTGGCTGCTCTCTGGAGTTTATAGCACATTTTCCTTTGGAGCCAATGAGGGCTGATGGGCACTGAAGGGCATCATCTCAGTCCAGCTACTAAACGGCGGATCCAGTGATGCTCCCCTGTGCACATGTTCATGTGTGTACATGTCAGAGTCTACTAAAGAGCAGTTCTATATCTGCTCACACAGAACATTTCCAATTAGCGTTTGAGCAGGAAGAGCTATACAGGTAGGGGAAGGGAAGGAGATCCAGCCTCCTTGTAGCAAAAGGCTTCCGAGGTTCAGGACTTCCATCCAGCTTATCTAATTAAGGTGTCATTTATGTGCTGTGCACACAGTGGTAGTCACACACACGTCTTGTGCAAGGGGTAAGGTAGAAGCTTGCATGCCTCCTGCAGTGGAAGAGAAGTGTCTCTGGGACACTACTACACACCTGGCTTGCACTGCTTTTTAGTGCTTAGTTGTTGCACCTGGGCCTGACTCAGGCAAAAGTGAGGGAATGCAGTAGGCACCGAGAACCCTAGAGGGAGCTAATTAGTTAGTAGGAAAAGGAAGGCAACAAATACACTCAGTAATGGAACTGCTGCATCATTGTGTGATTGCAGGATACAATCCAGGTTGATCCTCTTCAAGTCTTTAAATCATGATCTGAGGACCTCAATAATTCAGTTAGAGATTATAGGTCTCTTCCAGGAGGGGGTGGATGAAGTTCTGTGGCCTGTGAGGTGCAGGAGGTCAGACTAGATGATCATGATCGCCCCTTTGGGCCTTAAAGTCTGTGAGTGTTGCCAGACCGACTTCAGCCAAAACACAGTTAGTAACAAACTATCTTCTTGCGACCAAACGGTTTTGATGCACGCAGGTGCTCGGGACAAGCTCCTTAGTAGGTTGCTCAGAATCCCGGCTGGCTAAGCAGATCTCAGACTGGCAGCACAGAACATGGCACGCATGGTGGCTGTCAGGTCACCACACATGCGAGGTGAGATGTTAGGCAGAACTTGGTAGTAACTCAGCTGTGAGTACAATAGACAGACAAGCTCATCAAGGGTTATATTGGGTGTCATATTGTTAAAAAAAATGAAAAAACAAAAAAACAAAAACAAAAACCAAGGCTGCCAGCCTTTGGCCCCCCATCATCACAGGATCAGAGCACCTCAGTTTGTGATATATTTATCCTCACAACACCCCTGTGAGGTAGGTCCGTGCGATTATCTCCATGTTACAGATGGGAACTGAAGCACAGAGAGAGCAGGGAACTGAATGAACATCTCTGAAGTTCTAGGCTAGCACCCCAATGACTAAACCACCCTTCCTGCATCAGAGTCGTTAGCAAGGACTGGACACAGGACCTGCAGCACCTAAACCATATGTCCCTGCTACTTGAAATATTGGTTACTGTTAGCTGAAAGTTAGTAGTGGGGTCTCAGCCTTGCTCAGGACAGCCACTGGGGAAGCTATACATGACCTGCGCCCCCCCCCCATCCTTCACTGGCTCTTCCCCATTGTTTCATTGCTCCTTCTATGCTTTCCCATTGTCTTGGGCTCCCCCCGCCCCTTCCTAGCCCTGCAGGGATGGAGGTGTGCACTGCTCAACCAGAAATCAGAAGAGAAATTGCCACAAGCGACTGAGTTCGCTCTTTGGAAGTGAATGACACTGGCCCTCACAAACCTGGCTTCAGACAATAAATCAAAAGCACTTAAGCTGGCATTAAACCACCTCAGGCTTTTGGAGCTCGCTGGCAGAAAGAGAAAATGGGAAAAAAAAGAGGGGGGGGGGGAAGCGAGGTAGGAAAAAATGCAAACTCCACAACAGCGCTAAAGTAGTAATAGTCTGAGAGATGGCTCACTGTTGGCTTTGACAATCATAGCGCTCCACATGACCACTAGACCCTAGGAGTGGGCACCTGCTGCCTCACCCCCAGGACTCTCCCATCTTCCTCCCGCTTTCTCTCTCACGTTTTCCACTCATTCTCTGTCCTTCCCTCCTTTACAGCCTCCATTTCCCCCTTCTTCTCTTTTCTCTCTCTCCACTCCCTCCTTCTCTTTTCCTTTGGCTCTCTTCCTCTCTCGCACTTTCCCTTCAGAGTATCCTTGTGCCCTTTCATCTCAACCGCTCTTACTTTCAACCTTTGGTAGGACCTCTACACAATCTGGCTTTTTGGGATGGGGAGAAAGAAACTGTAACCTCTAAGTTCGGGACTGTCTTTTTATTACATGTCCGTACAGTGCCTAGCATTGTGGGGCTCTGATTACCAACTGGAAACATTAGATGTTACTGTAATACACAACAAGCAGCATTCACAGATGTTAAGGTCAAAAGGAAACACTATGATCATCTAGTCTGTGCAGAGACCCTCAGTCAGTAGGTCTTGTATCGAACCCATAACTATTTGAGCTATGCCTCTTAGAAACACATCCAGTCTTGATTTAAAGACTCCAAGTGAAGGAGAATCCACCATAACCCTTGATAAATTGTTCCTGTGTTTAATTGACCTCATTGTTAAAAATGTGCACCTTATTATGGGTCTGAATTTGTTTAACTTCAGCTTCCAGCCGTTGGATCTCATTAAGGCTTTTTCAACTAGATTAAAAGAGCTGTCTTATTTATTTATTATTATTATTAGAGCTGGCTGAAACACAGCGTTTCTGTTCCGTGGGAAATCCCAGCATTTCAGAATAGCTTTTAATCGCAGGTCGGAACAAAAAAAAAGTCAAAATTTCCCGCCAAATGACAATTTTGAAACCTTTCATTTCAGAGCCCTTGGGTTCGAGTTTATCCTTTTGACTTTTACATTGTAATAAAATACATGATATAAGTGTCTAAATGAAGTGCTTGGACCTTATTGAAACAAAAACATGGATAATTTTTTGTCCAAAATTTCAGTGCAATCAATAAAGTCCCAATGCCAAGAATCAGGGCCTCCAGCACAGCCAGGCCCTGAGTAAGCCAACAAGCACAGATGACCTGTAGTAGGCCATAGTAAGCAGTGACTGGCTGCACCGCCTGATTGGTTGGCACCACCTGATTGATTGGAAGAGCCAACAGACCAGTTCTTAGACCCAGGAGCAGCACCAGCTGCTCAAAGTATTAGCCCATGGCTGCGATGGGTCCTGCTCCTGTCTTGCCTCACTCCAGATAACACTATTCTGATCTTCAGCTCCAATTCCTGACTTCAGCTCTGACTCTTGGCTCTGGTCTTTGACTCTGGACACTGATTCCTGGCTACCAACACCTGCTCCAACCGCTAGCCTCGACCACCCATGTCCCTGTCCTCAACACCCATGAAACATTTCAATTTTGTGGAATCTATATTTTCCAATGGAAAACCTGTTCCTTTGGAACGTTTACAACCAGTTCTAATTATTACTAATAACCTTCACTCAGTCCTTGATCCAAAGCTCGTCTCAAATCCAAAGGCGTTTGTTTAGCTCAGTATTTGATTTCATGCCAATCTGTGCTGCACAAGTGAATAGGGAAGCAGAAATGTTGACATAGCAATTGTGGGGGGATGGGAAAGGGTAGCCCATTTTCTTACTGTATTTTCTGCCCTGAAGCAGTGAATGTTGGAAAGGTTACAGGGAAGCCCACTCTCTCAAGAGTTCCACACTGAAAGAGTTTGAAGTCACCTCATGTAGACACACATTCATAGATGCCAAAGCTAGTTGGGACCCTTGTGATCTTCTAGTCTGACCTCCTGTATAACACAGGCCATAGAACGTCCCCAAAATAATTCCTAGAGCAGAGCTTTTAGAAAAACATCCATTTTTTATTTTAAAAAGGAGTCAGTGATGAAGATCCACCATTAACTATTTTCCAGGCTGTGCTGGATTATTTATATTAGAGTTGGTGGCGGAAACCAATGTATTTCTTGCCAGAAATTTAAAAATGAAAAACCGCAGATTTTTTTCAGTCCAAAAAAAAAAAAAATCTGTTTTCCCACAGGAAGTTTTGAACTGATTGGAACCATCAATTTTTTGACTTACAGTATCATTCGGTTTTGTTTTCCGGAAGTAAATGAAGATGGCTCATGTCAAAGCCACATTTCCACTTGTCATTTTGTTTCACCTTTTTTTTTTAAACTGAGAAACCAAGCCCAAATATTTTCTGTCAAACCGTCAATTCAGAACAAACATCTTCACTCGGAGATTTCCCCTTAGAAAACCAAGGTTTTGCCCTCATCAGAAATTAATTATTCTTGAGCAACAACCACCACCACCTAAAAAACAAAATCAAACAAAACAAAAAACAACTAAACCTCACTAGCAATAAAACCATCATTTTAAGCATGAAAATTTTCTACTCTAGCATAACTTTGCCTGCATGCCAGAGATGGTTCTCATGGGGTTAAAATGGAGGAATAGACAGTCAGTCACAGTGAGATACCACTCAGCAAAAGGCCAGCTGAGTGAGATACAGATGGAGTGGCGCCCCCCCACAAGGGTGTTTGGGAGGAGCCCAACCTCATGGTTCTACATATGGGTGACCACTTTACCTGTTAGATTGCAAGTTCTTTAGGGCAGGGACTGTCTTGCTATTCTGTGTTTGTACAGAACTTAGCACAATGGGGTTTTGGTCCAGGGCTAGCTACCATCATACAAATACTAGCAGCTGGCATCTCAGGGAAGAGGGGAGCTGGCATCCTAGGTAGCTGGAGCTGCAGTAACACCCATGTTCTTTTGGTACTGGGGAGAGATTGAGGCTCAGAGCTGTAGTGACACGCTTGGGCTTTAGCAAGGAGCAGGGCTGGCGTACACCAGAGGGAAGGTCCCTGCATTATGAAGCCCTGGCTCTTGGGGTCTGTGTCCAGTTGCTGATTTACGGTGGACTGCACTCACTCTCTTCCGCTGGTAGAGACAGCACCTGTTGCCTCCCAGCACCCTGAGCTATTTCAGCCACGGCGTACAGCAAAAAGAGCAGGGCATACAGAATTTAATCGGGGATGTCATGTCACACGAGCATGGTTCCCTCCTCCCGATTGCCACTGAGGAGCAGGGACCTGTGTATATCCCGCCCCACATAGACAGTTGGTATTCAATGCATGGCTTTGTCAGCGCCGACTGCTCTTCGAAAAGTTCTCTTTTGAATACAGAAGTATTGGATGGATTCCCAAGCCTCCAGGGGATGCACTGCAAGAATTCCCCCTGATGGCCTTGGCCTGGGTTTTCCCCCAGAAGCTAGTGTGGAAGCTACCAGTATCGGCAATGTAGTCAAATACCTGGCTCTGCAGGGACTGTGGGGGATGGGAGGGGAGCCCTGCTCATCTTTGGGCCCAGTCCCCACCTGACCCGACTTACCCTACACCAAGAGAGATCGCCCTGACCCATCTCACTCTGCTGTTGGGCTTGTGTCAGAGGGGTGTTTACTCAGCTATCTAGCGCCTAGTACGGGCATAATCCACTGCATTTAAAATACCAGGGTTATGAACATTTGTAGGCAAGGATCTGAGCACGCAGAAGAGAAAGAGTCTGCAGTGCTGAATGATCAGCTAAGCTGTTAAGCAGTTACTTTGGTACATCATTGCCCGTTTGCAGGCCTCAAGCAGCTTTTACCTCTTACCTTGGACTCTCCTGCTTTGTGCCTCCTCCTCCTCCTCCTATCCCACCCGAATGTGTGATTCTTGGATCACACATTCACTTAGAGTTTCTTGCACCCCAGGGAGGATGTAGTTCCAAATCCTGCTTCTGCTGACTAGCAAAGAGGTTTCCAGACATCCTCCAAGCCCCCTCCCCTCTAATTAGGAGAAGCAGATAAGCCCTAGTTCCACAGAAGGTGCTTGGATGTGATCCCTATAAACCCAGCAAACATGCCTCTGTTAAGTGAGCCCTCCTTGATGTACATATATATTAAATGGTGAAGTTCAAGGAGTGTGCATTTCCTAGAGACAGAACCTGTGACATCTAAGCGTTACTTCCACTTTCAGGGTATATGCCCCATGGCATCACTGTGGGGGGGGGGGGTTCAGGTGATATAGGAGCACACATCTCACTGAACAATAGGACTGTGTTCCTAAGTCACATGTATGCTTTTCAAACTTCCACCCTTCATTTCTAAAAACCTAGGAAATAAAATGCAAAACCCAATACACTACTACGATCACAAAAAGTCAGGAAATGGAAGAGTTAAGAAGCCCAAAGCCGCTTTTACTTCTGCGTAATATTGTCTATTGCCCATTTCTCTTCTTAAAGGTGTATCTGAACAGGTTGCTGATAGGCCAGATCTGGCAATAACTAAAACCAGAGGAGTGCAAAAACATGCATGCACAAGACACACTACATGATATATTAGTGCTTGTACCATCCTGGGCATAGACACCTCCTCACCAGCTTCCCTGAGTGCATGAATACCAGTACTTGTACGCAGGAGTTAACTATTTCCTGACCTTGGCCGGCTGACCACTATAAACCAGAGTTTTGGTTCCAGGATAGGAAATATGCAAATTGGTACCTTGGCACACCTGATCTCCTCCGACTTTATACCCCTTTTTCACTTCACACAGAGGAAGTGGATGTGTGACTGTGCTTGTCTATGCAAGGGGATACTGTGGTCTCTACAGCCACACAACATTACAACATTCTGCCTTGTGGTTTACCGAGCTCCATGCTCTGTAGCAGGATCTAGCTCCAAGCTGTTCAATGCACATGCTGGATACAGACACAGATACAGGATAACCTGGATACAGGTTAATGGAGGAGTGGGAGCCTTCACATCTGCATTTCCTGGTTGTTTGTGAATTTAACTGCACAGCTTTTGGGCCAAAAGGAAGCTGGTTCTGCACGGGTTCATTTCTGGGCAGGGGTAAGAAGGGAGCAGAGAGATCCTCGCTCGTACACTCCAAGTGCTGGAAGCTGTGGTGGCCAGGGTTTTTAAACACAAGGGTGGGCCAGATAGACCCCAAAGGGGTCTGAGGTGCTGCCAGTGGAACTATCTGGATAGACTGGGCCAAGGTTATTGCCATCATACCCTGTCCCTTTCACTGAGCACGCTACCCTTAAAGCCCCTTCTGCAGCCATAATGTCTCCCTGCTGAGGTATTTAGACTTCTTAGTGCTTCACTGGTACATCAAATGGCCCTCCATGCTGCCTTACCATAGCTTTTTTGCATGACATCTATATAATTATACTCTGGCTTTCTTTACATGATTGCAATTTCCTATATTAAATTAGCACCAGCAATACTGAGACCCAGCTCTGTAAGACAGGGAGTGGATAGCAAGTGGCTGGGGTGGGGGGGTGGAGGGAGAGCTGTCACAGCATATAGACCTGTCTCAGACTCTGCTCTATTCACATATGGAGACACCTGTTCTTTTAACCTTGTTCTTGTTTATCCGAGGAGCCAACTTAACGAAGAGTACAGGTTAGAGCTCTGCTGGCTGCAGTTTTACTCCAAAGCCTCCCCCTTTCCTTTTAGTTTAGCATCAAATTCTCGCTAAGTCTCATTTCTTTCCCATCAGTCAGTGTGATCTTCTGGCCTCCACTGAACCTCCACCTGGCTGAAAGGAGAGACAGCTTCATTAAGTGTTTGAGAGAGCTGTGCGTGAAATCTAAATTAGAAGCGCCTGGCCCTTTAAGCCTGGGGAAAGAAAGTGGGAGGGGAGAAGGAGGGATGTGTGCACGCAACCAAAAATCTGAAATCAGGAGTCCCAGGACACTGGATGCAGGATTAGGAGGAATTAGGTGAGAGAGATCAGTCCCAGGGACCTGACTCTCTCACTGCAGGTTGGAGATAATGCCTACTGAAGTCAGCAGGAATTGTTCACATCCTGCAGGGGGATAATCCGAGTCCTAGGGCCTTACATGTGAAGGGAGAGAGAGATCACAGTATGAAATACAACTCAAAAGTCCCAAAAGGATGTCCAACGCTCAGGAGTCTCCACTCTGCAGAGGCAGAAGGAAGAAGGACCAGGCCTACATGTGTTACAACAAACTTGGCTGGGACACCGACCTTGGGACACCTGTAACAGCCTGTGCATTCTTACCCAACAGCCGACTCACAGGTTTTACAAGCATTGGTGCCACCACTCAGCTCCAACAACCTGGCTGAGGTTTCCCGTGCACGTCTGGCTGAGTAGATGCACCCTAGAACAGTTTCTTTCTAGGGCAGTGAGGAAGTTGCAAGCAGTGCAACCACCCTGGCTGAATGGCTCCTTCTACCCCTCTCACTTGTGTCTGGAAATCACTGCCCAAAGGATATACCAAGAGTCCAGGACAGTCTCATGAGAAACAGTGGCACTATGAAGGGCTCACTAATCCAGAACAAGGACAAACAAGTAAGCCAGACACTTTATGCAAAGGCTGCCTCGCTTGGACACAGACAGCCCCTGGAGCTACAGCACCCTATATTTTAGGGACCTACATATGAAACCCCGTGCCAGATCGTCCCATTCGTTGTATACTGATCACACACACGAGATGTAGCTTTCTGTAAGGAAAGACACAGGTTCACTGCTAACAAGCTAGCAAGCTTCATTCTCATTCCCCACACACTGTCACACCCTGTTAAGGAGTCTGGGTACATGCATCATGTACTAAGTAATGCAATAAATAGAACTACCACTAGAGGGAATGCAAGACACCACGTGACAAATTTTGCTTTCATTTACTTCTGATGACCCCATTGAAGTTAAAGTGGTTACAGGGGTGAAATCTGAGGGCAGAACCTGGGCCTACAGGTATGTTTTGTTAAATTATACTACTGAGGACAAGAAAATTCATGAGTCCAAAGTATGCGTCAAACACGAGAACATCTCGCACCAGATCATCCCCAGGACAATCGAAAGAAAAGCAGGTGCAAAGCCATCACTGAGTAGTCATATCATACACACCCATGCCAGGTGATGGGTAGCAATTACCCTCCCCCCAACACCCACCAAAACAAAGACATGGGAAGTTGTTCAGTGGAGGATAAAACAAACCTGGCAGGTAGGTCAAAACAAGATGACTGGCAACCATAGGCTGTAATTCATCATGGTTATTGTTACAGTCTAACAAGCTAGACTGAGAAAGACAATCAAGAATCATGGTATTTAATGAGTGCTGGAGTGAGAAAACATCGTGAACACTAGAGGGAGCTAAGAAGTGGAAAGGAAAAAGATCGCAAGATGGAGGCATATTACTTTTTGCAAGTTTGTAGGAAAGGAAGAATTGAATTTAACTGAACCCTCCTACCTACTCGCTGATTCCAGACCACATACAACTGGAGTAAGTGGGCAGATGGGGAAAAAGGAGGAGCCCAGCATGCAAACCTATGTTACAGCACAGAGGTGTGGGAAAGGTGCACCAACTCAGAGAACCTAACTCTTGCTCTTGTGCCCACGAGCATTTCTTGCTTGCTCATTAATGGCAGCCCATCCAACGGCAATCGTATTGGCCTATGTTATGACTCAGTTTTCATACTGGTCCCTTCTGGCCTTGTAATCTGAGGCAATTACACCCCAGTCACTCCTGGTACGTACCCAACAATAAGCAAAGGTCCATTTGAGGTTCCTGATGTTTGGCTGGCTTTTGCCTTTGGCCGCATTAGCTGATGTTCCTAAAAAGTTACAAACAGAAAGCATGCTGTGCAGCCATCAGTGTTTTGGCCTGTCCCGTCAGGGTTTCCTCACTCACTTCCTTATGGTGTGTCATTGCCACATGCAGCTGGACATATCTTCCTTCAGTCAGCAGGCGCGACCCTACTTGCAGTACACATTGCAGGGAGCTGAGCGGATGCATAAAGGTGCCCTCTTACAGCAGGTCATAATGTATCTGATTCAGAATAAAGGTAGGTGAGGTTACCCAACCTGTTCTAGGGGAGCCTCCCTGACTCCTTGGAGGCCTACATAGCACTTTCCTGCTTGCACAGTGTGTGACTCTAGGAGGCAGCTGGGTCCCTGCCATAAGAAGCTGAAGCTTGGACAGACTGTGGGCATTAGGCTAGTGAAATCTGCTCCTCATCCCTTACGAGAAAGAGAAGAGACAAGCCTTAAGTATAATGATATCAAGGGGATTATTTATTGATGCAGCTGTACACAGACAGATCCTGCAATTCTCTCCGGCTCTCTCACCCCTAGCCCGGCTGTCTAATGTTGTGACACAGTTTCCCTGACGTCCTGGCCTGGATTTGGCAGCAGTGGAAAGGACTGCTGAGTAAGCGGCAATCCTCTACTCCAATCCCGTTGCTCCAGGTGCAAGGCAGGAGAGTGAGGTGCAAAGTTGGGCCAGTCATTAGAAGCCTTTTTTAATCAGACCTTCATGAAGATCACAAAGTCATCATCTGGCGGTGACGGATTGCCCGGGACTCTATGATGAATGCATTTGCAAATATTGCTGCAGAATAATTTCCTTCCATCGCTGGAGCACTCCAAACAAATTAGATTCCCTCTAATCACATTTCCTGTCTGTGTATGAGGAAAGATGGGCCCGTCAGCACAAATGCATTTAGGGGGCAGATGGGAGAGGGGAGGAAGCGGGGTAGGGGGCTAGATGCAGTCAGATGAGGAGCTGGAAAGCAGCCAAGCATTGAGAAATCACCGAGCAGTGGAATAGATACATGGGGTAAATCGACACCACAGCAGGGAGCAAGCCTCCCAGTCCGGCTAGCCAGACCCATGCTAGTGGGGCTTGAGCTAGCGTGCTAAAAATATTAATGTGGACGTTGTGGCTAAGGCTGCAGCTCATTCTTTAAGCCCACCCAACCCCCACAGCCTGAAAGCCTAAAACACAGCATGCTCTTTTTAGCGTATTGGCACAGGTTGGTCTAGCTGGGCTGGGCGGCTTGCTGCCAGCTGCAGTTTAGACATACCCCCGGATGACCCTTCATCTTCCGAAACAGAGTGGATCTGCCAATACAAAGCCATGTGAATTCTACAATAGGTGAGATGGGCACCTATGGAAAACAGTGCAGGACGGAGACAGAACTGCAGGCAACGCAGCTGCAATTTTCAAGGAGGATACAGGTTACAGGGAAGGGGGTTAATGCCTCTCTTGATTCTATTTATCAAAGGTGCTGGACCACACCTCCATTGTTCACTGGTGTTTATTCCTCCACCCACTCCCCCCCCCTCCAACTCAGATGCTTTATTGAGGTAAGGGTTAGATTGTGCTCTGTAGAGCCTTTCCTGATTTTTATTTCTGACTAGAACATTGGAATGACTAGAGGAGAGTTGGCCACCCCCAAAGAATCCAGAGGAGGAATTATACAAGACACAACGGAGGGCTAGGGACACAGGTTAGTTGGTGGTGTATGGCCAGAAAGCCAAGCCGGATATATTCAATAAAGCCACTAGTTTTTCACATTCATACTAAGCTCCAGCATATTAATTCAAGGCTCTCTGGAATTGGGAGCACAACAGGACATGATTTCAGGTAAATCGATGAGTGGCAGTTTGTGTTTAAACACAGTTCAGAGATTTACAGGGCTCTCTGTGTGAAAGAAGGGAATGTCTAGGATGGTGGCCCACAAACTTTTTACATTGTGCCCTCCCCCCCCCCCCTTTCCCCTAATGTAATCTACCCACACCATCCCAGGGGCCAGGCCAGGAACAGAGCTGCAGCTGGGCCACAGAGCCAGAGATGGAGCAGAGCCCCCCTGTGAGGGCTGGCCTAGGCCCCCCTCCCACTATTCTTCCATGCCTCCCTAGGAGGCACACCCGACAGTTGGGGGGGCCACTGGTCTAGGCAGACTCATGGGCCTCCCACCAATGGCCTGGATTCATTTCCCTGCCCCTCATACAGGCACGTGGCTGGTTTAGAAGAGCACTGTTTACCCTTGGCCAATCAAAGGGTTAGTCCCACTACCGGTCAAGGAGGAAGGAGAGCTCTGTAAGATGGAAAAAGCATCAACATCTTGGGATCTTACTCCAGTGAAGACCCACAAGACAGAAAACGAAGAGCCAAATTTAGCCCTCATGCAAACTAGCACAACTCTGCTGCAGACTGTGTTGAGTTGAACTTCCTTACCCCAGAGCTAAACTTGACCCATAGCAGTGTAGGAGTGGAAGGGACCTCAAGAGGTCATCTAGTCCAGCCCCCTTAATCAAGGCAGGATTAAGTAGTATCTAAACCATCCCTGGCAGGTGTTTGTATAATCTGCTCTTAAAAAGCTCCAGTGACAGAGATTCCACAACCTCCCTAGGCAATTTATGTCAGTGCTTAACTTAAAAGCTTCTATTCCAACTTTTCATGTAGTGTTGGTCACAATGAGCTCAGTTTTGAAGTAAAAAACGGGTGTGTGGCAGGGGTGTGTTACGTCTGCAATCCTCTTTAACATGCCCATTGATTGGGTAGCACGGCATACAATAGAAGGCATCTCAAGAGGTATTAGATAGACACCCTTCTTGTCCCTTGAAGATTTTGCTCTCTTTTCACATTCCCATCACCATACAGAAGAGAAAACAACCTGACTTAACAAATTCAGCCAGCAAATTGGACTGAAAATCAACCGCAATAAGGCAGATATCATACTTTTAATAATGCCGCACCATTACCAGTACAGACAGAGGATTATATTCTCACTAATGTAGAAATGTTCACATACCTGGGCAGTACAATCAGCCAGGAGGGTGGAACAAGTCAAGACATTCAGAATAAAATCAATAAAATGAGGAATACCTTTAGGAGCTTAAATACAGCCTGGAAATCATCAGAATATAAACATCAAAACTATACTTACGATTGATCAGAGTTGTGTACTTTCAACACTACTTTATAGTGCAGGATGCTGGAGAATAGCAAAGTATGATATATCCAAGCTGTCCTCATTTCATACAACCTGCCTCAAAAAAATTCTCTATCTTTTTTTATATTAAGTGTCATCAGCATGGAAGCATGTCCAGCTATCATTCCAGAGGAGCATGAAAGGGCATATGAATGTTTAGCATATCTGGAACGTAAATACCTTGCAACTCCGGCTACAACAGTACCATGTGAATGCCTGTTCTCACTTTCAGGTGACTGTAAATAAAAATCAGGCTGCATTATCTTCCATAAATGTAAATGTAAATTTGTTTGTCTTAAGTGATTGGCTGAACAAGAAGTAGGACTGAGTGGATTCGTAGACTCAAGTTTTACGTTGTTTTGTTCTTCAATGCAGTTATGTAACAAAAAATGTCTACATTTGTAAGTTGCACTTTCAAAATAAAGAGATCGCACTACTGTACAGTACTTGTATGAGAAAATGAAAAATACTCTTTTTTACAGTGCAAATTTTTGTAATATAAAATGAGCACTGTACACTTTGATCTCAATTACAACACAGAATACAATATTTGAAAATTTAGAAAAAATATCCAAAAATATTTAAAATAAAAATGTGATTCATTTTTTAAATCAAGTTCGTTTATTTTGAGTTAATTGCAATTAATTGAAAGCACTAAATTTTAATCCTATTTTCCCCAAAGCATTTGCAACCCCTCCCAGCTTGGGATCATTCACAAAGTTTATATGTGCACTTTCTATGCCATCATCAAAATCTTCATCAATGATTTAGAACCTTCATGCAAACAGGTGCAACTCTGCTGCTGACATTGGGATTTGAACCCTTTTACCCCAGGGCTGAGTTTGGCCCAGGCAGTCACTGGGATAAGGTGTCTGGTGCTAAGTGCAACCAGTTCCTGCAAACAGTGCTGACAGCGTTCCCACCCCTGGGTTCTGGTGAACCCAGAACTTTCGCAGTGAAGGTCACAAGCCATGTTCCTTAAGTGTCCCCCACCTACTACTGCCAGTTGGCCCATGAAAGGATGATTTAGGGGGTAATTCATCTGATCTCTTTCCTGAGCCACTCCAGTTGGTGTCAAGGTCAGCGCTAAAAACAGATTCAATAGCTTTAGGAAAAATGTCACTGGCATGGTCAAAGGGCTGGTGAGGAATCAAAGCAGCTGTATGATAACCCATCCCCAAAGATTAAACAGCTCCCCACATAGGTTTTTCATGGCTGTTAAAAGGCCCCTGTTTATGGTCTGCAAGAGTTCCCCCCTCCGCACTTTCCAGGAATGGCTAGTTCACCTATGAACACCACCACCTTTCCAAAGAGCTGGCCATACGCCTGGCTCCCCCATCGCCTCTGCTGTGCACAACATCAGCTCTGTCCACCCCCAACACATGCAATTTCCCTAGAAGCCAATTTTCTCATCTCTACATCTTATTTAGAGGCAGCCTGGCCACTGGAGCTGTGTGAATATATTAGAACATATATCATCCAGTGTTCTGAGCCAATTTAATCTCTTTGTCTGCCATTTTCTCAAAATGTTTTTGTTAATTAGATAAAAACTCTCTCCCTCAAATTCTGCTTACTCCGTTTGAAAGCCAAGCTGTGTTGCTTAGTCAACGCTAGTCATGTGAACCACATGGTACTGCTACCATTGCCTGATTGGATGAGTGTAATCCTTAGAATCAGGTTGCTGGTGCATACTCACATTTAGGACTTCAAAATTTGCTTTCCACAAAGAGTCTCTAACATTCACTTACATAAAGAGTTTTGCCAGGAAACTTGAGCAACTCAATAGACCCAGGAAGTAGACACTGCAGGGCTGGGAGCGTGAGCAAAGTGAATTCATTCTACCATTCAGATGCTTTGCAGTGGAAAAGCGTTTGCAATATTCGCCAATTGCCATTGAGTAGGGTACAAGTGCGCCTCCACCCATGTCCTGGAGGCATAGGACAGAAAGCCATAAGTGAGCAACGGAGGAGCCCAGGAGAATGTGTGTGTAGAACAGGGTATCTGAGATTGTGGGTGTGCGCAGAGGGCATGAGGAGGAGAAAAGAGTGAATGTATTAGTGAGGCAAGCTGTGAGCAATGGACATACGGCTATAGGAGTGAGAAAAAACACGTGAGAGAGAGAGAGACAGACTTACAATTATCCTTTATTCATTCTCGTGGTCACAACAATGGTAGCCTTGGCTCCCCACCCTCCACTCCATATTAACTTGCTTTTCAGAGACTGCATCCTGGCAGCTTGGAAACCCTGCCAACAGCTTGCTACTGAAGGAAAAATGTAAGCCCCGTCCATGCCCCTTTTAATTAGCTCTGAGATCTGGCAACAAAAAAACCGACATGGAAGAGACAAAGTAAAGAAAAAGTCTGGTTTAAGCTATGATGCTGAGCGAGCTGTGGAATTCTGAGCAGGACCACAGGGTGGGGGCAGGGGCATCGCAGCAAGGAGCAATCGGCCTTGTTTGTTCCGCTGGAAGCCTCAGTGCGCATTTCCTCCAACGTGCACTGGTTTTATATAGGGGGCAAACCTTTGCAGGCTAGCGGGTTCAGAGTGAGACTTGGGCTGAGGAACAGGCACTGCCAGCTTCCTCTCGCTCTCTCTTTTTCACAGCGGGGCCTTCTTATCAAATATGATAAGCAGCACTCCCGGGCGAGGCTGGCAGGCTTCCAGCTCACATACCCAGAGTGTGGCTGGGCTGCTGTGCGAGCACACGTTAATAAAAGTCTGATTTTTATCTGCACATTTTATTAATCCAGGCTCAGCTCTTTGCCAAAAAAGCCAATGCACTGAATGTGCCCACGTGTCTTCTCTCCATCTTCCAGTCCCTCAGGCTCTCCTTCACACCCAGAGGGGCTGTCTCTGCACAGTCCCACCCACCCCCAAGTCCCCTCGGCCTCAGAGCAGTAGGGAATGTTTCTGTACCTTTCCCTGGCCACCCCCAGAGCCCTCTCTGCCCCACACTGGGACTGTCTCTCTTCTAGAGACAAACTTTTGAACAGGTTCCTTTCACTGTAGCATTTCCCTCCTGCTAACATACTTCTTGCTTTTGCTACAAAGGGCATATGGAAAGCTCTGATGGCTGCAGGCTTGTCCCGGGGGCGAGGGGGGGGGGGAACAAAAACACAACTACTCCCGTCTGCCTCTGTTACCCCAATGGGCTGATCACCACATCATACACACCATGACCTCAGCCCTTCCAATGAGATGCTGAGACCTCGTTTGGCTCCCTTTGCGGCCAACCACCAACCTGCCTGGTAGCGTGTGATGGGCTGGCTGGGATACTGAGCCCAGCAGCGGGAGGTGGCTGTTCTGGGGCACCCATGCCTGATGTTGAGTTCTGTGCCCTGCCATTGGGCTGAGCGCCGATTAATCCCGACATTCTGTGGCTGTGTCACTATTTTTGTTCCTCTCACAGGATTTCCCTTTCGCTGTGCTGCTTCAGGGGAGAGTCCCCCCGCCCCATAACGTACGGAGTGCTCTGGCCCCAGACTTAGCAAAGCGCTTCATGTGATGAATTTTAAGCACAGGAACAGTTCTGTTCACTCCAGTGACACTGCTCACATGCTGACCGTTCAGCACAGAAGGGCTTTACTGGATTAGGGCCAGAGTGCTCAGCATTTTGCAGGACAGATACTTTCAAGTACAGAGCCACGTCTGCCAAGTTCCTACCAAAGATTGCTCTCTACTCCTATCCAAGCTTAGGGCTGTTCCACAGTCACTAAGTTCAGGCCCATTCCCTTTTAAGCTCTTCCCATGAATTAGCTCAACCACTGGGATTCCCACCCAGGAAGCCAGATATCTCCCTCCCACTCTTTTGGGTCTGTGTTATGCACGCCAGAACATCCAAGGGGTTCAAAAAGAAACACCACATCACAGGAATTTAAGCATGTATCTCCTCAGGCCAGAAGAGAGAAACGCGGGGAATATCCAAATGGTTTCTCCTCCACCATCCAGTGGCCTTACACATTACTTCCTGCCTGGCATTGTTGGCAGAAAGGATTGACGCGCAACTGAAACACAGATCCCGTGACAAGCTACTGAGGCAGCCCATAAGCTTTTTTTTCCTCTGCTTGTTTATCCAGGCAGCTAGATCTTGGTTAGGCACAAATTTTATGTATTGAAAACACACACACACACAAAACAGAGAGGAAGGATCGTCGTGTGGCTAAGGCACTGGCTAGTAACTGAAGGGTCTTAGGCTCAATTCCCAGCTCTGCCACAGATTTCTTGCGACAGCTTGGGCAAGTCACATGATCTCTGTACCTCAGTTCCCTATTGTACATTTGGCAAGAACAGTGCTTGCTTTCTCTTCCCCTGTTTGTGAGCTCCTCAAGGCCGTGGCTGACTTACTAGATGTTTGAACAATGCCTAGAATTAACGGGGCCCTAATCTCAGCTGGATCCTGTAGCTGAGGCTCCAATATAGATAATAATAGCAATGAGAATTAAAACCAGAATAAACTGATTATCTTAAGAGCGAGCAAAACCGCTACGCGTATAACAGAAGTGCGGCCAAACTATCTGAACATTGGCCGGGGAACTAGACGCTCCTGAGCATTATTCCTGTCTATGACACTGCAGTGGCTCTGTAGATACCTGTTCACCTCCCCACCCTGTTTCCCCAGCTGTAAAATTGGTCGAGCTGCTTGCATGCTGGTCAAGCAATTTATTAAACCAGTTATTTTGCCTCAAATCTCTTATTCAGGAACACACTTTTAGCATTACTCAACCAGACCTACAAGTGGGGGGAATGAGCCAATTTACCTACCTCCAAAGGGCTCCAAGGTTCAGCTGCTGATGTTTGTCCCCCAAATGCTATGAAGATCACACGGGCTAACCACGAATGGGATGAAGTTTAGCTTGAATTGTTTTATGTATCTGATTAGTTGTAGTGCCTAGAGGCCAGGGCCATATTGTGCTCGGTGCTCTATAAACACAGAAGAGAATGTGCTGGTCACTGCCATGAAGAGCCTGCAGTCTTCGCAGTCAGCAGACCTTCCCCGCCAGGGATTATTTTACATTTAAAAAGGGATCGCACACTTCCATCATGACTATCCAGAGCTATCCTAGTCAACGAGAACAAACATGAGGTGAGATGTTAAGTTGTGTGTTTCAGGTATTAAGCCAATCTCTACTTATTAAGAACTCAGAGACCTAATTTTGGGGAGAAGTTAGCCCAAATATGCCTTAATGCAAAGTTCTTCCCTTCTTCTTCCAAAGCATCTGGCTGTTATTGGAGATGGGATACTGGACTAGATGGATCTCAGGTCTGATCAATTCTTATTCACCTAGATAGTCTATGAAACAGTCTGCTGAGAGAGGACATGGAAGACCCCCGTCACTTGGGCCATTAAAAAGGCTCATCAAAGCCTGGTAAATATACTATAGGTAACCATCCTGTATTAGCTGGCTTGAGGAGAGGTATATAGACTAGACTGGGGAGTCTCAATGAGGAGTAGAACATGTCACAAACCTGTATTTGATGGTGGTGGGGGAGGGGGAAGAATCACAACCATACTGCCTTCTCCCATTTAGCAAAATTGAATAGACCTGGACAGATCCCAGCTACATGGGAGGGTATCTTGGTATGGAAAAGGTTGTTAATCACTGCACTGATGGCCTGCGATAATAGAGCTATCATAAGACTGACCACACTGGGTCAAACCAATGGTCCATCTAGCCCAGTGTTTTATCTTCCGATTGGCTGGTGCCAGATGAGTCAGAGGGAATGAACAGAACAGGGTAATTTATAAAATGATCCATCCCCTGCCATCCAGTCATCTGCAGTTTAGGGTACGCAGAGTATTGGGCTGTATCCCTGCCCATCTTGGCTAATAGCCATTGATGGACCTATCCTCCAAGAACTCATCGCATTTTTTTTTAACCCAGTTATACTTTTGGTCTTCACAAAACTCCCTGGCAACAAGTGCCAAGTGTGCTCTGCATTGTGTGACGTAGTACCTCCTGTCGCTTGTTTTAAATCTGCTGCCCATTAATTTCCTCAGGTGACCCCTAGCTCTTGTTTTACGTCAAGAGGTAAACATGCTTTTTCACTTTCACAACACTATTCATGATGTTACGGTGCTCTATCATATCTCCCCTTAGTTTTCTCTTTTCCAAGATGAACAGTCCCTCTCTTTTTAATCTCTCCTTCTATGGAAGCTATTCCATGTCCTTAATCATTTTTGTTGCCCTTCTCTGCACCTTTTCCAATTCTAATATTTTTTCCTGAGATGGGTCGACCAGAACGGCATGTAGTATTCAAGGTGTGGACATACCATTGATTCATACAGTGGCACTATGATATTTGCTGTCTTATCTATCCCTTTCCTTGGGGTTCCTAACACTGTTAGCTTTTTTTGACTGCCACTGCATATTGAGCTGATGTTTTCAGAGAACTGTCCACACTGACTCCAAGATCTCCATCTTGTGTGGTAACAGCTAATTTAAACTCCATCATTTTGTAAGTATAGGTGGGATTATGTTTTCCAATGTGCATTACTTTGGATTTAACAGCATTGAATTTCATCATTTTCTTGCTCAGTCACCCAATTTACTGTGATCCCTTTGTAACTCTTTGCCATCAGCATTGGACTTAATTATCTTGAGTAATTTTCTCTTGCTATTTACCCCTTTTTCCAGATCATTTATAAATATGTTGAACAGCACTGGTCCCAGTACAGATCCTTGGTAGACCCCCCTCTATTTCCTTCTCTCCATTGTGAAAATTGACCATTTATTCCCACCCTTTCTTTCCCGTCTTCTAAAGCTCCTTTGGTGAGGATACCTTGTCAAAGACTTTCTGAAAATCCAAGTACGCTATAGCCACTAGATAACCCTTGTCCACATGGTTTTTGACCCCCTCAATGAATTCTAGTAGTTGATGAGGCAGGATTTCCCTTAACAAAAGCTGTATTAGCTCTTTCCCAACATACAGTGTTCATCTGTGTGTCTGATAATTATGTTCTTTACTACAGTTTCAACCAATTTGCCTGGTATTGAAGTTATGGTTACCAGCCTGTAATTGCCAGGATTGCCTCTGAAGCCATTTAATCAAAAAATTGCATTAGGTACCTGTCAGTCATCTCGTACAGAAGCTGATTTAAGTGATAGGTTACATACAAGAGTTAATAGATTTTCAATTTCATATTTGAAATCCTTCAGAACTTTTGGGTGGCTACCATCTGGCCCTGGTGACCTATTACTCTTCAATGTATTGATTTGTTCCAAAACCTCCTCTACTGACACCTCAGTCTGGCACCATTCCTCAGGTTTGTCAGCTAAAAAGGATGACTCAAGTGTGGGAATCTCCCTCACATCCACTGCAGCGAAGACCAATGCAGAGAATTCACTTAGCTTCTGCACAACAGCCTCATCTTGCTTGAGTGCTCCTTTAACAACTCAAACCATCCAATGGCCCCACTGATTGTTTGGCAGGATTCCTGCTTCTGATGTACTTACAATTTTTGCTGTTAGTTTGTGTGTCTGGTGCTAGTTGCTCTTCAAATTCTTTTGGGGCCACTATTATCATACTGATATCATCTTTGCTTGCTGCTGTAAATCAAGGAGGAACTGTGACAGATATTGCAACCCTATATTATATCTTTGGGGCCACACCATATTAGATTCATATACGACTGTGGGCCAGCATTTGTATGCAATGCCAGGAAGAGGGTTACTTCAACTCCTAGAGGAACTAAAAACCAGTGGGGGGGTTATTAAGATGACTCACTTCAGTCAAACACCTCCAGAGATGTACCACTCCCTGGGCAGGTTTGCACATACTGATTCACACTGGGTTTCCTAGAGACCAAATGGACAAAGAAAGGGCTTTTGATATAAAAAGGCCAAGTTAGTTAACTGACTTAGGGCCTTCTTTCTGGTCCAACAAACGGACAGGACCTTCTCGCCAATGGGGGCTTCCACCCTTTGGGGAAGGGCAGGAAAGACTTTGGCCTACGAGGGCCCTATAAGACTGAGGGCTAAGTGATTCATGGTATGTTTACATCTTTTTGTTGTCTTATATGTATTCTCCATAATTTGTTTACTGCCACAAAGGTGCTGGCTTAGAAAGAGCTGCGTGGTAACTCGTAACTTCTGGCTATGCACTGTTCATAGCCCTCAGAGAGAAAGCAAAGCTCAGGCAAAGTATTAGGCTGACTTGCTGGGGATATCGCTGTGTATGGCAGGGAGCCGTGCAGCCTTAAAACTCCCAGTCACACAAGGTACCACTCCAGCAGACTGTGTCCCTGCAGCGCTACCCACCGGGGTAGCCATGAGCACCCGGGGTGATACAGGAGGGGCCGTCCGATAGCTTCCCTGCACCAATAACAGAGGACATGGCCGACAGCTCCCCGGGGACCCAGACAGAGAAAACAGCAGAGGAGAAGAAAAAAATGGACTACCCTGTTCTAATTTCGGTTTTTAAAAAAAGCCTAACTTTCCACTCTCCCTCTTGGATACTGGACAGAAAGCGAAGGGGGGAAGCTGCTGTGGTCCTCTGGCTCCAAAGCTTTTTATTTCCTATTCTAGTAACTTTTGGGCAAGTAGGGGTTGAGAATTTGGTGATGTTCATGTGATGTGCTATATCCATGGGAGAGAACTCCCCATATCTCTGTATTCAAAGTCAAACTCATCAGGTAATCATTGTGAGCTCCATTCCATTGTGTAGGACATTGTTAAGGAGTTTCTCAGAGTTGTGTCTCTGTTCCATAAAGAGCTGATTATCCAAACAAGCCCCATTTCTCATCGTTGCACTCTACTATGGAGTCTGGATTGAATAAATTCATATGGGTGTTAAATCCAAAAAAAGAAAAATGAGGAAACGGCACAAGGGTCTCAGCCCAGAAACTGCTGCTGCCTGGGCACTCCTGGAGTGGACCACGGACCAGGTGCAGTAACTCTAACATTGACAAATGCTAGAGACAAGAGAGGGGTTCCAACCTGCTCATTAGCACATTAGATATCACAATGATGGGCACTAGAGAAATCCTACTCAAGTAACAGCACTACTGTTCCAGGCGTGCCACTCAGTGCACTTGTGTGCTATTTGTACAGTGCAATACGACCCTAACCGTTTTCTAATTATTCCTCCGGATTAACGAAAACATGTTATATTATTGACGGATCTTTTGCAATATTTATAAAACACGGATAGGATTAAGGAGGAATAAATAAATATGTAGCGGTTGCCTAACATGTAAATAATAAATATTCAGTCATCTATTTTTCGCGAGAAGGTTTAAATATACAGCATTTTCAATAAATCTTTAATAACTCAGCAAATATTTATTTATTTGCTTCTGAAATGTAAGGGAATTGCAAGCAGGCTCTGCAGACTCCACAAAGGGCAAGCAGATGGAATGCAGACCGTACAGCAAAGCAAACTTTTCCTTGCTGTTGTTCTACTCCCAGGCCAGTACTAGACACAGAAAGGTGGGGAGGACCATCAGGAATAGGGCTGAGGTCTCCCAAATGACCTCACCACATATATACACCATTGCCCCCTCACACTATGCACCACTTCCTCCCAACCTCCTACACCCACAAATTGTACCCATCACAAACTCATACCTTCACACGTAGCAATCCACCTACATCCCCACAAAGTGCACCACTCACACACTCTCATCCCCTCACTATCCCAGCAAACAAACACACGCACACACTCTGCAGACAGCATACAACCCCACACAGGACAGCCACGCAATCCATCGCCTTCAGTCACGACATCTCACCACACACAAGGTGCTCCAACTGTCTCAAATCCCCATGCCCGGGCCAAAGATGTAACTGTATTGAGTGTGGGCCAGTCTTTTGCACATTTACCAGCTGCCATTACAGAGTTGCACAACATGCTTTTGTTTCCATGCAGTCAAAAACTAACCAACAAATAGACCCAACTGCCTGTTTATTCACTGCAAAACAAAAACACAAAAACAACCAACTTGTGGATCTACAGATGGCATTTACCTGCCATTGGTCAAGATCCCTATGAAACACCCATTTCCCCCAGCTCCACTCTCTTTGTTCATCTTTAAATAGCCAGGTACAGTTCTCAACCTTTGCTTCTCATCTTGGGAGTCTGGATTTCCCTGTCCTCAAATAGCATCCACGTGTCACTCCTTCCCATAGAAAACAGTATACTCCTTGTTCAGACCCTGGATATTTTGTCACACAAGAGATTGGGGTGGGGAAGTCAGGAAGCAGGTCCCTGGCTACTCTGTCCGAATTTTCAAAGAGCAGCCCCAATTCCCATAGACTTGCAAGACATTGAGAGACCTTGATCCAGCAAGGTGCTCGCCCCCTCTTTACTTCCAGTGAAGGCAGTGGTAGTTGAAAGCACTTAACCCCTCCAAGACAACCAAGCCATAGGAGTTTAAAATCCCAAATGGCAGCTGATGAGACCTCCTTGCACTGTGAAATCTCCATTGCACTCAGGACACCGTGATGTTGCATCCATCCCTCCTGGCCTCGGATAACATCACAGTAGGAGACATGACTATGCCTCCTTCCCTACAAATGCTTCTTTGCAGCAGCCAACGTGCAAAGACAACGGCTTTTTCTAGTCACTTGGTATTATGGTAAGGAAAGCTTTTTAAAATTAAAATGCCTAAGCCAGAATTAACACATTTAGTTTTAATGGGATTGGATTCAATGGTCATTGCATGTTAAATAAATATTGATTGCAAAAAAGCAAAGCAGAATCACTGAGTTTTAACAGCCAGGCAGTAAATAACAGTGTGTGTGTGTGTGTGTCTCTCTTATGTGGATTTGGAAACCTCAGCAAATATGCTTTTAATAATCAAGTGATACTTAACATGTAATAACTGTCTGATTAAGTCAAAGGAAATGAATCTAGCTGCAGTAGTTACTGCCCATTGCAACTGTGCCATTGGATTAAAAAACATTTATTGAGGTTGAAAATCTGACCCAGATATATATATCCCCGCCGGTGTCCTTTTCTGCAGCCTCTGGGGCTGTCATCTCATTGATCGCCTAAGATAAGCAATGCTCAGCCTGGTCAATACTGGGATACCACCAAGAGAAAGCCAGAATGTTGGAGGAAGCATAATTCAGCAAAGCACACTCTTTCCTGTCACTCAGTGGGGAACCCAATGCCCCAATGTAATGTTGGGAAGGGGAAAGGGGGGCTGTGCCCCTGTCTATAAACCAAGGTCTGGACCATATATGGTCACTGAAGATCTCATGGCACTTTTCACAGGAATATCTATCCTAGTGTCCAGGCAAACTTTATTATGGCTAAGCTGTTCAAATTCTGCCTCTCTGAACTCTTCACTGTTTCATCTGGATACAGTATTGTTCCTCATTTCCTGTCAGAGGGAAAATCCCCTTTGAAGTGGCCCTAATGAATACCACTCCAGTATTCTCCTAGCTGTTCACTTTCCTTTTCACAGCCTAAATACCCCCAAAGCAAATCCCCAGTTAGACTAACCCTTTAACTACTGGAAAAGAAAGGTGGATGATTGAAATTCACTTAATTTATGGTAACTGCAGTCCTCATCCAGCCTCAGGACTGACAAGATTGCAAAAGTGGCTTAGAAGCATCTTTGCTCACCTGTTCCTTCACTGGGGCTGTGAAGAACATAATCCAGGGAGAGCTGAAGATCTAACTCAGGGTTTAATCTAAAGCTCTTGTCACCTGGGACATCATATTCACCTCCCCAATAATAGCTGAGCTCATTTCACTCAAGTGCCATGATAGCAAGTACCCAGTGTAGCATTTATTTTCTTAAAACGAAACCACACACAAATGCAGGTGTCAGATATATGTAATTGCAGTCCTTATTAAAGAGGAGGAGACAGACCCTCAGATTGTATACACAATAGATCCAATGAAGTCAATGGAGTGGTGATGTTTTACATCAGCTGAGGATTTGCTCTAAGGTATTTAGTAAAGAAAACCACCACAATCACAGAGAAACAAAACCTTCCATTTACATAGCTTGAGTCACATCTTTTTACCAGGGACCACAATCCTGTGTGAAACTCTGCAACACAAGGACGTTCAGTGGTTAAACATACTGCAAATAACCGTATCAGAACCTCAAAAAGTTGAGAGATTGAGGCCAGATAAGTATCTAAAACGTTAGGAGGCTTATGTAAACTTCTAACCCTATGGGGTCTGGTGATCTTGCAAACAAGGATTTCCCAGAGGGCTTCCAGTAATCTCTGTTTCTGGTCTCATTGGAAACACCCAGACAGAACTGCCTCCTTGTCCCAAGCAGCACAGAGGTGCCCGAGAATCAACAAAAGCCAACGATGTTCGCCCAAGCTGTGGCTCAGTTTTTATTTTATCTGAACAGGTGGTTGGCTGACTCCATCACTCACTGGTTGCCATGAACCTTCCTGGCTGCAGTAAACAGCCCTGCAATAAGAGGGATATCGAATGAAGCTGAGAAGTCTGGTAAATTTCAAAACTAATGCAAAGGAGCATTAGACTGGGAGTCAGAAGTTCAAACTGCTACAGAGCGTCGAATATTGTGACTGGATTTTTAACGGAGATGGAAAATGTCATGCCTATTAATACTATTCAGAGATCACAGTCATAATAGTTACACTTTGCACTCCTAGAGCACCTTCCATTCAGGAGTCTCTCTAAAGTGCTTTGCAAAAGGTGGTTAAGTATCATGATCCCCATTTTACTGATGGGGAAGTGGAAACATGGCACACACTAAATCATTGGCAGAGCTGGCTGGAATACCTAAGCATCCCAAATGCCAGTCCTGTGCTCTACCTATAGGACCTTCCTGGCTTCCTACCTGTGGGCAAGCTAGGATAATAAAGCAATCAAACCCCAGTTGTCATGAATCTGAGTGGAGTTTTAAAGAATTGCTCTGCTCTCACCCACAGCAGTGTATCCTTCAGCAGGTGCACTGTGGAATAGTCGTCACTTTCCTCTAAAGCACCAGGGCCTAGATAAAGATAGGATGCAGGCCTAGAGGGACCAATGACCCTATACAGCAAGTTTCACATTCCTAAGATAAACAGTGCTGCCAGAAACATTAGAAACAAGGGCAATGCTAGCAGAAAGGGTTCACCAGAGGGGAGGGAATTAACTCACTTAAGGAAGAGCTTTATGTAAATAGTCCCATTGAGATCAATGGAACTACTCAATGAGTAAGGGCTGCCAGGTCACATTTACAGCAAGTTCTCTCTGCCTGAGCCCTTCACTTTGCTGGGATGTGCAGCCAAGATTTTTGACTCATCCTAACTCATCACCAACAATTATATTAACGTGTCACAAAAAGAGCACTGAGAGGGCTCCATGCCAGCCGCAGTGCTGGATAGGGGAACAATCCAGTTCTCCAGTTTAAGGCACACGCATCAGCACGTACCTGGGAGAGGAAGGGGAGGACATAAACCTCGAAGGAGGACTCATTCTACCAGAGAATTAAATAGAGGTGTTGGCTTCCCCATCGAATAGACTGAACAGGAGGAGACTGGGAACCATAAATAAGAGACAGCAAAAGAGCTGCTGTGAGCCACACTGTTTCTCCCTCCTCCCCAAACACACACACTTATTTATGAAATGCACTAGGAGCCTGGATATGGATCAGCTTTCTCTGCTCAATATTTATTACCATCTCACCTGCCTTGCTGAAATAGGAACTACAGGCGCTTTGATTAATGGATTGAAAAAGAATTGTATAGTTTCCCTGTCACCCTGGTAAGCGCCTCTCTGTGTCTTGTGCTCAGGGGCTATTTTATAACATCATAGTCCTCAGTGAATCTCCGCAGATTGCTTGATGCCTCCTACAGAAAGCACTGTGCTAAGAGACAGGGCCGGTTTTATCCTCTGGTTGCTGGTGGAGGTACGTCAGAGGGAATAGGCCCTCTATAAAAATAAAAGCACAAACCTAAAATGCTATCTAGAGGCAACAGTGCCGGGGGGGGGGGGGGGGGGGGGGGGGCGACGACAAAACCACAACAAAACTTGATCCCTTTTTTGCCCCCCGGAAATTTAAACAAAAAAAAAAAAAAAAAAAAAAAAGAGTCAGTACACCATAACTGGTCCCAGGGATTACAGAAGACGGGTGGCTAGCCACGTCCCTTTCCCTGCTCCATATGCCACATATCCCATGATCCATTTCAGCAATCCACACAGCACCTCTTGTGAAGCTCTTCAGAGTCAGAACAGAGACTCTGAAGGGGACGGGTTGGAATCAGACAAATGTAGAGTTCACAAGAGGAACTGAAGAAGAAGAGAAGAGAACTGAAAATGGGGTCACATTATCACGAACCCCAAGTGTTTAATATTCATGAGTCTGTCCTCCCAAAAATCATGAGGTTAAAAAAATCTCCTCCATTTATAAGGCAAATGGGTTCTTTTTATTTGTCTTTTTATTTCCACCCTTTTAGGTTACACTCATTTCACATGTTCATGGCTGGGGAGAAAAAGCTAGAAATTCACTTCGTTTTTCTGAAAGCAAGCCAAGATTCTCACCTGACTCCAGCAGCTGAGGCTTTAAGAAAACATCAGTTATCATGAGTCTCACAATAAAGCTGAGAGAGTTGGCAACCCTGGGGATGCCAGGGTTGTGCAAAACTGACAAAACTATTTTCCACCACAAAACATGCAGTTTCATTCCAGGCTAATTCACAGTCCCAAAATTTCACTCTGCAAGGGCTTTTTTACTTATGTGCAAATCTACAGTGTGAAATCTTCCTGTGGCTCAGGAGGGCAGTTATAATCCCATCATTAGACGGGCAGGGGAGGAAATCTTTAGCAATGTGGAGATGGGCCCCACATCAAAACTCAGATCCAAATTGTCTCAAGCTTCAGGGATGTGTGAATCTAGAGGGTTGGTTCAGGTCCCTCTCGAATACACAGAGGCCAAGGATGCAGTTAAGTCCCCTTCTCTGGCCTTCAGTGCAGAGTTTATGGGGTTCACAGGAATTGAATCAACTCTCCCGTACCAATTTTAAAAAGAGTCCATGAACACGTACATCATATGCTGCACTGCCTGCGTCACTGAAACTAGTACCCACAACCATCAGCCCAAAGAACACAGCAATGAACTAAGGAAGTAGATATGCTGCCAAGAATACAAGAGCAGATCCAATTTCATCTAGGAGAGGGCAGTCTCTCCCTCACCTCCCTCCTCCCCCCCCAACCTATTCATTCCACACGCTGAAGGTGAAACACAGAAGTTAATTACGAAAAAGCCCGCCACCAGTAGATCAGCCAGTCCATCTTCCCTTGACTGGATCAGGATTGTTCCCTGTAGGTGCCTGGAATCCATGTAGTTATTTAATCCCCCAGATATTAGTAAAATTGTGAAGAGAAAAGAATACTGATTTTTTGTTCTTGTGGAAATGAATGACAAATGACATGGGCTACAGCCAGGACACACAGAGGGCAAACACCGCAAGCATCTCTCAACAGCTCTGTCAATGCACCTCACTCCTGCCCCGTTGCACTCTTCACTCTTCCAGTCTATGGACGTCCCTGAGGAGAGACATCAAGCATGTAGTATGGCAGAGAACACCTTTGGGGATGCAAGCTAATACCACTCAACTCTTTCCACATATGACCTTTATGAGATTTCATCCCACCTGCTGCTCCCCCAGGAAGGCAAATGCTCTAATCTACTGTGCCACCAAAACTCCAGCTAAGATTTCTTGCATACCACACTCCTCCCTACCTTGATTTTCACTGGCAACCCCAATAGCTTTCAAGGGGAGCTGTGGCTGCTCGGCACTACTGATGTCAGTCAGGCCCTATTCCATTTGTCCCAATGGTGCAGTGAACGACACTATATGCTCTTATTGTTTTAAAGATCTACATGTGGATTGAACAATTGGCAGTCTCCCCGGCAAGGTAAAAAGGGCCTTCTGCCATCCGACACCTTTCTCCATTCACTGCTCCTCCCATTCTTTAGCATTCAGTGTGGGCCTTTGAGAGAGTCTGGAGGAATTCATTTTCTTCGCCCCCCCCCCCTTCCAAACAAAACTACCGCTGGTTTTTCCAAGTGGGATTCACAGGAGAAATATGAAAGCTAAAGGCACACCATATAAATAAACATGGAATGGGAACACGAGAGGTGAACACAGAAGCCCAGTGCAGACTAGAGAGACAATACAGCATAACAAATAGTACCTTATGCTTTGCCTGTGGCATTTTCCAGCTACATCAATAATTATATAAAACGGTTGCTGATTTCTCAGCTGCTGATCGATACGAGCTTTGGTGCCGCCCCGCTCCCTGGCTGGTTGTTGACCAAGGTGCTCTTTGAAGGCTTCCACCCTGACCGCAGCAGGGATCGATTCCTGCATAATGCAATGCTTGCATGTGCTGGCAGGAGGCAAGGGCTGGCAAAACGGGGGGGGAGAGGGGGGTGGGGGAAGAGAGGGGAGGAAGTGGGAGAAGGGGCAGGGTGGTATATTAACCTGGGAACCTGGTATCCACCCGCCCTGTGCAGGGGATAGCCAGCGATGACTGCCAGCTGAGGCTGCAGCCAGTCACTGCTTCACCTGAACAGCGATGGAATGAGGGTCAGCAGGCTCTCGTGCTGCAAACTCACGCTGCTAGGGCCATTCTGCTGCAGTTCTTCATGGCACGGGTGTGTCCTGCCACTCTTCATCCAGCACAGCATTAGGGGACACCGTGCTGCTGGAGGCACCAGTAGTCTTTATGACATGGATGCACCCTAGCACCCAAGGGGCAGTGTGCTCCTGGATTCCTGTTCTTCTGCAGAGCAGCGTTGTAAGCCACATTGCTGTAAAGAGCAGAGTTCTGCTCTCCTTGCTTTCCTTCCTGCCCTGTCTTAAGTGCCCAATCGCCAGAAGTGGCACTGAAGAGGAAGAAAATAGGTAAGCAGATGAAGCAAACTGATTGAGGCCACATAAATAAAAATCGCTCCTGTTAGCTGGTGTTGGATCCCAGCAGAGAGCAGGCCTCTAGCATAGATTTCAAACTATTAATACCATTATTTAAATGCTAGCTGGAGAGAGGGGTAGCGAGAGCTGCGTCTGACCCACGCGACTCCCCACAAATGGCAATTACCTCTAAAAGCTTCCCAAGTCAAATCTAATTAAACAGAGAGAGACATTTGGAAGCTGAATGGACGGCTTTTCTTCCGGGAAAAGGGGCTGCTGCTGCGTTAGAATTGACCAAGAAAAACAGCCAGAAGCCACGTGTGGCATCTCCTCCATGCAGTTGTGCGGTGGGGGGAAGGGAGGACTGGCTCCCAGTGTGTTTTTTCTAATTAGATTGCAAGCTGTCTGTGGCTGGGCTGTGTCTTTGATTTGTTAGCCAACATCATTCCATCACAATACAAAATGTCAAGTAATACAGTTGGGTCCCGTCCTTACTTCGAGCAGAACTCCCACAGATGTTAAGAGGAGTTTCAACTGATTCAATAGTACTGGAGGACAAAAGGAGTTTCCATTACCCAAACAGCTTTCACGACACCGAAAGCCCTCATCTCCAACCTAAAAATCCCAAATAACCACTATAAGTGACCCAGAAACAACTTAAACCACCACCAAAATCAATCACTGCTAAAAAACACTCCAAAGCAAAATCCCTCACTCCAAACAGAGTTTTGGCTCCAAAACAGGAGAGGTGACAAAGACTCCATGAAAGCCGCTGGGCACAGCACTGTTGCTATTGGTTAGACATGGAAGATGCTCAGATGCTATGCTTATGTGCTGCTGGTCAAACCGCTAAGATAGGTAGGGGTATTAACTCCAGAGCCACTGCTGCACTGGTAACTCCTTGCAGTCAGAAACACCAGTTTGACACACACTTTTGTCACCTCTACCCGGGGCTGAACACAGCCACAGTTATTATTTGTGTTACAGTAGCACCTAGAGCCCCAATTGAGATGGGGGCCCCAGTGTGCTAGGGGCTGCACAACTATGTAGGAAGATACAGTTGTGACAAAATACACCCCTAGATTAACACAGTGGTGTTCAGCATGTGAATATATGTGCAAAATATGCCTTGTGAGGTATCATTTGAAGACTAGTAACTTTCTGGTCGATACCATCATGATGAAAGGTGTAGTGCAACATTGTATGTCAAGTTATAAATGCCCCCTGAACGATGTTGGTGGCACATGTTCAACACCCTCCAACCCTGCCCCAGCCCCAATTAGGCTGAACTTGTCAAACAGGTCCTAAACAAAGGAGTGTGGGTTTACCTCAATTTACATGTAAATTGTAAACAAGAGCCTCAGACAGCAAGAGAGGGAATACAGGAGACAAGGAAAATCTGCATTTCAGCAAACTGGTGAGAAGAAACAGAACTGAACTTCTTTCACCATCAGACACTATATCACTTTCTTTACTGTTTGAATAAACTTTAACTAGGGATAATCCTTAGGAAAATGCATTTCAAAGGGTAACTGAAATATAAAAGTGAGGGGCAAAAACAACTTAAGTTGTCTCTTTAGCCATTTCTCTTTCCCACCTAAGACGACAAAGGAAACAACATATCAACTTCGGGAGCAGATCTTGACCCACAAATTTGATCACCCCCTATTACTGGGATCCTGTGGTAAGGACTTCACCTTGAACCAAGTCTAGTTTGTTAAGTGTTATCTTTATTTTTCTTGTAACTGTTTCTGACACCGATGCCGCATTACTTGTACTCACTTAAAGATCTTGTAGTTAAATAAACTTGTTTTGTTTTTTAATTAAAATGAATCCAGTGTTGTGAAATGTTTGGGGAACTCCATTTAAGGTAGCAGACTGTTGTATGTTGATCCCCTTAGAAGGGCACCAGACCTAATATCTGGACTGTCCAGGAGAAGGGCTAGACAGTGCAGAACACATGTTTGGGGGAAATTCGGAACTCGGAGTATGATGGGGTCACCCTGCAACTGGTAGCCAAGGCAGCTGGAAGCCAGAATGTGTGGCTGACAGGTTGCTGGGGTCAGAGCTGCTGGACTGGGGCTGTGGCTACACACAAACACTCAAGGTGTGACCTGCATGCTGTTTGGCTGGAGCCCAGGTTGGGAGTAACAGCAGGAAAGCACGGTGAGGCACCCCAGGTTGCAGGGCAGGGGTGACAGCCCCTCACTGGTGTGAGCTGCACCCCAGCTAGTTGGAGCAGTCCTGCTGCAAACAGCTCAGACTTAATTGACAAAGGGAGAGGCACTAGATGAAGTGACTTGCTTAGGTTCACACAGCAGGTCAGTGATAGAGGCAGGATTAGGACTCAGCAGTCCCGATTTCCCATCCAGTGCCCTATCCACTAGACCACACTGCTTCCCAAGAGAGTCCAGAATGACTCAACCTGCACCAGCACAGGTAATAAGTGACAAAGACACATCACATCTGTGCTTTGACAGTACATTGAATTCCGTTCTGAAGCAGACGGGGGTGGCAAAGTCCTGGTCTCACTTCCCCAGGCCCTTGAAAAATCAGAACCCAGAAATCTTAGAGGCCACCTCACCTTTCCCAGCCTCTGCGCATAACTAGTTATAGATCCTCCTGGAAGGGTCAGGTCTGCAATCCTGATGATGTGGAAAGAGGTTGTGGGGATAGCTGGAATGGGAGAACGCTCCCAACAAAGAACATTGCATGGACATTTTCTCCCATTAAAATGAATGGGCTCTTATGGCGTTTATGCCCAGTAGTAGAATTTTACTCACACAAATGACCCCAGAAAGAGGATTTAAAAGTTTGCCTGTGCCAGGGTTTGACCACACAGAATTTTATCTTTCTTACGTACTTATATGTAAAAGGGAGGACTCACTCACCACTGGCATGCCCCCTTGTCGCTGGAGTAGCATAGCAGCTCGCTCTTCTCTAGCGCCCCCAGCAATAGTCATTCTGATCCTGTGGTGTCATTTCTTCCCAGGTCTTGGCCCTCTGGCCAGGTCACTTTTTAGTTCCACTCCTTCCAGGGTAACAGAAACTTCAACAGAAAAATCCAGTGCCTTTATATTTGGTCCTTGGCCCCAACACTTAACCCCATGGTGCACACTTCCTTCTCTCAAGGCTTTAAGGCCTTCTCAGTCCCTTATAACAGCCACCTTCCCCAGTGGCTAGCTGGGGAACCCAGAGCCTCCCCCAACTGTGTTCCAGTCCAGGGACTCTATCATCATCTTGCTGTTGCTGCCCTGGATTTCTTCCTGCTTTCTGGCCTTTTCTCCAACCCCTTGCTGGGCTCTGTGTAACAATCAGCTTTTCCTACAGCTTCTCTCCAGAAATCTGCTTCCTTCCCTTATATCAGGGTCAGTCATAGAAGCTTGCAGCAATCTTGGGTCTTCCAGGTATCATCTCTTTTCACCCCATTTTTCATCTGCCTATTGCCTTCAGGTCTCTCCACTATCTACCACCAAGACAGTAACTGCAGGGTGTTTCCCTCTCTCCATGCAGCCCCTCAACCTTCACTCCAAATGCCACTTCAGCTTTAGCATCACTTCCTTTTGGGCTGCTTTACCTCCTGCTCTAAGCCCAAACCCAATCTGGCCCCACACTTATTCCTAGCTCAAGACCCTCTGGTTCTGGCTTTAGGCTTCTATCTGCCTTTAGGCTCAAGAGAGAAAATGCCACCTAGTCATCCAGCTGGGCTTCATCTTTAATTAGGCCTGGCCCACTCTCTAGGTGCAACCAAGTGTGTTAACTGGCTTCTCAGGCACACATTAACCCTTTCACCACCTGTGTGGGACAGAGACACCATCACAGGCCCCAATTAACATAGCATCTGAACACCACAAATACTTCATGTATTTATCCCCACCTCATCCCCTGGAGGCAAAGAAGGGCTATTCTCCCTACTACAGGTGGGTAACTGAGGCACAAAGGCCCAGCTCCTGAAAGGTATTTAACTTCTTGACTACCAGAGATTTGAGTGGAAGCTAGGAGTTTAAATGCCTTTGTGCATCTGGGCCTAAGGGTATGTCTATACTTCAACTGGAAGCATTCCTCCCAGCCTGGGCATACAGACAGTGTGGACATACCCTAGGTGACTTGTCCAAGGTCACACTGGAAGTTCTGTGGTAAAAAAGGAAATTAAACCAAGGACTGCTGAGTCCCAGCCTAGCACCTAGACTATCCCTTTGCTCTGCGAATTGCATCATTTTAACTCATGATGTGTTTATAAACTGGTTTACCAGGAGCAAAAGGGTGTGTGGACACTATTATTTCAGTTAAAACCAGGCTTCAACTGGTTCAGCTTACATTGATTAGGAACTGGTTTAATATAAACCAAAATAAGCCACTCTTAAGTCAAAATCAGAGTGTCCATGTTACAGTTTGCTGTGGTTTAACTAAGCTGGTGCAAATGTGCATGAGGACAGGGATTGAATGCTTGGTGAATAGTAAAAGAAGCAGGTTATGATGACCAAGCTATACTGGTGGAATTGTTAGAAATGATCCGTTGCATCTCCCTGACATCTAAACAAGTCAATTTGGAAGACAAATTTCTCTCTTCTCTGCTGCTAGGGCTATCTCTCTTCATTGCGTGCTGAAGCTCAGTAAAGGCATTTAGCCAGGGGCCTGAATAATTGAGGATCTGAGCACACCTTTCACAGCTAGGACCATTTAGTGTGCGTACATATATACTCACATGCACACCCAATTTCTTTGTGTTTTTGTGAATGTAACAAGAGGAAATTACATTTAAAATCTGCACCCAAGTGATCAGTATTATAACAGCGTACTTTTATGCAAGGCCTGCGAGACCCAAAAAGGGAAAGGTTTAATACATTTGGCAATGCCCTAGGGCTGCTTATCTGCTCCCTCTCCATACACTACATCTCTGTGGAGAGAACCAAACTCTCAGTGGCTTCTTCACACCCCCTACAAGAGTTGTGCTCATCCACTCAGAGAACAGAAACAACAGCATGGGACTTACGTGACCAATCACAGCCAACCAACAAAGCTCAAATACTCAAATACCCAGGGAACAGATTTTGATCTACCCATAGAATTAGAACCATTCTCCTCATTCATGCAGTAGGTCTCAGGAAATGGCCATCAGCTTTCAGGCATTACACACCACAGGCAATGAGACTAAACCCATCAGCTGAGGTTTCCAAAGATGCCTAAAGGGACATGGACACCTAGTTTCCATTAAAATTAAGAGGAGCCCACTTCTGCCCTTCAAGAGCTGATTGAGCTGACAAAGGCTGCATAGCTCCTAACAATTGTGCCAGGATGGGAGAGGGCTTCCACTGTAGCGAGACACAGAAAAGTGATAAATCCTCTTGGGGAATCGGGTTCATGTGGAAGATAGGTCCCATGAAAACTCAAAGGATTATTATTAGCTCTATTATTAGCCTTTAACATGAAAGGGTCAGTGTGTGAGGTTTTCCTTCCACTAATGGAAGGAGACACTCCCAGGCTTGTGAGTTGTAATTTGAGGTGGTTACTTGAATTGTGATTATGGGCTTATCGCCACAAAACATAGATTGCCAAGAGGCAATTAGAACCACTTGTCATAGTTATGGAAAATCTGTCATTACTTCTCTGTAGCTCTATCTCAGCAACCACTCCCACTAGTGTGAAGCTGCAGACAAGCGAGACTACCTTGCAAAGGGCTCCCCTGGCCTGATGGGCTTCTAGACAAAGGAAGCCATGGTTAGGCTGGCACATGAATGAGGAAAGAGGCAGTCAGCAGGCCTGAGCTAGATTCTTTTTCAAGCAAACCACTGGAACCTTAAAGCCCGGCCATCTTGTCCTTCTCCTTCCCCTCAGCTCCCTCTAGTGTTCTTAGGTACACACTGCAGCTCCTCACTCCCACTCGAATCACTTACAGATACATTTTCAAAAGCACCTACCCAACTCAGGAGCCTAAGTCCTATTTTCAAAAGTAACCTGAGGCTCAGAACCATTGATTTCAATGCAAGTTAGGGTACATCTATACTGTGGAAACTATACCAGTTTTTCTATGTTGTCATAGCTATTCCGACATAAACCTTCAGTGTAGACACAGCCTATGCCAAGAGAAGGGGTTTTTCCATCTGTGTGAGAACACCACTTTCCCAAGCAATGGTAGCTAGGTCAATGGAAGCATTCTTCTGTTGACAGAGCTGTGTTTACACTGGGGGTTAGGTTGGCGTAGCCATGTTGTTCAACCTAACTTCAGTGTAGACCAAGCCTTAGGCCTGGTCTACACTTAAAATTTAGGTTGACACAGCTCCATTGGTCAGGGGTGTGAAAAACCCACCCCCTGAATGCTGCAGTTATGCTGACCTAACCCCCAGTGTAGATAAAACTGTGTTGATGTGAAAGGGTACTTCTGCTGACGTTGCTACTGTCTCTTGGGGAGGTGGTGTTCCTACACCAACTGGAAAAACCCCTCTGTTGGCGTACACTATGGAGTTATGCTGGCATAGCTATGGCAACACAACTATGCTGCTATAGTCCCCCTTGTGTAGACATGGCCGAAATCACTTTTGAAAATGGAACTGAGGGTTTTAAGGAACTGTCTACACATGAAAGTTACTCTAGTTTAAGTTAAATTAGTCTAGTTAAACTGGACTAACTTGACTGTGTAAACTGTCTTATAATCATTTTTAAACAGGTTATAGCAATTTAGCTTGTATATAAGCCAGGTTTAAACTGATGAGTGTCCACATACAAAGTTGAACTGGTTTAACTACACTGGTATAAAAAGAATACCTTTAATTATATTGGTACAACTTTATGGGTAGACCAAGTCTCTTAGGCATTTTAAAAAGTTGCCCACAGTCCTTATACCTTTAGAATTCCTCCTGTCCTGCAAGAAAGGAGTGTCTTTTCTAAGAAAAAACTAAATGTTATTCAGTCTGGGTCTTCTATAAAGGATAAGTGGAATTTTAAAGGGCCAAGATTGTAGCATGAGGAACAACATACTCTGAGTACAATCTCCATGTGAACGCTCTTCTCCCTGTTCTGTAAACAAACACACAAACAAAAGCTTAAGGGCCAGGCTCTAACGTGCTGGTATTGCAATTACTTTAGATCACTACCTGGAACTTATAAGGACCTGCTACGTTTGCAAGACTGGGATAAAAATAACCTAAAGAACACAAGCACCAATGTTTTTGTTGCTGGAGAATGAATGGCAGGATTTGGGCTTATGTTTGTTCAAAAGGCAAAAAAGTGGTTCTTATTAAAAAGCCAACATTTACCAAAGTGGTGGTATCCACTATAAGAGTTATGTGGTATCCACATAACTATAAGAGCAGTTATATTCTCTTCTACTTGCTATATAGGGTTATATTCATGTATTGCTATATGGTAGTTCCTGGTAAACACTGACTTCTTAATACAGGCTACTGTGCTGCTCAGGATATTGGCACCCAAGGATGGAGTGCATCAAAAGGTCAGAGCAAGACAAAAAGAAGCTTAATACTTTGGAGAAAATTGCATGAGCATGTGCACTGCAAATGGTTTTGATCTGTCAAGTCCTGAAGTACCCATGGCAGTAAGGGCCAGATCTCAGAGGTATTTAGATTTCTAACTTTCACTAATGTCAATGAAAATTAGGAACCTATACACATTTGGGGATCTGGGCCTCAATGCTGAAATCATCAACAACTGACAACTTTGTTGAGCACAATTTACCAGAGTATAGTGAACTTTCCTAAAAGCAAAATAGCAAACCCAGGGTGATGTGCAGAGTCTTCAATCAGATGATCTCCTTTCTTGGTATTGAAAGCTTGGTGCAAAACCATATGGCTAGCCATTCAATAAGAGTGTCAATGGAGTCAACAATTAGAAGATGCACCCAATAATGAATGTCCACATTGCATACATTGGGCAGAGATGGCACTGAGCTAAAATCCCAGACCCAACCACCCTTCAGTTGTGGGAAGTTTGAATCCACTTTTGAAATTTAAGGCTTGAGCCCATGGCTAATGCAGATCAGTGATGAAGTCACAATACATTTTCTGGACATGTATTTGAGTGACTCATGCTGCAGGTATTTAGGGTAGTTGTAGCCATGTCAGTCCCAGGAGATTAGAGAGAAGGCAGGTGAGGTTATATCTTTTATTGGACCAATTTCTTGTGAAAGAAACACGCATTCGAGCCACACAGAGCTCTTCTTTGGGTCATGCAGTAGGTGGCATTTCTTCAGCTACTGGTGGCATCCACACAATGCATCAATGCCTTTAGCTGGGGTTTTACCATTGAGTCGTGACAATGCATCTGTTAGCATTCAAGGAAACAAGGTTTGTTTGTTTGTTGAGTAAAAAAGAAATACAGAAATACATGCACAGCAAATGAGCTAGAGAAGAGGGGGGATCTAGCGAACAGGGACAGCTAACGGGAGTTTTGCGAGAGAGTTCTCCAGATGAAGGAGGAGAAACTATGTGACCCTTGGGGTCAGTTTGTTGTCTGTACAGTGTTTTTGTGTTTGTGGTGTGTTTTCTGCTTAACAAAGTATATCCTGTGGTCTGTTTGTTTGGGGGACCGTGTGCTGATCCTAGAAGCCTGCTACATAAGGTTGAGAGCTTCTTAATGAAGCTTTGATCCTCGAACCCTTCAGCACCCATCAACCCTTAACCGGGGGGCGGGGTGGTACTCAGGGAGAACCAGGGTTTAAAAAGTCAGATCCTAAGCAACCAGAGGAGTTAGCAAACATGGGGCAGCTAATAGGGGAGTTTTGCAAAGGAGTTTAGAGAGGGCGTGGGAGAGAAGGAAGGTAGATACACTTCATTCAATGAAACTAAAGACAATAACACTCCACTCCTTGGATAAAAAATGAACACCAATAAAAGAAAGAACTGCAGGAGTAAAAAGAGAATAGAGGCAGACGCCCAGCAACAGAGTGGGAGCTACCCAGTTTATTGAACTGAATGCAACGTGTATGATTACCAGCTCTGTGAGTGGGTGGCATATGTGTGCATTCAGTGCAAGGAGCGCCTGGCCCTCAGAGACTGCATATGAGCTTTTGGAGACCAGGGTGTCTGAACTGGAGGAGCTAAAGGAGCCAGAGAGGTACATAGATGAGACTTTCTAAGACACAGTAGAATGGTCCCACCCCTGGTATGACAGCGTCTGTATTGTTGAAGAGGAAGAAAATCTCAGGGAAGAAGAACATCAAACTGGAGTGGAAGGAAACAATCCCATCATTGGGACCCACCTTCCAGATGATGTCATGGTATCCTCTGCACTGCGGGTACCTCTCCAAGGGAGGTAACTCCAGGTATTAGGAAAAGACAGGTAACAGAAATGTGGGACTCAATCATTAGAAATATAGGTAGCTGGGTTTGTGATGACCAGGAGAACCACATGGTGACTTGCCTGCCAGCTGCAAAGATTGCATCTCTCTCAAGACATCTAGATAGACTTATGTGCAGTGCTAGGGAGGAGCCATTGGTCATGGTACATGTAGGTACCAGTGATATAGGGAAGGATAGGTAAGAGATTAAAGTCCAGGACCTCCATGGTAGCAGTCTCTGAAATACTTCCAGTTCCACGTGCCGGGTCAGTTAAGACAGGTAGAACTTCAGGGTCTCAATGCGTGGATGAGACGATGGTGTAGGGAGAAGGAGTTTAGATTGATTAGGAACTGGGGAACCTTTGGGGAAAAGCTGAGCCTATACAGGATGGGCTCCACTTAAACCAAAATGGAACTGGATTGCTGGCATGTAAAATTAAAAAGGTCATAGAATAGTTTTTAAACTAAGGGCTGAGGGAAAGCCGACAAGCGTGGAGGAGCACATGGTTCAGACAGAGATATTCCTTAGGGGAGGATCTGTTAATAGAGATTCTCTATATCTTAGTAAGGAGGAAAGGATGGAAGATGTTAAAGTCGGGGTAGGATCTGATGAGAGACAGTCAAATGAAAAAGAGTCCCATTCAATTACATCACATAATAGCAGACAGCTTAAAAGTGACCTTTTAAAAATGCTTTTATACAAATGCTAGAAATCTAAATACTAAGATGGGTGAACTTGAGTGCCTTGTATTAAATGAGGATATTGATATAATAGGCATCACAGAAACATGGTGAAATGTGAATAATCAATGGGACACAGTAATACCAAGGTACAATATATATCGGAAGGACAAAATAGGTCATGTTGGTGGGGGAGTGGCACTATATGTGAAAGAAAGCATAGAGTCAAATGAAATAAACATTTTAAATGAACCAAATCGTGCCATAGAATCTCTATGGATAGTAATTCCATGCTTGAATAATAAGAATATAGCAGCAGGGATATTCTACCGACCACCTCACCGGGATGGTGATAGTTACTGTGAAACACTCAGGGAGATTAAAGAGGCTATAAAATTAAAAAAAAATAATAATTGGGGATTTAAACTATTCCCATGTTGACTGGATGCATGTCACCTCAAGATGGGATGCAGAGATAAAGTTTCTTGACACCTTAAATGGCTTCTTCTTGGAGCAGCTAGTCCTGAAACCCACAAGAGGAGAGGCAATTCTTGATTTAGTCCTAAATGGAGCACAGAATCTAGCCCAAGAGGTGAACATAGCTGAACTGCTTGGTAATAATGACCATAACATAGTGAACTTTAACATCACACCGGGGAGAGAGGAGCACCAAAACAGCCCACCATGGTAGCATTTAATTTCAGAAAGGGGAACTACACAAGAATGAGGAAGTTAATTAATCAGAAATTAAAAGGTACAGTGCCAAAAATGAAATCCCTGCAAGCTGCATGGAAAGTTTTTAAAGACGCTATGATAGAGGTATAATGTAAATGTATTCTCCTGATTAAAAAAACATAGTAAGAGGACCCAAAAAGTGTCACCATGGCTAAACAATGAAGTAAAGTAAGCAGTTAGACACAAAAAGGCATCCTTTAAAAAGTTGAAGGAAAATACAATTGAGGAAAATAGAAAGGAGCATAAACTCTGGCAAGTGAAGTGTAAATATATATTTAGGAAGGCCAAAAAAGAATTTGAAGAACAAGCCGCCAAAGACTCAATAAGTAACAACAACAAAAATTAAGTATATTGGAAGCAGGAAGTCTGCTAATCAACCAATGGGGACACTGGACCATCAAAATGCTAAAGGACAACTCAAGAAAGACTAAATTAATACTTTGCATTGGTCTTCACGGCTGAGGACATGAGGGAGAGTCCCAAACCTGAGCCATTCTTTCTAGGAACTGTCCCAGATTGAGATGTCATTAGAGGAGGTTTTAGAACAAATTAATTAACTAAACAGTAATAAGTCACCAGGACCAGATGGTATCCACCCAAGACTTATGAAGGAACTCAAATGTGAAATTGCAGAACTATTAACTGTGGAATGTACCTATCATTTAAATCAGCTTCTGTACTACATGACTGGAGAATAGCGAATGTGATGCCAATTTTTTAAAAGGCTCCAGAGGCAATCCCACCAACTACAGTCTGGTAAGCCTAACTTCAGTCACAGGCAAATTCCTTGAAACTATAGTACAGAACAGAATTATCAGACACACTGATGAATATGATTTGTTGCGGAAAAGTCAACATGTTTCTTGTAAAGGGAAACCATGCCTCATCAATCTACTAGAATTCTTTGAGGGGATCAACAGGCATGTGACAAGGGTGATCCCATGGATATAGTGTACTTAGATTTTCAGAAAGTCTTTGATAAAGTCCCTCACCAAAGGCTCTTAAGCAAAGTAAACTGTCATGGTATATGAGGGAAGGTCCTCTCCTGGATCAGTAACTGCCTAAAAGACAGGAAACAAAGAGTAGGAATAAATGGTTGGTTTTCAGAATGGAGAGAGGTAAATAGTGGTGTCCCCCAGGGGTCTGTACTGGGAACAATACAGGGATAAACAGTGAGGTAGCAAAATTTGCAGATGGTACAAAACTACTCAAGATAGTTAATTGCAAAGCAGACTGTGAAGAGTTACAAAGGAATCTCGCAATACTGGGTGACTGGGCAGATGAAATTCAGTGTTGATAAATGCAAAGTAATACACACTGGAAAACATACTCCCAACTATACATATAAAATGATGTGGTCTTAATTAGCTGTTACCACTCAAGAAAGAGATTCTGGAGTAATTGTGGATAGTTCTCTGAAGACATCCCCTCAATGAGCTGTAGCAATCAAAAAAGTTAATAGAGTGTTGGGAATCATTAGGAAAGGGATAGATAATAAGACAGAAAATATCATATTGCCTCTTTATAAATCCATGATACACATCTTGAATACTACATGCAAATCTATTTGCCCCATGTGAAAAAAGATAATTGGAGTTGGAAAAGGTACAGAAAATGGCAACACAAATGATTAGGGGTATGGAAAAGCTTCCATAAAAGGAGAAATTCATAAGACTGGGACTTTTCAGCTTGGAAAAGTGACAACTAAGGGGGGATATGATAGAGAGCTGTAAAATCATGACTGGTGTGGAGAAAGTAAATAAGGAAGTGTTATTTACTCCTTCTCATAAAACCAAAACTAGGGCTCGCCAAATTAAATTAATAGGCAGCAGGTTTAAAATGAACGAAAGGAAGAATTTCTTCACACAGCGCACAGTCCACCTATGGAACTCCTTGCTAGAGGATGTTGTGAAGGCCAAGACTTCAACATGGTTAAAAAAAGAACTGGATAAATTCATGGAGGATAGGTCCATCAATGGCTATTAGCCAGGATAGATACAGATTGCTGTTTGCCAGAGGCTGGGAATGGGCGACAGGGGATGGATCACTGGATGATTACCTGTTCTGTTCATTCCCTCTGAAGCACCTGGCATTGGCCACTGTCAGAAGACAGGATCCTGGGCTAGATGGATCATTGGTCTGACCCAGTATGGCCATTCTTATGTTCTATGTTCTTATGCACTTGTTAGCTCTTAACATAATGTTCACCATGCTGGTAAAAACGGGCCTTGCTACTTTTAGCAAGCAAGAGTCTATGCAGATTTAAGTATTTCATTGAGTGCAGCATGGTATATTAAAAAAGAAACAGGGCTGTGCTATAATGAACAGAGAGTGACCTCTTTTGCTGGACACCAACAGACCCTGTGGTTCTTTCTGGCTCTTTGACTGTCAGATTGACTAACACAGCCTATGACGCCTAGTGTCATCACTCAGGAGCTCCCTAACTCCTGGCCTGGATTAAGCAGTCACAGAATGAATAGCTAAATACATCAAGGAAGGTACAACTGAAAGAAATGTAGGACAATTCACATGAAAATCTTCTTTACTGAGCAGGTTAGAGAGAGACGGCTAAGCATGGAATATATTTATCAACAGCACATTAAAACTCCAGGGCTCTGAAGGTTATTTCATTTCAAATGAGGACCTTCTTGCTCATTTTAAAAGGCTCCACAAGAAGCTTTCTGCATTAAAAAGAGCTATCATGTTTTTTTCCAATCTGCTCTCCCTATGTCCTCTCAATTCACAGAGCCTTTATAACAGGAAGAGCCTTGCATTCACTTTTTGCATTACTATGGAAAAAGCTTAGCATGCAAAATGTTGCAGTGGTTGGTCAGAAATAAGGGTTCATGCCAGTGCAGAACATGTTTCTCAATACGACTTGCCAAAAGATGCTCAGCGTGATAGCTCTGTACTGTAGACTGGCTGTTCTGCTATATATAACGCTGGGAAGAGTAAAAGATAGGGTTTCTTCCACACACATATAGGGCCAAATTCTCCTCTCAGGTACAGCTCTACAATTCCAGGGAACAGAAGAAAAGTTTGCTACAAAGTTCTTCCATTCAAAGAGAGACCATCTATCTACTGGCCCAGAAGCAGCCAGGATCTAGCTGCTACAGCATAGGTCTAGTACTCAGTAAACTTGGGATCATATCCTGCTGCTAACTTGCTTTGTGGGACTGTGTGCCCACCAGGAGTTCTTCAGTTTCCCCATCTGTAAAATGGGTGTAATCATTCCCAGACAAAAAATGTAACTGAAGTAATAGAGAAATTTCAAATGATTAACTTAAAAGTGAAAACACCCATACAAGAATATTTATTTACACGTCCCAATGCATGAGAGACCAGGAAATTTAGCATTAAGAATAAAAGTTCTGAAGCCCCTAAATGTTTGAAAAAAGTATTAAAATACACAGTTAAGGCAACCAAATAATCTTAACTCTGCCCCTACATGATGTACTGGAGAAAGTGGGGGGAGAGAACATTGTCCATCCATACCAATTTCATTAAATCATTTACAAACCCTAGAATGAGTTACTTTGTGTACTGTGGTTGTACACACTTTGTACACAGGCCACAGAAAAAGATGCTGTCACTGCCCTGGCTTGAACACTCACCAGGAAGATGTATTTGGGCCTCACACACTGGGAACTATGTGGTCCGAGACAATGTTTCCCAAACACCGGGTCGTGGGAAGATTCTAGCTAGGTCACCGCACGTGGGGCTGAATTAACACATCACTGGGCCCTGGCCTAGGCAAACATTCATCTCTCCATGCTTGATGCAAGAGGAGACCTGGCATATAGAATCGCAGTGAGTGGTGCTGTCACCCCATGCTCCAGGTTGCAAGGCCCGGGCTGGCACGACACTTGAAGCACATAACACAGAGGCTTTGCAAAGGGTTCCACAACCAATCATTCTCTACATTAACTAGTAGAACTGATATACAGAGCTAGACAGGACAAACACCTGGAAGCGTTTCCCTGCCTCAGTGTCCTCACCACTCCTGAGCTTGCTTTGAGCCTAGATCATAGTCCTCTGGGGAATCCAGCATTCACATGGTTTCTCTGAATCATGGTGTCTCTCTCTGTCCCCTGCAGCCAGCTTCCTGATTCCTCAGCTGGTCATGCAGCTGGAAAGGACCCCTCTATTACAAAAAGAAGCCCCTCTGTTTCTTTTTCCTGTCCAACTTCCAAGCTTCCTTTTGTCTCTGTGGGTCCCTCTGGTTTCCAACCTCAAGAATTAAAAAAGCATGAGTTTATTTTTTTAAAGACTATATTGTGTTCCTTTGGTCTTTCTTTTGATTTTTGAACTGCCCCTGCCCACGTGGGTGTGCAACAATTAGTGTAGCCCAATCTCCCCAATCCGTTGAGTAAGCTAATTTTGGCCTCGCCGCAGAACCCTCAGCTCGACCCCCAATCTGCCTGTACCCTGCCCCGCTATCAGCTCCCAATCCCCTCACTTCAGCCCCACCTTTGCTTCTGCTGGGATTCTTCATCCTCAAGACCCACGGGAGCTGCAGTAAGGTCCCCTCTCCCCCTTCCCATGCTGGGTTGGGCACCCCCAGGAACTCTTCATTCCCCTTCCCCCACTCCTCTGCCTCTTCCCAGGCCAGGTATTGCAGGGGGGTTGAGCAAAGCTATGCTGAGCTCTTTGCTCTCCCTGTTCTGCCCCAGTGAAAGCAGCAAACAGAGGAGGGACTCTGCTAGCTTTTGGTAGATGAACTTGTGATGACGTGAGTGGCTCCAGCTCCCTCTAAATCCCCACACTCAAAAAAAAAAATTAAAAATTATAAGACTTGGCTATAGTGATTTCCCCCTGCTCTGTAGGTTTTAAGACCCAGAACTAACACCCAATCTCTTTGCTCTCCTGCACTGACACTCTCCAAACCCCACAGGCCTGCAGAAGGGTTGGAGAAAACCAGCTTGAGCTAGGATGCATTTACTCTTTTATTCTAACCAGGTGAGATCTAGTCAGGCGCTGAAAGTCTTTAAGGATCCACCTATTCATGGACAGCTGTGCTGGCACCATTCCCTTGTCTCTTTAGCATAAGGAATACAAGGCAGTACACAGTAAAAGACAGTCATAAGATAAGAATACAAACAATTCATAAAATCCGACTGGAATTCACAAGTTGTACATATACATAGTCCCCAAACCATCACAGGTGCACTTACAAAATTCTTATTAGGTAATAACAGACTGAAGGCCATCTTTCCACATTCTTCATTACAACTCCTTGGGCCACCAATTACCTAAGACTTAGGCTGGGTCTACACTTTTGCCACCATCACATCGATTGCTCTGGATTGACTGAGCGGTCTGTATAGACGCACTCAGTTGATCCAGGAAGCGATGCAGAAAAACCACCCCCATAAGCAGAGTAGCGCTGCATCGAAGGGAGCGCTGTTCTCGTCAACGCAGCGCAGTATGGACGCTGCGCGGAGAAGACGCTGCAAAGTCAACGGGAAATACGCAAGTGATTTATGTCACTTGCGTATCTCCTGTCGACTGCCGCCGAATCGCCAAGGTAAGTGTAGACCGGGCCTTAGTAATGTTCAAGCCTCCTAGAGCTTGGTCAAAGAATTGCAGCACTTGTATGAAAAGAACACAGGTTAGTTTAGTGACAAAGCAGCACACTTCCAATTGACATCATACACACGTGTCTGTAAAAGCACATTGTCTTATCATGGACAATTTCTACTTCTCCACCCGTTATGAAAAAGGATGATTTTGATAAGGTGGAAGGAGGGATGTGGTGCAGTGACTGTCCCAGGATATTGGCTTTGGAACACTGAAAGTGTCCACAGCCACAGTCTGCGAACTTCTTACAGCCTGTAGTCTTGGATCCAAATATAAAGCAGAGACCCACAAAGCCTTTGCCACCTAAGTCAGCTCTATGTCCCACTGTGATCCACAGACCCCTCAACTCAACCAGCACCTAAGTTTTCAGAGTAAAATTTCCCTAAGTGCCTATGTTTCTGCCTCTGGGCATGCACACTGCTGCCTCCCTCTATGCGTCTGGATACTCAAGTCGTGTGGGGCCAGATCCAGTAGGTGTGCTCAGAGGCCTCCACGGCATCAGGCCCCATTCAAAATTTGGCTGAAAGAGGAGGTGGGGCGACCACCATCCACATTATAACTTTTATCCCTGTGGTTAGAGCACCTACCTGGGATGTGGGAGACCCAGGTTCAATTTCCCCATCTCTGTCAGAAGGGGAGAAAGGATTTGAATGGGGATCTCCTACCTCTCAGGAGAGTTCTGTAACCGCTGAGCTATGGGATATTCTGTTGGGCAGGAGGGCACCCTCAATTGTTCCTGTTTGAGCAGTGGCTAAATAATGAAAGAGTGGATAGGGCAGGGGGGTTGGACCCTTGATCACCCACACCCCAGGTAAGTGTGCTAAACACTAGACTAAAAGTTATGAGGTGGGCACCAGCACCACCTCTAGCCATGTTGTGTGGAGCAAGACAGGTGTCTAAAAAGTCCCTCATAAAGCAGCATAGGCCCCTATTCCTGGATCTGCTAGCAAACCTAGCCACTTCCCATATTTGTCAGATGAAAACAATACTTGGTACCTTCTCCCCTGAGGATTCCAAAGCAATTTATGACCATTCATACTTACAGCCTCACAAATCTCCTGTGAGAGAGGCAAGTAGAATTACAACAGTTTTAAAGAGGGAGAAACTGAGGTACAGAGTTTAAGGGACTCAATTAAGGCTACACAAGATGATATGGATAGTCCCTGCTTTACGCTTGAAGACGTTGTACATTTGATCGAGAGTGTCATTTCCTGTGCATTATGCACTGCAGTGGCTCATCCACAGGAGAGACGGTGCACATCATGGGAGATGTAGCACAGCTGGGAAGGTGGGCCCATAGGGGAAAACGGGGGCATTAGGGCCTCAGAACCAGAACACCCATGAGGCACTACAGTGGTTCAAGCAGATTCACAGATTTATGTCGGCCCAAAATGAAATCTTTCCTTTTGGTTATCCCGATGGAAAATTTTGCCGAAACCTACCATTTCTGCAGGGAAGGGGGAATTTTGGTGTTGCCAAAACATCAATTTTGTTGGGAAAGTATTTCATTCTAATTTTTTTGACCAGCCCTATTCCTTAGGCTCTAAGCACAACCTCCCTTTGCAAGCCTTAGTAAATCTGTCCTCCCCAGCAATCTGAGATTGGATTGCTAGCCACCTGACAAGTCTAAATAGTCTCCATTTGATCCTATTTAGGCTTCTCAGAGGGCTGATCACCCCATTTAATCTCACTGAGTGCTATTAACGCTGTGAAGACTCCACACTGATTGGGAATGGTTATGAAGGACCCCAACAACCCCACTAAGGCTTGTAGAAGTTGGAGGGCCCTTGTCAAGCTAAACTAGGGTTGCAAGGAGATGGGCCTCCCCAACAGGCAGAATAAGTCTCACAGCAAGATGTTGCCAGGGACTCCAATGGACCTTCATACTTCCAAGGTAGTCATAACAAGGTGCCTGAAGTTAGAAGGAGTGATGGAATGGCCCCCATTCAACAACTTCCACATGCTCCCATCCTACCCCACGGCATAGCCCCACTCTGCTGATACCTTGTCATGCTCCCCTTCTCTACAGCTACCCACATTGCATGCTCTCCTCCAGCCCAAGCCCTCCCGCACCTGCTCTCTGACAAACCTCCACGGAAGTAAACATCTTAGGAGAGACACAGGAGGGGGCTAGTGAGATGGCCACACAACTTGGTGAAGGGGAGAGCAGAACAGGGAAGTAAACCTCTCTTTGCTACTCCTTTGGTCAATACAGATGAAACCAACCAACTTAATTTTAATGGTCTCCCAATCTCCTTTCCCAAGCAAGGAGCTGGCAAAAAGGGCTAAAACTTTTCAATAGAAAGTAGGGTTACCACTTTCTAATTGCTGGTAACTGGCCCCACCTCCTGTCCCAGCTCTTCCCCCAAGGCCCTGCCCCTTCTCTGCCTGTTCCCCAAGGCTCCTCCCTCATCACTTGTTCCTCTCCCTGCCTGCCCCCATCACTCACTGGATCATTTCAAGGAGCCTGCCTACAGATAGGAGGCAGCCTCAAATAAAAATGGGCTGGCATGGGTTAATGACCCAGCACCTCTGCCTGCCCCACGGTAACCGGACTTTTGGTTTGGGTGCCATTTAGGGTTGCCTGGTCTCTGAAAAGTAGGTACCTGGCAACCTAAATGGCATTGGGACACTAAAGCCAAAACCAGACTTCCTAGGTGAAAACCAGACATGTGGCAACCCTGGGGACACTGCTTTTATAAATTGGCCTTTACTTGCAAAACAGCTTCTCTGATTAATTTTTGGTGGAAATTGTCCCCTTTCTCCAGTGCAAAACCTCATTAGGAATCAGTGAGTACTGTGAACTCTATCTCTAAATGGAAAAGAGATAGAGAAAGTTACATTTTTTTAAGTAAATGCTTATGCCTCCAGCAGTCATTTTCTGGAAAAAGCCAACAAACCATTCTGATCTCATTATTTAAAATCTTAACTTTTAAAATTAGAGCTTAATTAACTCATCTTTGGTCCGGTCACACTAAGCTGGACTCGGCAAATCTAGAAAACGTATTTTTTTTCTCTTCCCAGTTTTTTGCTACAAATGGCAATGACGTTAGAAAGATATTTGCATTCTGGTGAATGCCTCTGTTTACTGGGTGTCAGAAATCAAGAAACCCTTTCCCATTTGACTTCAAATTTGTCTGTCCAAGATCTAAGCAGTTTTGAGACCGACACCATTTTTTTTCTGGGGGGAGGAGGCGATGACAAACATCAGGCTCATAATGAAAAGTTAGTTGCATTGTTAACTGTGGATTGGCTCCCACATACCACAGTAGGGAATAATCCCGCATTGGCAAGATGATGGACCAGATGGTCTAATAGGGCTAACTTCTGTGATTTTGCATGGTAGGGACTTTGGCCCAAATCCTCAAAGGTTCTTATGTGCCTAACTTCCACTGAAATCAATGGAAATGAGGAGCCTAAATACCTTTTGAGGATCTGGGCCCTTGTCTCTCCTTAGATCTGGAAAGTGCTATACACCCCTACGGCGCTATAAAATTAAAATATTAAATAAATGAAACAGTAGGTGTCACCATTATTACTATTATTTGCATTACAGAAGCACATAGAGGGCCTAGGGAAGAGTGGAGCATCATTGTGTCCGCTTATTTTCCCCATTTTACAGATAGGGAAACAGAGGCTCAGACTGTTTAAATGATTTGCTCTAGTCACACATGATGTCTGTGGCAGAGCCAGAAATGTAACCCAGATCTCCTGCAGCCCAGCCCTGTACCTTCACCACACACTCCTCCTTCTATTCTGGAATTTGATCATTTTCCTTAGCACGATTAACAGAATGGATTTTAGGGAGCTGATTGTAACTGTGTTGTTCTTCTGCACAACTTTGCGCTGGTCAAATGGAAAGGAATGGCCTTGCCTCCCTAAAAGACCTTTCCCTTCATTCAGCTCCTTCAAGCTTCCAGGATTTCAGAAACTGAAAATACTGCATAAGTGACAGCACCGAACAATACCGAAGGCACAATGAAAGAACTTTTTAGGCTGTCCCATTTTAATGGCTGGTGTTTTTATTACACAGCTTGCATTGTTACAGAATAATGTGTGCAGGTTTAGTGCCTGGGAATTGTAATATCCAAGCTCAGGATACTGAAAATTCTGTTATAGAATAGTTTAGGACCTTAGTGTATTTTAAGTACCAGCTTCCTCCTTGTCCCCTTCCCTTGTGTCCATGAGCTTTCCCTGATCCTTGAGGCTGGTAACTATGCAAGGCCACCTGTAATAACTGAAAACATGAATCACTTGTCTTCTAGCACCTTCGAGCTGAGGGTTCAAAACACTTTACAAACATTAATGAAACCTCAATGAGACTTTATTATCATCATCCCTATTTTCCAAATGGGGAAACTGAGGCACAGGGAAGGCCATGGCATTTCAGTGACAAAACTGGGAATAGAACCCAGGAGTTCAAGTGCTTAGCTTCCAGCTCTATTCATTAGGCAACATATACTGATGGTTTTTAAGTGTGGGATCCCTTTTTATGTGTGGTCAGAATGGGCCCATGGCTCATTTCCCTGCATCACAACAAATTGTCTCCATCTCTCTCCACATACTGCTGATTTTACCAAATGCAGCTTCTGTAGCCTTGTCATTCCTCTTCATTAACGTTCTCTGCCAGCTCCCTGAAGTTTCCTCTTCCCCCCAGCCCTGCTGCCATAAACTGCTGCGTGGTACAAAGGAGAAAACTCAGCCCCTGCTGAGGGCACAGTCAAAGAGAAACTAATGCACAGAGGAGGCAAGTGAAGGGCCAAAGCGTCTTAGGAGAAGTCCAACACTTGCCACGGGTTCTTCTTAATCATTGATAAACCCAGAGTTGGATCATGTGGTGGTGCTGCCACTCAGCTTTCTCCTAGCTGAAGAAGAGCTCAGAATCACTGAAAATTGCCAACCAGAGAAATAACCTTGCTATCAGGCAGGGGCAGAACAGAGCAAATTAGCGATCGCAGTCCTGCCTCCTTTTTCTGACAATGGCCAGTGAAAGTTGCTTCTGCAAAGAGACTAAACGCAGCACAGTGGATCTTCTTGAGCTATACTATACTTAAAGGAGACATTTCCTCCTGACCATATACCCTGAATTATGATGATCCCTTGTAAATTTCATAGTCGGCAGTGTAGCTATGGCTGATATTCTTGTTTGTCTAAGTGCCATTTCAGCTGTTTTCCTCTTGCTAAGCTGTTTGCCACAGTGATATTCCGTGGCAACAAGTTCCACAGATTAATTAAAAAGTATTTTGCATATGATCCATTACAAAGAGATTGCTTTTTTCACTGGCCTGGTGCCCTGCAGTGTTTATATTAAGGGGAAGGGTAAAAACAACATGCTGGGTCCAGTACTCAAGACAGTTACACAGCGGGTTCTTAGACGAGGCTTTTGCTGCACATCACAGTCAGCAGTTCCAGAGGTATGGGTATCTTGGCTTTTTTGGGCATAAAAAATAATACTTAAGTAGCACTATCATTTTATCCACCTTAGCTTTAGTTAGCCCGCACAACCAGTCAGTGAGAGTGAGCCCATGATATCCATTTTACCGATGTGGAAACTGAGGCACACCGCAGTGGCAGGATCAGGGTCAGGACTCACAAGTCCCTGGCTCAGCCCATGAGAACATGGCACTTTTTCTCAGCATCCCATGGAGAGATCCCGTTAGTTGCTGCATCTGGGTCCTTTTGAGTCATGCCATGCTCAGATACTATGGTGAAAGGCACCAAACTAAGAACCTAGCTAGCGAGATATGGGGTTCGTAATCACCATGGTAATTACAAGCCCCTTTGGACATCACATCTAGGGAGCCGGTCTTTGCCGTAACTGAGCCTTCTGGGTATTTTTTGGTAGGTGAACAGAAAGTGAAAGAGAGAATCTGTGGCAGGGCTAACAAGAGCCACACATCAGTCACAGATTCTAAGACCTCAGGGACTCCGGTTTGATTAGAACAGGACCCTGGGCCAAGGAGGATGTGTTGGAGTCTGTGTCTAGAGGACAACAATGCATGGGACAAGAGGGTGCATCCAAGGCTGGATTTAGGGGCAGGCGAACCAGGTGACCACCTGGGTTGCTAGGCTCAGGGGGTGCCAGTCTCAGGGAGCTGTTATTGTTGTTAGCGACTAAAGGGAAAATACGTTTGAAGGAAAACGTTTCAGATATTCCGTACGTGGATTCGTTTTTCACTCACCTCTTAGAATGTTCTGGACCTTTGTAGAATCTTGTGGAACCTGCCAGACTTTCTGAGAGCTGCCTTTTCCAGGAACCAATTAAAACATTGTGAGCCACACCCTCGCGGGAAAATAAGGGGCGGGGCGTCGCCAGTCAGTCAGTGCGATATAAGAGTGAACTGAAGTGAAGCTGCGATATTGTGACCCTTGTTTTATTGTGTAATTGTGAAAAGTGTACTTGTGTTTTAAGACTTGAAGAGCGTAAGTAGCAACTAATAAAGGATATATAAAATGAGATGCAACAATATAAAATAAATACTGTTACTTCTTTTGCCATGCTTATCATGTAATGTTTGATGACTTTCTAAGACTGTTATTTTATCACTTGAAAATGCCATTGGCCAGTCTTTGGATCTCTTTGATGCTGTGCTTCAGTTCGTGACGGCAAAGGCGAGAAAATCGACCTTTTGAACTATAGGACGAGGGTTCACATTCTAAGGCTGTCACCTACTGCAGCGTTATTTAGTACTGGTCCACCTAACTGGTTACCTACTGTAACGTTATTTAGTACTGATCCACCTAATGCTGGTGCACAGTTTCTTGATGTTCGGACATTTCCATTATTCTTCAAATTAAAAAGTTTCTATAAACTTCGAGGAAACTAATTTTTTTTATTTGCTTATATATGGCATGAATAAATACAGATTTACAGATCCTATCATGCAAATTTATCCTCTTATCTGACAGGGATAACTCATGCAGGCAAATCATGCATCAAAGCCGTGAAATGGGCTACAAATGCAATTAAAAATAAAGTATTCACACGTTTAACAAATGGAGGTGGGGGAAGCAAGATGCTCCTCGCCTGGGGTGCCATTTGGTCTAGGACCATCCCTGGATGCATCTCTTTCTCAGAAAAGCCAACAATAGGAGTTTCTAGCCACCTTCTTCTAAGCTCTTGGCCTACCAGAGCATGTAATTTTAAAATCTTAATTGATTAAGTTTTCTGGAAGCCATATGGAAGGAGAGGCAGAAGGGCCAGCATATTAATGCTAGAGAATAATGAGAAATGCCTCCTGAATTAGGTTTCTTTAGGGGTGAATGTGAAGGTAATCTCTTAAGGGTTAGACGTTTATCTCCACAGGCAATAGCATGGGGAGCTGCAGTCTACGTGCACCCTTCTTCACACACCTCGCTGCTGATTAAAAGCAGCAGACATTTCTGCTAGGTGAGTGCCATTTGAATTGACAAACTGGGATTTCTGCTGTGCACTTCACACTTAACATGGCCCTTCCTAGACTTTGAAGGCAACGGCTTGTTGCCGTAGGGGGTGAAACTAACAAAGCTGAGCAACATAAGCCCAGGGCTCCCGTTGGATCCTTCATCAAAGACAATATTAAACAGCGCTGCTTTCATAACTACTATTCTGGGCCACTTGGGTGCTGAAACAGAGAAAAGGAAGTTAATTTCTGTTATCATAGCCTGCTACAACTGACAGAGTCCTGGGAGAAGCCATCTTATTTTAATGGCTTACACTGCCTATGCCTTTGCAAAAGCTCCTATTAATTGGACTAGGTGCCTAATGCTTGTCAAATGCACTCCTGTTCCTCCCCCAGAGGCTCTCCAGATGTCTCCCTGTGCGCATTAGAAAAAGTTCCTTTCCTGGGCCATTTACCCCACCCGCACAGCTGTCAGTTTCTCCACCTTTCCTGCCACCCGCTCTGGTGACCCAAAGCCCATCAATTGAGAAGTACCATGCTTCCTACTGAGGGTCTGTGGCTACAGTCCCAGGCTGGAGAATCCTGTGATTTGAATTCTAGTCTCAGGTCTGCTATTGACTTGCTGTGTGACTTTAGGGAAGTCATTTAGCCTCAGTTTTCCCATCTATAAAATGGGGAAGTCAACAATGTTTATCCACCCATATTAAAGCCCTTAGAAGTCAAAAGCATGAAAAGTGCTAAATGAGAATGTTATTAGAGATGAAGTGACAGGAAACTCACTGCAGAAAGAAGTGGAAGGGATTTCCTGTACCGTGCCCGTGTGTGTTGTGTGGAACATCTCACACAGCTGTAAAGGACCATGTCGCTACCCACAGTAACAGGCCAGCAGGTTCCTTTGATGAACTGACATAACTGCATCTGAGATCTTTTGCATTGTTCTCTCAGGACTGCAGGGCGGGTATTTTAGGCTCCCTGATTTTTCCGAGTGCTCATCGTCAGCTGGTCAGAGGGGTTGTTTCAGAAGAGCAGGGGGGCATGTCAGAGGAGTTTTCACATTCAACTTAGAAGAGAGGGAGGAAGGAGCACATGCCCATGAGTTACTGTGAAATGGGAAGACTCAGGAGAAGAAAAGCTTCATGGAGCAGCAACAGGAGGCGATAACCTTGATGGAGGTCTAAATAATCACACTGGGTAATGTTCTTTTTTATTTCTTACTTTGAGGTCAGTGATATCTAGGGTGGGATCAGAATTTCACAGTGGAAGAAACAGGACACCTCTTGGGATGCAAGGCAGGGGTGCCCCGGGGACAGTTCCGGCAGCATCAAAGAGGTCTGCCTGTGTGAAAGGAAGAGGATGCACCATTTCTCCATCTCCTCAATCAGGCAACTATATTCCCTCTTCCTCCTACCCACCTTATGGATTTGATTCTTCATGCTAAGGAAGGCTAGTTTAAGGGCCTTGAGTAGGGGAAGGTCAGCTGGAAGCCTGAGGAGGGGAAGCCAGGGTATTAACATAGGTCAGGACTTAGGGTGGAGGATGTGCACATGCACTCACCCAGCCTGTTACCAGTTTCACCAGCTCAGCAAGCTAGCAGTTCATTCAGGAAACCAGTCTTCTGCACAGTGGTTATAAAAACTGGGAGAAAACACGGATGCTTGTAAAACTGGCAAGGGCACTAGGTCAGGCCCAGGAAACAGGAAGGTTCCTGGTTTTCATGTACACATGGACACCCGTTTTTTCAATTTAAGGCCTCATAACAGGCTTTCATGCTTTTGGGGTCACGAGTCAAGCATAGGTCACAAGCCATTTCCTGGGGATTATAAAATTTCCCACCCAGTCTAAGCTTTTTTTTTTTTTTTTTTAAATTTAAACCAAAAGTATCTAGTCTTTATAGTTGTGAAACAAAGCTTCTGGATGTAAATAGCTGCATTATTTAGGTTTATTGAACATATGACACTGGGAATTGTGCAGCTCATGAAATTTTCAGTGAAGATGTATGAATGAGACTTTTCCGATACATTTTTAAATGTGAAATTATCAACATTTTACGGCATGTCGACTCTGGCTATGTGTGACACAGTTAATTGAATGCGCAGTTCTGTCTTTTAAAGTGGCTCTGTGAATCACGGGTTCAGTCTCTCTCACTGATTTGCCACACACAGGTGCTCAGCTTACATGCAAAGAGGCGTTATCTTTCTGCCAGTCCTGCAAACACAACCCGGGTTCTGAGAATCAAACGGGACACTTTCCTTTTCACGCCCCATGGCCTGTGCAATCCCACTGCTTACGTTAGGTCCTCAGGGGAAATTCACTCCATCAACAGGGCAGGTGGAAGTTCCTTCACTGGGAACACTCCTGGCCCAAAAACCCTCCCAGTCAGGAGCCCCGGGTGCAGGGGGAGCATAAGGGGCATTTCAGGTTGGGCTGATGAGAGTGTAGGTGGAAGGAGTCATTTCCCTTCTTGGGGTGGGGGCATGAGTTATGGCAGCCTTCAGGCTGCTCTAATCTGTTCCAAGGGCCCTTCCAGACACTGCCGGCTCCCATGCAGCCTCCATTCTTGGTCCTTGCACCGTGTTCGTCCCCAGTGCAGGGATGAATCTGGTCCTCAGTGGGTTTGCAGAGGCGTAGCTGATTGGAACTCATTGAACTGTTCTATCAGTGATACACGAGAAGGGCTGGACCCCAGCCTCTCCCTCAGTTCCGGTGGCTCTGTCAGGGATGCTGTCTAGATATAAGTCACTATAATTGCACCTGCCCTGTATTTCCAGTAACACCTTCTATTATTACAATGGAAAGAATTTCTATTTGTAAACTCGCATTCACTTCAGGAGGAGTATGGTTTAGTGGGCTGAGCAGGGCCTGTAAGCCAGGACTCCTGGGTTCTACTCCTTTGTCTGGAAGGAAGTGTGGGCTAGTGGTTAGAGCAGGGTGGCTGTCACTGAGTGATGTTTCACAAGTGATTTCTCTCTCTGCTTCACTTTCCACAGCCATAAAACAGAATTAAAAATGCTCTCTTTGCACTTGTAAAATTGGTTGGATGAGGTGCTATTGAAATGCAAAAATATATATATTGCTTTTCCCGGTCTGGGACTGTAGGCTTTTTGAGGAAGGAAACGCTTCTACCTGTGTGTTTGTACGGTGCTGGCACAATGGCCTGTGAGTGCTAATGCAATACAAAGTGATAATAAATCCATGCAGTTGGTTTACTTTTTGCACCTTATTCAGCAAGGATAGTGAAATTAGCTGGGGCTCTTTCACTTGTTGTCTATGCTCAATTTCATTTTTTGCATCTCTTGCATCACTACAGTGGTGGCACTTTTGGATTTCCAGTAGGTGGAGGTTTAAATCCAAAAGTACAACACAAAATTGAATAAAAGTTCTCATTTTTTAAAAAAGTAAAGCAATCTATGAAAGAAGAGTGGCTCCTAAAACCATTTTTTTTACAGCGAAACTTCAATTTGAGGTTTAAAGTAATTGACAGTGGTTAAGTTTGATGCTAATGAAAGCAGTGAGGATTGCCTGTGGTTCTGCCTTACATGACACAGGGCCACAAATTCACCACAAATTTGTTCTTCCTTTTAGCTCTCCAATCTCTCCTTCTCCAATACAGTTGACATCATGCAGTTCATAGAGCAATCTCAGTTTCCACGCCTTTGTCCTGTCCATCCTGGTTGCAAGAAAATTAAAGGGCCTTGAATTTATTTCGAGGCCTTGTGATGCTATGACATTGCACCGCTACTTGATGAGGGCTGTAACATCATACATTGATTCAACATCCCAGTGTGAAGTGGGAAACATTTGGGTAGGGTTCGAATGAGATTAGCTAAATCCCACAGAACAATGATTAAAAGGTGCTGTGATTAATCCATTTGCTGCATCCTTTACTAGATAAATCACATTCCCCACCCCCAGTAGTCAGAATCCTAGTCTTTCAGGCTCCAAAACACAGACCTCTGCCACTTAAGCTAAGGAGATCTACTGATAGCTGTAGTAGATCTTTTATCTTCTCTGTGGGCTCAGCCACTAGAGCACAACATGAACATGCACACACAATATTACAGTGAAAAAATTAAGTATATTTGACCCTGACCACATATTTTAAGCTCCCCCAGTCTCTGCCCAACCTACACAGAGTCATGGAACAGGGATTGCCCTTGGCTGTATAGTTTCTCACTGCTTGCAGGCACCCCGAGTCCTCTCTCCTCCTCTTTTGCCAGTCATTGAGAAAAGCAAAACACTTGTCACCCTTGACTCCGTTTCTTCCCCCACCCTCTTCTCTCATTGGAAAACCATGGTTTTGCCAAAACAGCAGTGACCTCTGTGCCTGGCCAAAGCGAGGGGGAGAACTTCTGATTCCTCTCCAGTGTGGAGCAGGGAGAGGATTTTGTGGTTTCACTGCAGCAAGACAGAACTAGTGATGTTTCACCTCTGACCCAATCCACTGAGCCTCACAACATGAAGGGCGTGCCTTTCCTCACACTTCCAGCAATGTGGGCTCACTGACCAGCTATCCTGAGATCCTGTGCTGACACGTGGGATCCAGAGGGGTGGCGGTATGACTCCACAGCAACTCCAAAGGCATTCCCACTGTGCAACCATCTCCTGCTGTTCAGTACGTTTCCGCCATCCCCCCATGCTGCTTTAGAGAGAGGACATGAATCTGTTACAGCCCCAGCTACAGAGTCTGGTTCTTTAGCTCAAGCTGTAGAGACTCGTTCTTTTTGCTCTGGATGTCTCTGGTGTCAGCCAACACAGCAGCTGTTACATGACTTCCCAAGCTGCTGTCCCTGGACCAGTTCAGCCAAAGTGCTCCTGTTTAATTTCAATGGGTCACTAACTATCCAGTTAGTTACCTGGGGGTGAGGGAGGCAAACACAACTGATTGGCATCCCACTGAGACCAACTTAGCTTGTCTCCTTCAAGCTTTGGCATGTGGAAGGTCCATTTTTGGCTCACTCACCAGAGCAGCTATCTCCAGAGTATAGAGGGGCTGTTTTGATCTCAGCTCCTGTGCTACACACAAAGTGTCTTCACACAAGTGAAGAGAACAGAGTGCTGGCCTTAAGGTTCACCTCAAAGATGTTGGGATCATCCTAACATCTCCCCCCAACTACCTAGTAGACTGAGGACCAATGGCCCCTGACCGTCATTTTCAACTTCCACTAGACGGGGGGTCGGATTGGAACTAAGTCCAGGAAAACAAGTACCTTACTCTAGTGACTATAGTAAGAAAGTACCCAGGGGTTCTCAGATCGTCTCCAATGTCTTCCTCACAGCAAAATAATATAATACAAAAAAGAGAAATTAATAAAAGGACAAGCAATGCACTTATTTTCCAGACTGGTGAAAAATTTGCTCTGGTTCAGTAAACACATAGAAATTAGTGATTTCATAAGAATCTATTAAGGCATGTAGACTAACTCCCAAGGGACTTCGGCAGGATTGTTCTGTACAGATTATTCTCCAGGGCTTTGCCCAGTCTAGTTTTAAATGTCCCAAATGACGGGGCTTCCCTCATTTCCCTTGTGGAAACTATTCCACAGTCAAAGACATCTCTCACTGCTAGATAATTTTTCCTACCCAAATTTCCCCTTTTCTTAAATTTACACCGTGATTTCTAGTTCTATCCCTCAGGCCATCCAAAACAATCCCTCTTTCCCTCCCTGGGCTTTACGCTCTCTGTTACACATAGATCATTAGCACATCTCGTCTTTAGTCACTTGGCCAAGCTAGCTAAGTGTTTAGCTCTTTAAAGCTTTCCTCATAAGTCAGGCAGTCCCTCCAGCTCTTTAATCGTTTTTGTTGCTCTTCTCTGAATTTCCTCTAATTTTGTTTACATCTCTCTGGAATTGAAGTGCCCGGAACTGCACAGAGTAAACAACAGCTCATTATCTGGCTAGATGCTAATTCCAGCTATCAGAGCACAGGTGCTGCAAACACACAAAGATGCTTTGCGGTAGTTAGGTGCCAATTGCCCTCCAGGAAAAGTCAGAGCCTTCAGATGGACTAAGTCCCTAACTGCCACTCAGGACCAGAAGTGAATCAAAACCCAAACCCTCTTTGGACATTTCAGAAAGTTCACAGGAGGGTTTTTGTTCTATTTTCACACAGCCCTGCAGTCTCTGGTCCTGGCCAAGAGTAGAGGCATTCAAAACTTGATGAAGGCATTCCAGGGCCTAAGCACATGGAGCCCCCCCATAGCTCCATTTCTCTAGCCCAAGTCCTCACTTGGAATGGCAGGGCCTCCCTGCCCTTTTACAAAGGCAAGGGCAGCAGCATAGCATCGCTAACTCTCCTGAGGAGCAGTACATGGGGTCCCTTCTCCTCTTCCCACCCCTCCAAGCAAGGCAGGGATGGTAGCAGGGATGTCTTTTCTAGTATTTATCTCAAGAGCCAGATATATCTGCCTGACTGCAATAGACCCACTTTTTTCAGCCACACAAAAAGCCATCATCAGGGTGGTATTGAGGGTGGGGGGATCTGGGAGTTAGCACTCTTCTGAGATGAATGGAGCAGTTTACGACTCCTAGAACTGTTGTTGAAGGCTGTCGACAGACACAAGTAGACAACCTTGGATCGGTTACACTAAGCTCATGTTTTCAAGCTTCTTTTCATAACCATACAGGCTAGAAACACAGATATTTTAAAGTGAAAGTTGAGATTTGGGTATAATCAGTTTCCAGGAGCTGAAATAGCTGTACTGGCAAAAATGTAGTTTTGCTGGTATGAACCATATCCGCATTAGGAGCACTTTGAAAGTGTATTATACAGGTATATCTATGCTGGCAAAGCACTTCTAGGTAATTTTGGCCTTAACTGCATACTAATATGAACCCATTAAGTGATACAGGACACACACAAACACACACCCTCTTCCTCCATCTCTCTAATCCATTGCCATATGCCTGTGGCATGCCCCTTCCAAACACAAGAGAAAAGACATTTAAATGCACATAGCCACAACTTCAGACCCAGACATATGCACAGACATGGACACTCCTGGATCCATGCTCAGGAATACATGCAACCACATCATGCACCAATGTACAGTCACAAGACACGAATGCATGTGCAAACACCCACGTGCCCAGAGGCAGATACACACTGATATGCATGGGAACACGTCTATACATGCAAAAAAAAATCACAAACATTCCTTTGACTACACAGGAGATGAGCATATGTGAATCCTCACTAACCAACATACCCACAAACGCATGGCCACAAAAGCACTTTTACAAACACCCCTACACCTGCAGGTTCTGTGCACTGGCAGAAGGCTAGACTCAGTAAGGCTTTGAGTCAGTGCTGCCATTAACTTGTGGTGTGGCCTTGGGCAAGTCACTTAGGGCCAGATTGTGCCTAGCTCTATGCAGGTGTATGAGCAGGACGGCACAAGAAGGGATATTAAGAGTTACTGTCCCAGGTTCTAAGGATTAAGTGGTTCCAACCTGCAACCCACTACATATAAGTGCTAACGGGCAGAGGGGAAACCTGTCATTACTCATGAGCATTGCACACTCACACCCAGATGACTGTGCACTGATACACTATTGATTTCCCTGCTGGAACTCCGAGGCTGTTGCCAGTGCCTTCCATTTGTCTCCTAGTTCACCCCCGCTCCGCCTTCATCGCTCACATTCTTTCTCTGTCATGCACCCTTTACAAGGCAATTCTTCATTTTTTTTTATAGAAATGACAAAAAACTAAGGATCATTTTATTTAAGAGAGATCCCCTCCAGCCCTGAAAAGGAGGAGGAAAGACTTCCCCAAGGTCAGCCAGAGCCCAGGCCCTACTGAGAGGAGTTCATTTCAAGGACGGGCTGGTTTCAGATTTACGACTTAATTTAGGGTGGCTCTAATTGAACAGGAAACTCACAAACTCCAATTCTGGAGCCCAAACCTCCATCTGTCCCACCCTGCCTTTAGCTCAAACCCATAACCTTAAACCTTAACCTTAAACCAGATCCAAACTCCTTCACCTAATCACCAGCACTAGCTCTGATCTCATCCCTCCAACCTTAACATGAATGTCCCTGTTTACCTGCAAACAGAATCCAGTCACAGCAGAACAACAAACCGGCACCCGATTTCCCCTGGGATCATGAATAAGTGGGAAAGAGGGGGCAGGAAGCCTCTTTTTCCAATGGAAACAGCAGGCTAGGATTCTTCCATAGGGCTTCAGAAAGCTCTGGGGTGCAGCCCTAAGAAGGGGGGTGGGTCCAGGCCCATCTGCCAGTTGCCTGCTTATGCTATAAAACTCATGGAGTTTAAGGTCAGAAGGGACCTTCAGATCATCTAGTCTGGCCTCCTGCATATGACAGGTCACCCACGCCATCCAGCACCTGCACACTAAACCCAGACTTAAACCAAAATATTACAGCCCACGGGAAGTATGTGTCACAGGCAAAGAACAGGAGGGATCGAGGTGGACCAAAGTCAGACGCCCCTGCAATGGGGGGAAATGCTTAAATCAAATATATCAAGATACTCCGGACAAGTGACCCCTCACTCACATACTGAAAACCCCCAACTTCCCTGCCAATCTGGCTTGGTGGAAAGTTCCCACCTGGCCCCCGCATACGGCGATCAGTTAGATCTCAAACATGAGGATAACAACCAGCCAGCCAAGCACCCGAGAGACAGAACGCTCAGTGCCACTTCAGAGCCCTGCCCCACCTCCTCCGATGTCCCTTCTCCAGCCATGGCTGTCCCTGATGCGCCAGAGGAAGGAGATCTAGGAAGGGTGCATCAGCAAGCCCTAGCCAGGGCAAACACTGCTGTGGCTCAGGGAAGCAAATGTGGACCCTTCACAGTGCTTCCCCCCTTCTTTCTGCATGAGTGAAATGGGGAACCGTGCCAAGGCTGACAGGAACCCCTCTGGGGAGGATACACTGGGCAGCATCTCTGCATCTACATCTATGCTCTAGCCAAGGCAGACTGAGCCCAAACATGAGCCTCAAATACCAGCTCTCCCCTGGGCCATAACTAGGTGACCAGTTAGCACGTGTAAAAAATGGGGGGAGCAGGGGTGTAATGGGCCCCTATATAAGAAAAAGCCCTCAATATCGGGACTGTCCCTGTAAAATCGGGACATCTGATCACTCGAGCCATAACCCTAACGATTCACCATTCTCTGAGCTGCATTAAGACAAATGGAACAGAACAAAATCAGGACAGTACGTCTCTTTCTTCATGCATTTGCATTGCATCACTCTAATTCCCAGAGTCCTCCCTGCTCCACACTGGAGGGGACTGTCTCTGTGCCTCTCCACTTAGAACCATCCCTGCCCCACACTGGGAGGTCCCGCTTCTGCACCTTTCCCCCAGAGTTCCCTCCCTTCTGCCCCACACTGGGAGGGGATGTCTCTTTACCGCTCTCTGCCCCAAGTCCCCTCTATTCCACAGTGAACACAAACATGTAAGAGTGGGCATACTAGGTCAGACCACTGGTCCATCTAGGCCAGTATGCTGTCTTCGGCCAGTGGCCAGTGCAGATGCTTCAGAAGGAATGAACAGAACAGGGCAATTATTGAGCGATCCATCCTGTTGTCCAGTTCCAGCATCTGGCAGTCAGAGGCCTAGGGACATTTAGAGCATGGGGTCACATCCCTGACCAGCTTGGCTAACAGCCATTGCCAGACCTATTCTCCATGAAAGTATCTATTTATTTTTGGAACCCAGGTATGCTTTTGCTCATCACAAGGTCCCCTGCCAACCAGTTCTGGAGGTTGACTATGCACTGTGTGAAGAAGTACTTCCTTATGTTTGTTTAAACCTGCTGCCTCTTCATTTCATTGGGTGACCCCTGATTCTTGTGTTATGTGAAGGGATAAATAACACTTCCTCTACACTAGTCATGATTTTACAAACTTCTATCATATCCCCCCTTAGTCATCTCTTTTCTAAGATGAACAGACCCAGTCTTTTTAGTCTCTCCTCATATGGAAGCTCCTCCATACCCCTAATCAATGGGAGGGCTATTTCTGTATCTGTCCCTCCATAGCGTTCCCCTGCCCTACACTGGGAGAGGCTGTCTCTGCCTCCCACCCCCCAGAGCCCAGCCCTGCCCCACACTGAGATGGGGGGAAGTTGGAAATTGTCTAGACTGTTCACCCCAAGTGCTATCCATTCTGCCCTCACCATTTTCTCTTCTCATTATCAGAGCTGGACAAGATGGTCTGTGCTGTGACTGATATTTTTTTCTCCTGGACAAAACGATAGCAAGGAGAGCACTTCATCTGTCAAAGCAATTCCCTGGCTGAGTCTGAATAGCACACGAAATCACAGCACATTCTTCTTTAAGGAAAAGGGAAGCTCTTAAAAAGGGAAGATTTGCCATTCCAGATCAGACCCGAGGATCCAGTCACTGAACTCAATATTCTGCTATTGGCAGTGTCTCCCAGAAAAAAGACCCCACTAGTAAGGTAGCTGGCCATTTTTTGCAATGCTGTCTGTGGGTGGCTAGATAAACTCCACACAAATTCCTAAGGCAATAACTTTATACTGCCCTGAAGCACAAGGCTTCACCTTGCTCTACAGCTTGTTGTACTAATGGTCAAAAGATCATCCAGCCCACTCCACACCTAGTCTCAGTAACTTATGCCAGTGACACTCCTCCAGCAGGGAGTTCTGCAGGTTTTCAATACATCCAGTAGAGAAGACTTCCCTTTCACTAGCTCTTAATCTCACTATGCCACTCTTTGGTCTCATTTTCAAGCATAAAGAGGAGGGGTGGACTGATCCCAGAAGTACCCTGCCCTGCCAAATGAGCACCCTGGTCATTCACTCACCCACTCACCAATCCCCCCGCACAGCCTGATTGCTCAGAGAACAGCATACCATAGAAAGGACCCGGCTTCCATCCCTGTTGTTATATCTAGCCCTGGACTTTGAAGTCCACATCTGAGTAAGCCCACCTCTAATCCAATCCCTTCTGTGCAGAATCTCTTCTCCCCCAGTGAGGGTTAATCCCATCCCACTGGTGCCTGGACCGCAGAAGTCCCAGGGGAGCTGCAGAAGCTGCTACTGACACAGGACAAGGTGGCTCAAGTTTTAAAGGGCTGCCTTTCCCATTGACCAATGATGGGAGGAGGCAGGGAGAGGTAGCAGGTGCTGGAAGGGAGTGTTTCAAGAAGCCCCTGCTATTTCTGGACTGAAAGGAAATGCAGCTGGTGGCTCCTTTCAGTTGTTTGCTCTCTTGTTTGAATCCCCAAGACACAGGAATGCTCCCAAGGTAGGAGGGGGACCAATCGCAGCATGACCTTCAGCATGGGACTATGACCACCCCTAGCCCCTGCATAAGGTGGCCCTCACAGACCCACGCTAGTGCTGGGGATCACCTGGCTCTTCGTTCCCAGTGGCAGTCTCAGAGCTTGCCTGAGAATACTTATCTCAGAACAGGAGGGATGCATTAGAGAGGTTCAGAGCTGAAGCAGGTCTCTATTCATCATAGTAATGCCTTCAGATCACATGACTGAGAGTGGAGGAACTGGGTCATTACTGGGGTGGTAGCTATTGTCTATACGGAGTTACCACGGTCTGTGGGTGAAGGAGTGAGGCTAGAGCAAACTCATGGGGTTTGACTCTGAAACATCCTTGGTTTCAGTACGCAAACATCAAGCTTTTGCTGCCTTCTCCCCCATTCGGAGCCTGCAAGTAAACTCCGCTTCACCTTGGGCCTTGCACGTCTCCACCACTTACGGGAACGTAAGCCAGCTGAAAGAGTCATTATCTCGTCTCTACAGCTGTGTGTGGGGAGTGCTCCCTGATTGCATTAGACACCCTGAAAATAACTAGTGAGAAAAATATATCCCAGGAACCCGGGGAAGACTTCCCTGGCCCCAGTGACGCACAGATACTGCACAAACACATCACATTCCCCAGCACGCAGGCACCACAGACTAACACACATACCCTATGCTGTCACCCCCTCCTCACACACACCAACCACAATACATGGGCTAATGAAATATCTATGGAAAAAGGACTTGAAGATAAAATGCTGGCAAACAAACAGCAGGCTGTACTGTTCTGAGGGCACACTACGGTCCAAAAGGAAGCCGGGCAGGGATGCCAACCTGAGTGGGGCATGGGGAGGCATGGGAGCTGTATGCCTTCAGCTCAAGCAGGGTAGTGGGACTGAGGAAACATGGGACAAGGCTTGTAGGAGCCCACTTTGGAGCCCTGGGTTGGCGCCAGGGGAATGCGGAGGGATTGGCCCAGCACAGCCTGAGGGGGAGGGCAGGAAAAATGGGTGTCCTATCCTGCCACCAGACAGAAGCAGGGAAGTACAGGAAACCTGAGCCACCAAGCTAAGCACGGGAGTGAGGTGAGCAAAACTCACTGCCAGGCTGCAAGCCTCCAGCCCTGACAAGAGGAAGAATGGCAAAGCCCCATTTCCATCCCTATGCCGCTGAGCCCAGCTAGGCAGAGGGGACATACAACCCATGTCACGTACCCTGGCAGAAGCACCAGAGGAAACAGCCTGCATGAGTCACTTGGCACTGTGGAGTCCTTAGGTCTCCTGCCAGCCTCGGCTGTGATTCTCTCTCCCTCCATTGCCTGCCATTCAGTCATGGCTCGGCTGCGCCCCATACCATCAGCCCAGTTCCCTTTTGCTCTCAGCTCAGTTGCCAGTGGGATACTGGAACAAGGGAAACGTCCCCTCCGTATACACATACACCCCCCGACAGACCAAGGTGGGTAGCCGGCGTTACGGTGGCTCAAAAACTGTCAAGCCCAGCTCGCTAGCTAGCTGTGATGTGCAATGCTTGGATGGGGTTTGGAAAAAGCCATACGAGGGGGCATTCCCTATGCAAATCAATACTCCAGTACTCTAGAGGAATAGCCCCGACTAGTCACACTTGCCAGTGTTACTGACACATTGGAGGCTCGTTACTGTGGAGTGCAGCATTTTTCCTTTTAACCCCTTCAGCACCTTTTGGTTTGCTCGCCACGGTGCCCAGTCTTTCCCAGGCAGCTCCCAAACCCTGCCTTCTATAGGCTCTCACTCCCTCAGGACGAGAGATGTAAACTCCACCGCTGGCTTTGGGTGGCTTCGATCTGGCTCCCAGTCTATGTCTATTCAAAAGTTGGGGGGAATTGGTAATGCGGTCCCAGTGTTAGCATTGTTTTCTCCCTTTCTCCAGAGGATGCACAATAGCTCAGCATTCAGAGTTAATGATCTCTGGAGGCACAGGGAGGCATCAGGAAAACACACAGTCCGGGGTTTGTGCAGTTATGCAACTAGTGCCTGGGAACAGGTTAGGTAATAGCAGCCCCCAAGCTTAGCGTGGATTGTGGTGGGACCAGAGTCGCTGTGAAAGGTTAAAACCGCTCCAAACTACGCCAGAATTGGGATCTCCCGGGTCACAGTTCACACCAGCTTGTGTACTGGAAGCACTGTATGGCTCGGACACCGGCGGGTTTAGTTGGAAAATAAACATCGGAGATAGCAGGCGGTGTTTGGAGCCTGTGAATTGGCAGTGTCTGTTTTCCTTGACGGGTCCCATGCCGATTCTCCCAGAGCACAGGGATGCTCCCACCAAGCCATTGGACTTCACGGCTCATAGCGGCTATGCGTTTATGGGTGGGGGGAGGAGGGGTGCGAGTAGGCATGTGTGGTGTTGAAAAATTCTCCCTCCTCTTTCAGAAATGGGCACACGGGGAGAAGAAAGTGCCAATTTCACCATCCAGAGCTGAGAAAGTGAGAGTGTGAGAGAGAGAGAAAATCTGTGAGAGAGAAGGGAGAGCATGTATGTGTGACAGAGCGAGCAAGAGAGAGAGTGGGAGAGAGAACAGTCGGCTAATGTGTGCAGCAGAGAGAGGGGAGGTGTATGGGAGAGAGGTCATGCAACAGCGGTGGGGAAAGTGTGAGCCTGTGAGCGCGAGAGAGTGTGTTAGTAAGTATGTATGAGAGGAAGAGTGCAGAAAGGAGGGAGCGGGTGTGTGGGTTTCTACCATGGGTGCTGGATACAGTGTGCGTGCAAGTGTGAGCTAGGGAGAAAAGAGGGCTGTGTGACAGTGTGTATGTAAGCAGGACAGTGTGTCAGAGAGAGTGTGACAGAGAGCTCGTGTGTGTGTAAGAGAGACCTAGTGTGTTTGCGTGATCAAGAGCGTGCGAGGCGGCGTATGCCAGCGAGTAGGCCTGACACAGAAGATAAAGATCATGTACGTACGTGTGCAGTAGGGGTGCTGCATGATAGATAAAGTGTGTACGCACAACCAACAGTGCTGGCGAGTGGGAGCAAGAGAATGTGTGTGCAAGTGAGAGAGAGGGCGAGAGGAAGTGAGCGTGTGCGTGACACTAGAGGAACTGCATATGTGAGAGAGAGAGAAGTGTTTGTGGCACAGTGAGCAGGAGTGAGTTTACGTACACTGAATGTTATATTGATGTGTGTGTGTGTGTGCGTGTGACTACTGGCATGTGGAATGAGTGTGTACCTTGTGTATGAGATGCAAGTCTGTGTATGGGGAGAAAGTGTATGTATGTGGGTGTTAGTTTGTACACACTGTCCAGTCTGCATTAACCCTTTACGAAAGCACCTATAAATCAACCAAAAATGTCCATCCTCTAACTACATCCTACTTACACTTAGCTCTATAAACATGAAACCCAGGTGACAATTCCTTACTTAGCTATTGCCCACACTCAGAGCATTTCCTTCTCTGCCTCCTCCACTTTTTTTTGGCTGGGGGGAGGAAAAGAGGCAGTATTTGTGTGAACACACCAAAGAGCCACAAAGGCACCTTCTAAAAACTTATCAGCCATTTCCACAGAAAGGTGAGGCGCATCGGCACTAGTGACCCAAAGTGCCAAGCAATGCAGGCTGCGTATGGAAGTAGAACAGGGACACCCATCTCCATCCAGCCCTTTCCTTTGCCAGTCCTCCTCCCCCAGCAGTTCCCTGCAAAGAACACATATCCAGCAGCAAGTCAGGCACAGGAGGTGTCCTCTAACCAGAGGATTCACCAGCAATAATCTCTCCTTGGCTCTTATTTCCTGAAGGAGGTGGAGGAGGAATTTAAATAGATACAGCTCCATGTTCCAACCCATCCTCAGTCCCTCAGCCCCAAATCAAACAAGGGGGTTGGGGGAGGCAGTAGGAAAGAACTAGTCACCTACCTTGCAAGGAGAAGAGGGACAGGAAGAATCCCAGCACCCAGATGCTGTGCAGCCAGTAGGTCCTCATGCTTCTTTCTGTCTGTCTGTCAGTCTCTCTCTTTCTCGCTTTCTTGCTCTCTCACGCTCTCTCTTTTTTAAAAATAAGATGTGATTCTTGTCTCCCCGGTCTCTGTTCAAACAGCTCAGACAATCCAGTGCAGAGAAAGCTGACCCACGGTGGCCAGATTCCTGAATATCCTCACACTCTCTCCTTCAAGTGCCGGAGAAAGGGGGGCCAGGTTAGATGCTCGCCGTAGCCTGCGCTGGCTGTAAACACAGAGAATCTCTCTGTCTCTCTCTCCTGCAGCTCCAACTAAATGCGACTGTACTTAAACAAGCAATGCCTTATAGGACAGCGCTCAGAGCAGAAAAGATCCCACCTCTGCCATCTAGTGTTGCCAGACAGACCATTTTATAGATATTATAGAAATATGGACATATCACCGAACGTACATCTCAGATCATAGGTGCATGGACTATGCAGGGCTCACTGCTTCTCTGGGCTCTTACCCCAGCTGGTGTGGGGGAAGTTACTGAGCAAAGGGGGAATCATTTCCCCATCAATACGACAAAAAGAACAGTGGGGCTGATTGGATTTCTCATAGCAGACAGTAAAGTTCTGCATCCTGAACTCCAGTACAAGAGGCCCTGCTCTGCTGATGTCAGTACACTGGAGGCCAGTGGGAGACTCAGGAATGCTGACTGTAATTACAGAGACGCTGATGCCCCCAGGAAAGATTTGAAACACTGGGCCACATTCATCCTTGCTGGAACTCCATTGCCTTCAGCAATAATGTCACCAGAGACCAGCTGGGCCCAGTCTGTTAAGAAAATTCAGCTTGCAAACATATATTTTTTCAGGAGGTGACCCACACTTCCCTTCCTCTTGTTTGCTTTGAAGGATATTTCCATTGTACCAGCAACTTTTTTCCTAAGAGTATTGGCGCCTATTGCTTATCCCCCACCGGAAGTCATCACTTTCTGTGTGCGACATAATATGTACAAATAATAATAAAGTAACAATTAACCGAAGGTATCATTTCACAGCTGAAGAAACAGAGGCAAAGTGACTGTGTGACCTTGAAGAAATAAGTCTGTGCTATAGCCAGGATCAGAACCCAGGAGTCCTGGTTCATCAGACCCATATCCTGTCATTTGGACCATGGTGCCCCCTTACAGCTGTCGCCAGGGCAGTCCAGTCTGAGGTCACAAACAGAGCCTAACTACCTTGCATTTACGTACTGAAGTGCCACCTTTTCCCAAAGAACCTTCACAGTGCTTCAGCGACTTAAAAGGTATACCACCAATACACAGAAATCACTTCTCCCACCCGGAAATGCAGCCAGCTCTGTGTTGGAATGAGGCACCTGTATAACCACGCACAGCAACAGAGCACAATAGTTTAGTAAGAAAGTGAATCCCTTTCACAACTGAAACTATGGGGGTGGGGCAGAAGGGATTTGGGAGGCAAAATGTAGTTACCCCTATTTGGATTTCGCCATCAGCCCAGGACTAACGCCCCAACCTTTGCTTAAAGTGCTAAGGGCTCTTAAATGATCCCTGCATCTCCTACAAACAACAACAGGATCTAAAGCAGTAACTCTAAACAAAAGATTTTGTGTCAATGCAAACATCACAGCAATAGAAGCAAGGGGAAGAGAAATAACAGCAGGTATGACATGCTGTAGCAGCCACACTCTCTCTAAATAGAATGTTTCTTGAAGTCTTCTGGGAGGTGTCAATAATGCTTTAAAAATCCTTCACTTTAAATGCAACTAGATGTGTGTCTTGAGAAAAACAAGGCTCATCTTGTGACCCCCTCCACCCAGGATGCTATGCCAAGCCAAAGGGGGAAGGGGGGTGGAAGGATAGGGGGAATTCTTCCTAATAAAGGGACAGCACCATTTAAAAATATTTTCCTATTAGAGCTTAAAAGAATGAAAGAAAAGTGGGTTAATATCAAGCAAGTTAATGGAGGAGCACATTTCCCGTTCATTGCCTCCCCCCTCCTAAATGCTGGGTAAACGCAAATAACCTAAGCGTATGCCCCAAAGATTTGCCATATGGACGTTAACGTCACTCTGGAATTTCCTTGGGATTGTTCTTCTGGGAGTTTATTGATGTAGGTTAAGAAAAAGAACCTGAACTGGATTTCTGTGCCCACCTAGAATGGGTGCAGTAGCTGGGAGGAAGAGAACCTCGATCATGGCTGGGACCATGTTGAACTATGGGTTTGTACAGCACCGAGCACAATGAAACTTCAATCTCTACTGGAGCCTTTGAGGTCTACTGTAACAAAAGGTGTTGAAATAATAATATTGGAAGTGAATTTCTGTGCCAGTCTTGAATGATTTGTAGCAACTGCATGGAACTTGGAGGGAGGAGCACAGGTTGCGGGAGAGAAGAGTTTGGAGGAGGCACCTAGAAGCCAGTCTGGAATGCTAGCTGCAGATGCAGCACCTCTTTAAGTAGTTCTTAATAAAGAGCCCATTTAGTTTTACAAGCATGAAGTCCTCTCATATTATTACCCAGCACATTTAACAGAAGAGATCCTGAACTGGACTCTATCCCATCTGGAATGGATGCTTATGCTTACAGCCCCTGAGGGAAGACGCAATGAAATTGGAATTCTGAGGTCACAGCATCTGTGCTTCCTTTGTGAAGCTAGTGTGACTGGGGAGATATATTGCTGCTTCTTGTATTAACATGCAAAAGAGCTACATCACAGCTCTTGCTTAGCAGCACCTGGTACGGATACAAGATAGTTTCTTGTGTGCAATGATAATTCCATTTTTGACATGCCGCTAACTTTCAAAGAGATTTGGGGTCAGATTCTGGCACACTTACTCATGCTGAATAGTATTACTATTCAAATCATCTAATTGAAACTAATGGGGCTACCCCTGGTAGGAGACTTTCCTCAGCATGAATCAGGGTCTCAGAATCTGTGGGCTGAAATTCTTGATAGTTAGCTCTGGCCAAACACAATTTTTTTCCCTAAAAAGATGCTCCTTGAAATTTGTGAGAGTGAAGAAAAAAAACCCTCACTATTCCTTTTTTAAAAGATTACCACCACCGTTCCTCCATCCACCCAAGGACTCAAAAGCCAGATGAACTGTGAAAGCTGGCATGAAAATACTAGTTATTGAAGAATACCTCCACAACAATTTTTATAAAAAAAAATTAAAAGGTTAAAAGGAAATTAATAAAGCTTAGACTGATTGAAAGCTGGCTACTTTTAATGCATAATAAGCATATTTAATTAAGTCCGAGTGTACATATTCAGATGCACTCGGCATGTGTCCATTCTTTTATAAATGTGCCTTATGCCATTACTTGTTTGAGCACTTATGCCATCTATTCTATCTATGCATTAGCTATCGTGCCTTTCACCCATAACAAGGTTAACTTAGCTCTGCAGCACATATACAGTATTTTCTGTCTCTAGTTTTTATGTTGGATCTGCCATAAAATTGTACCATATATAGATAAAGTTAAAAGTTGATTCAGGAACTTTAACTTTTCCATTACCTGACTATTTTTAAATCATTCTTATTTTAACTGCGCAACTTTAATGTTGCATTAGCAAAGGGGTCAGGTTGGGGTTTTATTTTTTACTGTTATTAGAATACCATTGAAGACCTAAGATGATCAGGCAATTTTCACAGGGTTTACAAAAGAGCGATCCAGCAATTTAAAACCAGGAAAGCACGGTGAAGTGGGCAGGAAGTGAGATCTGTGCATTGCTGTGGTGTGTAATTTCTGTGAGGGATTTAGTGTACTGTTCTCCAGGACTGCCTCTGCCACATGTGTATTGCTGTATGTTTTACAGAATGTTGTACCTGTGCATTATGCGATGTGTCTTTGGGACTTGTGTATCCGTGATGAACGGTATTTTGGTGTGATTTACAAGTGTGTCACAGGATATGCCGTCTGTGAAAGGGAAAGTGTGTGTGTGTGTGTTGGGAGAGGGAGTGGAAGGAAATGCATTCTCCAGGAGAAATGATCATTTATCATATGGCTTGATGACACCTGGAGCTGTCCAAGGTCAAGGACTGCAGAATGTCCAGAACTAAGAGTCCTCATGGATGGGATACACAGTGCATCAAGAGCTTGATAAATGGTCTCACACCTGGTCAAACTCAGCTATGTAGACTGAGAAAACAGCATTCAGGTCTCTCGTTCACCCATGACCAGGACATCAGGCATAGCCAGCCCTACAGATCTTCAGTTCCCACCTTTCCATATTATCTTTCTTTTCTCTCTCTTCCTAATTCTCTTTCTGGATCCTTTTCTTCTCTCTCCCCCCATCTCTCTTTTTGTGTTTCTGCCCCCTTCCTTTCTTTCTTCCCTTACCTCTGTCTTCCTTTGATCTCTCCCTGTAATATATCTTCGGGCCCGATCCAAACCCCTTCAAAGTCCATGGAAAGACTCCTTGGATCCGTTGACTTCAAGGACCTGCTCATAAAGCCGTCCTGAGAAGGTGGGAGCCCTGAGTGGGCAGAAGCCTGGGCCCAGCACCAGACACCGTCAGTGGGTGGTGTGCAGGTATGTAGTGAGTCAGCAAGGTAAAAACATAACGTGTGGCATAGAAGTAGCCAGTCAGAGAGAGAGCAGGGAGCATGTGGTGCCAGGGATCCAGTAAGAAAAGTAACACGCTGTTACAAGGTGCAGAGCCTTCACTTTTCATCGCTGTATATGAAACAGCCACCACGTTGGCCGACACACCACAGACCTCCAGAGCTAAAATCAGGAGCTGTTACAGCTTCAGCCAAAGAGCCAGGCTCTCGGGGGACACCGGCAACACACACTCACCGCAGGGTCACATGTGCACCTGCACTGCCCAGTGACTAGCAAAATAAATAGAAATCAAGCCCTGCCAGCATGCCAAATGTGCAGGTTTCACTGACCTGGTGCCGTCTCTCACGGGAGCCTCATGCAGGTTCTTCCAAAAAAGGGCTGGATCCCACTGCCCGGTGCTTATCATCCTGGACAGAGAACTCACCCTCTGTGCTGTTGAGAGCACACAACTCAACAAAACGTTTTTATGGAAAGTGCTGGCTTTCCTCGACAGTTTTTGATTTTTCACTTGAAAAGCAAAAACCTGAAAAATGAATAGTTTTGGCTAAAGACTGACCATTTTACCTGTGTTGACAGAAAAAATTGAGTTTTCATATTTGCTACAAAAAGTTGACATTTTCAGCAGGAGGGAAAAAAGCATCAATTTCTGACCAGCTGTAGGAATGTATTGACAGGTTCTCATTCCAATCAGATAGGCATGCAACCCATAAAGCCATCCTTACCCTCGGCACTATAACTGGACCCCTCATTGGCAGTCTTAGCAAGAAAGGCAATGGAAACAGTGTCCACCTCTTGAGACGATCTCTCCTACTTGGAGTTGAGAGAGAGTTGCAGCATGATGTGCATATGAAGTAGCCTGTACCTACTCTAAGAGCAGACTGTCTCTCTCTAGGCCTGGCAGTCTTTCACCAGAATTGATTCATATGGGGGTGGTGGAAGTACCAAAATATACTTTGTCCACAAGACATGTTATGTTTCTTTTTCTTTCTTTCCTTCCCCATTTCCCCCGAATGCTCTGTTCCCTGCACTGTGTGCCATCCTAATCTCACTGATTTTTAGGTGCTGTCCAACAACAGAAGCTGTATTTCGATTGCATAAGAGATTTGTAAATGGAAGAGAATATTTATAGATGAAACTTTTCTCACAAGCCAGCTGATGCAAACTAGAGGGCAGTAGCTGTAGCTCAAAATGGGACTAGATCAAGGTGCACTAATAAACTGTTAATGCACGCCAGCTGGATCCACAGGCACATTAGGTGTGCAGTAAGCTGTTATGGGGTAGCCATCTTGCCACAATCTAAATGGTCATGTAGACAAGCCCTGAATCGAGGTGAGGTGCAACAGTTCTGGCTGAGACTGTGTGAGAATGCCCACTCTATCACTCTTCTACCAGTGGCTCATAACTTTCCAAACTCGTGAACTCCTGGACTCATACTCCGCAGACCTGGCCTCTTACCCAAGAGCAGATTTTTGATGTTTTTATTTTTGTATTTGAAAGCTTCACAAACAAGGTTTCAGCTGTTTTAGGTACTGGGACTGGGGGGGGGACACTTTATTAATTATTATTATTATTTATTAAAAGAAACAATGCACGCTTTTTTGAACAGCTCTCGTGCAGATGTAGCTGGGGCTGGACAGTTGAAAAGGAAATGGGCACTCAGATTTTATGCAGAAAAGGTCCACTTGCCTACCCAGCTAGATAGAAATACGTTTGATTGTGCTGAGGTAAATTGCCATTTGATTTGGCTAAAGCATGTGTCTTTGAAAATAACACTTGGTCTGCGCAGAGTCCAAGCAGTCAGTATTTTAGCATTGCGCTGTACATGGGTTTTAAATGAAGCAGGGTTCCATAAAAGCCTTTTTTTACTGTATGCAGCATACTCAGGTGCCACAGAGGGCCTGAGCCGAAACTTATGAAAAGACTCTCCCTGAATTCAGAAGGCTTCAGGACAGCCTCTTAATTAAGACAGTCTCCAAAAGAGCCCTTTCCCTCATTTACTATTGTATAGTGATTTGTATGTACATTTCTATCACTATTATTGTTAACGATTTGTACTGCAGTAGCGTCCCTACAGACCTCCACTGAGAACAGGGTCTCATTGTGCAAGGCGCTGTACAAGTGGATAGAGAAAGATGGTGCTGCATCTGAATAGCTTGGAATAAAAAAAGACAAAGGGTGGAAGAGATAACGTGATATGCTGACCGAGATAGGAACAGAACACAGGTTGTCTGAGTCCCTGGTCTATACTGATCCCCTAGACCAGTGGTTCTCAGTCAGGGGTACTTGTACCCCTGGGATGACCCAGAGGTCTTCCAGAAGATACATCAATTCATCTAGATATTTGCCTAGTTTTACAACAGGCTACATAAAAAGCACTTGCGAAGTCAGTACGAACTAAAATTTCATACAGACAATGACTTGTTTATACTGATCTATATATTATACACTGAAATGTAAGTACAATGTTTATATTCCAATTGATTTATTTTATAATTATACAGTAAAAATGAGAAAGTAAGCAATTTTTCAGTAATAGTGTGCTGTGACACTTTTGTATTTGTATGTCTGATTTTGTAAGCAAGTAGTTTTTAAGTGAGGTCAGACTTGGGGGGACTCAAGAAAAATCAGATTCCTGAAAGGGGTACAGTCATCTGGAAAGGTTGAGAGCCACTGCACTAGACCAGCCAATCTATCTGTAGACTCTGCCTTACACACAGTGGACTTGACAGTCGTAGAAGGTGCCACACATGCAATTAAGGCTCTAAAGAAAATATTCTATGACATTCTGTTGTATTACTTGAATAATAAAGTACTGATGCAATTACACACCATATCATAATGGTAGATATAAGAAAGCAGAATTAAGGATACATAAGCAACTTTAATTTGGGCATTTTGTAATTTTTTAGCTTAATCTTCATGTTCTCTTTATGTCATTTCTTTTTAGGGGTAAATATTCTCTCTTGTACATATTTTATTGGAGAAGGGATGATCTTAGGGTTAAAGTATAGGACTCCTGGTGCCTATTTCTAGATCTGCCATAATAATAGTAATTTACAATAATAATATTATACTCTGATAGCACCCCAGTTGCTGTACAAAACAAATAAGATTGTAAACTCTTCTTAAGACAATGGTATAGTTTATAACAGGAGAGAAGAAGAGGGGACAAAGAGGGTAAGGGTAATAAGATTAAGCCCAGGCTTCTTCTGTGAACTTGGTAAAGTCAAATTCTCTTTGCACTCTTTCCCCACCCACAAAATACAGATACAGAATTGTTAATTATTTACTACCCCTCGCTTTCCACCAGTCTAGGAATTGTGACAATCTCTCATTAGTCCTGGGTCCCTGCCTTCCAGCAATGCATCCATTCCACTCACTCAGGAGCTCTACCATTCATTCTTCATTGGATGTATGGTTCTTATTCCAGAGGGCTTTCAAACACTGCACCAAGGGTATGCATGGGAATTCAGCAGAGTTCCTCTTGCCCTTTCACCCCATTTGCAGCTCTATTCCCAGCCCTGTATTGACCCGGACCACAGACTGAGCCAACAGTAAACAAGGGGCAGCATCCAGCAATCAAAAGAGAGAGCAGGAGGACAGGCAGATGATTTCCCATTGTTTATTTGATTGGATTGTTCTGGATATTTTGCTCCTGACCATGGATGCTTTCTTCTCATCTGGCTGCATTCTTGAGGCCTGGTCTACGCTGCCGGCGAAATTCGGCTGCACTTGACAGGAGCTATGCAAGCTACGCAGAATGGCTTGCATAATTACTGTTAACTTCGTAACTTCATAGAATCATAGAAGATTAGGGTTGGAAGGGACCTCAGGAGGTCATCTAGCTCAATCCCCTGCTCAAAGCAGGACTAACCTCAGCTAAATCATCCCAGCCAGGGTTCTGTCAAGCCACAGCTTAAAAATGGAGATGCCAACATCTCCCTAGGTAAACCATTCTAGTGCTTCATCACCCTCCCAGTGAAAAACTTTATCCTAATGGTCAACCTAGACCTCCCTCACTGCAACCTGAGATTGTTGCTCCTTGTTCTGTCATCTGCCACCACTGAAAACAGCCTAGCTCCATCCTCCCTGGAACCCCCTTTCAGGTGGTTAAAGGCTGCTATCAAATCCCCCCTCATTCTTCTCTTTTGTGGACTAAACAAGCCTAGTTCCCTCAGCCCCTCCTCATAAGTCTTGTGCTCCAGCCCCCTAATCATTTTTGTTGCCTTCCGCTGGACTCTCTCCAACTTGTCCACGTCCTTTTTGTAGTGGGGGCCCAAAACTGGACACAATACTCCAAATTCGGCCTCACCAATGCTGAATAGAGGGGAATAATCACTTCCCTCGATCTACTGGCAATGCTCCTACTAATGCAGCCCAATATGCTCTTAGCCTTCTTGGCAACCAGGGCACACTGCTGACTCATATCCAGCTTCTTATCCACTGTGACCCGCACGTTCTTTTCTGCAGAACTGCTGCCTAGCCCATCATTCCCCAGTCTGTAGCTGTGCATGGGATTCTTCCGTCCTAAGTGGAGGACTCTGCACTTGTCCTTGTTGAACCTCATCAGATTTCTTTTGGTCCAATCCTCCAGTTTGTTTAGGTCCTTCTGTATCCTATCCCTGCCTTCCAGGGTATTTACCACTCCGCCTAGTTTAGTGTCATCTGCAAACTTGTAGAGGGTGCAGTCTACCCCATCCTCCATTTAGAACACTGTCTCCACTGTGCTGCGCTGATGGGAAATGCGTACCCGTCAACACAGTGCTATGCTTTTTTTTGGAGGAGGAGGTTTTAACAGATCGACTTCTGGATCGATTGAGAGGGTCTTCACTTCCACTCAACTGATCTGGATAGACTGATCTGATGGTGGCGAATTTGCTGCCGTCAGTGTAGACGTACCCTGAGTGTACTTGAGATTTGCCTGACCAACAACTTTGGCATCCTAAAGGATTTCCAAGCTGTGGCAGCTAGGAGGAGTGCATATGTGATGGCGGAAATGAGTGCATGGCACTAGGACATAGAAGACCTGTATTCTGTTCCTAGTTCTGTTGGTGACCTGGGGAAAGTCACTTTTTCACCTCACTTTTTTGTCAATTGTTTGTCTCAACGCAGGGAAATGAAAGGTTAATTCACCAGCCCTAGGATGTGCTAGAACCTGTGGAAACAATGGCAGCATTCCCTCTTAGCCAGTCCTCTGGCCCTATGATTCTTATTGGTGATTGTGATGAACAGTTTACATGTCACATGGACCATCCAAGAGACTCCCACAATTAATCAAGCTGTCCCATGATGCAAAAGCACTGCTCACTGGGATCCTAGGCCCCATGGGACAGCTCCTGCTCTGCCTTGGGGTGATTCTCTCCCCCCCCACCCAATCCATCCTGCTCCCAAAGAAGAGGAACAGACTAGACACCCATCGGAGTGCCCAAGGAGATGGGGGAGAGAATGAGACCCACTGCAAGATGGAGCCTAGTGATGTGGAATGCTGGAGGGTGTGAGGCATGGGTCAGAGGCACCCGTGTGGTGGTCCTGTGAGTGCAGGGCATAATTCGAGTTGGCAGAATTTCAGACCTAGTGCTCCTCTACCCCCTTGCATTTCAGGGAGGGGATCATGGGAAGAGGAACAAAGGCCAGATCTAAAGCCCACTGAAGTCCCCTTGACTTCAATAAGCTGTAAATCAGGCCCCTAGAGAGAAAACAGAGGGAAGGAAAGTAGGAGAGGATGACAGTGGAGAGGTGATGCCCAGAATGAATTTGAAACAAAATGTCAGACACCTGAGTAAAAGCCCAGCACCTCCGAGGATAGGGATGGTTGCACATCTGAGGGTTCCTTTCCTTTTTTAAAATTATGCCCATTTTCTAATGCTTTCCATTAGCAACCTACAGTTCTCAACCATCAGATTCCCCTCTCACTTGCCACATATCTGGGCGATTGTCATCTAACTGCACTTCCCTTCAACAGCATGCGAGATGAAGCTGCAGATGGCCACCCCCGCTGGGAGCTATTTTCAGATAACCCTTTCATCAAATACCAAGCAGGAAGCGGTAAAATGAGGTGCCTAGATCTCTGCAACCTCTACAAAGATATGTGACCCCAAAAATGTACCAAAGCATAGTGGGCTGGGGCATCAACCCCCCTCTCTCTGCAGAATGTTCCCTCTTTGCATTGGAAGGAGAGATCAGTAGAACATGTACTGTGGTGTAATGAAGATGCAATGAGGTGGACACCATGTAGTATACTCAGCTGGCCATTCTAGGTCATAGAAAGTCTATGCACTGACCCTGATTAATACAGCCCAACCAATCAGGGAGCTAGAGAACTATAGAGCATCAGTGTTTATCTGTGGCCAGCAGCCTCATTAAAGAACCCCATTACATTAATTGCAGCCCACTTCTGTCTCTTCTCTACTATGAAAAACAATACACACTTCCACTTGCTAAGGCGTGCCTCTTACATACACCTCTATCCATTAGCTTTCAACTAATGGTCAGAATCTCTGGTCCAGTCAAGCTATGCTTGGTGCACAAGAAAAAGAGGGAGGGAGCAACACTGGTTCTAAATTGGCTCCCAATGCAAGTTAGAGCAGCATTTTTTGACACATAGACAGACCATTTGAGGCTAAATCTTTGCTGCCCCACAGGTCTTCGTCTCTATGACATTTTTCTGCCACTTTTCTGATTATAATCACAGTTAAATATCTGACAAAGAATATATCTCTTATTAGTGGAAACTAGAGATGAAGGAGCACAAAACATTCAGAAGTTTAGTGAAACATCTAAAAGTAACTAGAAACATCTCCGTTATCATAGTGTTACACAATGTAACAATTTAGAGATATACATGGAAACAATGGGGACAGAATAGAGAACTTCCAGCTCTAAAGATGAAATCCCCTGCCTGTTGAGTTATAGGAGAACCTTAACACCGCTTTGCATTCTGGAGCCTATGACTATAGCTGAACTTTTAACAGTGAAAACTCTTCACAAACATTTTGGCAAAGCAGAAGTTCAATTTTGCCAGAGAAGTTTTGCTCCCAATGTTTGTAGCAAATGAATTTGGAGCTCACAGCCCATGTTAGTTTGGAGCAGCAAAAGAAAAAAAAGGCAGCAGAGTTTCATATCTACCTGCACTCCCATGTAATAAAAGCAAGGGTACTGGCAATGCAGCTTGGGGGGAAAGAGATCTGGATTCAGAAAGTCACTGAAATACTCTTGACTACATTGCTGGAACATTGTAAAATGTCAACAGATGATCCGTCCTAAGTATAGCTGGACAGGAAATGATCTTTCCATCCCATGAGAATTTGACTATTAAAAAAAAAAGGTTCTTATCCCAAAACGGGACAAAATCAAATCTCCAAAATTTTTTGCAAACCAATAATCCAAATGAAATTTCAATTGTGGTCACTGTTGTTCAGATCTCATCTTTTTAACTAAAAAAACCCCAAAACTTTAGGCTATAAATTGAGTAACGTTTCAAACTCAAAAGTTCTTTCAAACAGAAAATTGAATTAATATTTCCATAGTAGCTGAGTGCCTCACCGACTTTGACATATTTATTTCCATAGCACCTCATGGGGGTGTACTCTTATCCCTCCTTTTACAAACAAATTACAGGGGCAAAAGCCCTACTATCGATTCAGTTACACTGGCAAAAAAAACCCTCTGCCGGCATAGCTTATTTTGTTCATGCAACAACACATTTTTGCCAGTAGAAGTTGCATCTACATTACAGCTTTCGTTGGTATAAAAATGTCATTAAAATAATCCCATCCCTAACTGGCATTATTATACCAGCAAAAGTTTCTAGTGTAGACTAGCGCTAACACGAATGCCTGAAGTCTCCTATTCAAATGCCTCTATACCCAACCCTGCTTACTTGGGAAGAGTTGGTCAGATTGGAACTCTTAACCAGGCCAAGGTTATCCACACTGAAGGTCAAGTTCAATGGTCCCTCCAAGATGAGTGCATGTGTGCTAGCAAAGAGAAAATAGAGCAACGTGTGAGCTCACTCATGCACCTAGTTTAAAGGGAACAATGAAGCCTAATCTCTCTCCTGGCCTGGAAGGCATGGACAGTTATAGGGGCAAATGAACAATAGGACTCCCTGGTTGCCAACTTCCAGGGGACACCAGACTTCTGTACTACTCTTTCCACCCTCCTCCCCCCAGCCATTCGGGGTGAGTGAGCGCTGAAAATACTTTCTGGCTAGGGCCACTCCCAGTGGAGGGAGGGGACTCCCTTGTGCCTCTGACCCTCCATCCTTTGGCCTATGCTGCTCCTTTCCCCCCCAAGGGAGGGGGTTTCAGGGCTCCCCTTCCCACTGCATCTGATGCTGCTGCTTTCAGCTTAGGGGGAAGGCAGAGGACACCAGCGCTACTTTTCCCCTGCTGCTAACTGCATCAGGTGCAGTCTCCACTGCTCTCCCTGGCCCTGCTGCTACTCTTCAGGCTAGGGAAGATGGCTCCAGGGCTGGCAAGACTTCTTGGATAGGGCACTGGACTGGGACGGTCTGTATTCTACTGCTGACTGTGCCACTGGCCTGCTGGGTGACCTCAGCCAAGCCACTTCACCTTTCTGTGCCTCAGTGTCCCCATCAGGACAAGGGCCTGCTTTGTAAAGTGCTTTGAGACCTCCTGACATTGTTATGGTTCCCACTGCTGTTCTTTCAGGGGCGGGACAGGCCTGCTGTTCCTCGCACTAAGAGGCACAACAAGCTCTATTCCTCTCCTTCCTACCCTCCTTCCCCCTCTCTTTCTCTGTGTGTCAAACAAATGGCTGCCCAGGCTAAAGTTGAAGACTGTGCTCACAGCGGTTAAATGGCATCTGGATAGTCCATCACCCAGCACACAGGAAAGAAGAAATTAGACAGGGCTCTGGTTGAATTGTACTAACTTCATTCATCTAACTCCATTCTACTTACTTAACGGCCTCCGAGTCCTAACAGGCTGCCAGACAAAGGACGGGAACTGGCTTTTGGAATAAATAAACCAAACTGTTCTCTGAGGCCAGGTGAATGAGGGTGCTGTAAAAGAGTGTAGCAGCTGACTGAGGCCTGATTCTGGATGGTATAAAAGGAAGACCCTCCCTGGGGTGTAATAGAGTTGCTGTCTTCCCATCTGAATAAGATACCGAGTGCAAGATGAGGAGGGTATTAGAAGCAGCAGCTTGAGGCGCTGGCATGGGTTGTTTTACTGTGACAGTCCCAAACAATAGAAGCAAGCAGACAAACATCTTTCTTATCCCGCAGTCAATGCTGAGGGATGCTGGGCTCCTGTCTTTTGGAGAGAACAAAAGAAAAATCACAGGGAGAGGTTTTAAAAAAGAATGAGTATTTTATGGGAGTCGAGAAATGAGGTATTTTAAAAGTGTATGTGTGTAGAAAGGAAGAGCAATTTTCTTATATATATTTTTAATGCCAAAAACATTTCCCCCTGCCGAAGATCCAGAAGGCAGCATAGGAACAAAATCGGATCCGTTACGCGCACATGGACAATATAACATTGAGTTGTCAGCAGCAAATGGACCAGGAGGCCTCAGCTGTTAAGGGCCTGTACAGAGGAAAGGCTATTACAAGAGACTACTGTATGCAAAGGCACCCAATTAATTCAAGAGCACTGTTGTTAGTTATTTTATTTATATAGCACCATAGGGGAATGCAGCTCTTTACAGACAATTAGGGGCCATAAAAGATTGGGGAAAAAAGATTAGGAAGAATGCAAGAAACTGCCAACCTCTTGCAGTGTGAGCCCTGACTAAACGTCTCATCAGTCCCTGATATTATTGTTTAAAACAAAAACAAACAAAAGGAATGGTTTTTTGCTCATATTTCCTCTTAGAGGGATGGAGAACCAGCATAAAGAGTCTGGGAGCACAGTGTAAGAAAATCTCACTCCATGGGCAAGCTGGTGATCGGAAGATAAGGGAGGTGTCATTTTATTTGTAAAAATCTACAGACTCATCATTTCAATGGTGTCCTCCCAGCTTTCCTGGTTGGTGAAAATTTTGATAACATGTGGCTGGAAATGGGCCGAGTTGTGTATTATTCAAAAACCCATGAACACAGTGGGTCCAAACTTGACAAACCAAGAAAAATTATGTAGATATGTATTCAAGAAAACATTTAAAAATCAGCTTTTTTTGAATGACACTTCAACAAAGGGATGCACTGCTTACGTTAAAAAGACAAAGTGAGCTTTGGCACATGGGACTTAAAACAAGTATTCAACGAAGTCATCATCAGTGTCATCTATCCAGGGCACCCCTGCTGATACATTGTCACACTGATCTTCATCTGTGCTGCACTCACACATCTCTGGAAAAGGCAGGCTCCTGGCCAAACATTTGCAGAGCAGTGAGCACCTGGTCTTTGCACACGAGCATTTGATTAGCTGACAGATTGATTCAGATTGATTCAGGTATTTCACGCCACACATAACTGGTGTGATCAGTCCATCCTCCAAGACCCATGCATGCCCAAGAAGGGAGGGTAGTTTTGGATGTGTGCAACCATTCTGGAGCCATTCCATTGCTTGATAATTTACCATCTTGTTAGCAGGTATAAATGGACCCATTGTCAGTGGCAATTTTTCTCCATCTGCTTCTTGGAAAACAGCCACCAATGCAGCTCTGCAAGTGCCGTAATGCTCGTCTTTCAAATGGTAAACTCGGCATATGAACACCTCTGATGCATTTCCGACCTCATCAGTGACTGTCTTGGCCATTCTGAGCACCTTCAAAGCAAAAAGATGGTCAGATGGGCAGGATGCATACACAGAGGATTTGCTCTGGCACCTCATGTAGTGCAGAATTAAAGGCTGACTGTGCTGGAATGTACCTTTCTCCTGAAAGGGTGTGGTCTGGTATGCCCAGGGTGTCCAGAGAGTTGAGGGTATGTGTGATGGGATGTACAAACCCCACACTGGGCAACAGGAAAGTTAAGGAACTTCTTTGGACCCAGCCAGCCCCATCCCGCCACACCTGGAGCAAATGCTCCAAATGGAGGAGGAGTTAAAAGGCAGGGGAGCAACTCATTTGGTGGCAGACCAGGCAAGAGAACAACCCTGCAAGCTGCAGCTCCATCGGAGAGCCTGAGGGAAGGCAGAAATCTCTCCCTAAGACAACTGCCCAAAGGTCCCTCCCTGAGGTCCTTGGCATACTTGCTTTTGCTGAAGTCACTGTGACCATCGATGTGCCACTTAAAGTCATACACGTCACATGGCATTATTTTTTTTCAGGTTTAGCATCAGCTATGGATACCTGAAACTCCCATGTACTGCAGGACAAAACGCTTTTCTGTAAAAACTTAGCAGCTGCGAAGAGAGTCTTCATGTTACTGTCAACATCAGCTTGTCTTACACTTTTGATAACACCACCTCTTTTGCAGTTTTTAGGGATATGCACTGTGATTCACTTCTGCAGAGAAGATTGCTAAAAACTATGTCCACATCCCACAGTTCATCTTCAATGAGTGCTTTAAGAGCCTTTCTGCTAAGCATTTGTTCCTCTTCACTCCCATTCAAAACACATGTGTCTCTGTACTCAGTCTCTGCATTGATCGTCACCGAACACTTTCCCATCCATTTGAGCCTCTGCGAGGCAATTTATGAACTTCATCTGAGCCACACTATTTGCAGTAGCCAAATCAGAATTTGCTTCAGTTGCTTTTTCCTTTTAATGCAACACATTACATACATGTGTTGTAGCACTTGAGGTGACATGCAATGGTGTATGCATGAATGTCTTTTGAGTCAATGCACCTACTTACTTTCCATGCAACATTCTCTCCAAGAATGACTGTTTCAGACAGCCTCTCACCTGCTGAAACTGCACTTAATGGATGCCTTTGAGCTTCTGGCTTACCATAGAAGAAGCAGGTGTTCCTCTTGAAACACATGCCATGGGACTGGTATGAGGCAGTCTCAAACTGGTGCTTGTCTTGTCATTTTCAATATTTTTCTAATGCTTGATGTACTTCCTCTCCAACCTTGTCAAATTCAGTTTATGGGTGCACTTCTTATAGTATGTAAGATGCCACCAGCGTTGTGTTTAACCAGGTCCTCTGTGGTTGCATGCTGCAAAGATTAGGCTACTAGTTGTACTCTTTGTCTGTGCCACTGATGCCGAAAAATGATCCAGACTAAAGTAAAAACAAGGATTTTGTAATGAATTGCTTTGGGATTGTAATTAATGATGTCATGTAAAGTATGCTACATAACTATGTGTGCACCATTTGCAGATGGGTTGCAATAATTTCTGGCTGGATGCTGACATCTTAACTAGTGCATCATTACAATTGTTTTGAAATAATAAACAAAGCCAGTAATCAATAGCACTAAACCACTTTTATTTTTTTGCTGATGATGGTAAATCGGCTTAAAGCCCTCCTTCCATTTATAGTAATCTGTAACGTTAATGAGCATTAATGGATAGCATGGTAGTGATAGTCAAGGGCCAAAATTGAATTTGAGGACAGCATGCTTTACATGCCTATGTTAAAGCATACATTTTTTAAAAGTTGATTTTTAAAAACATTTTGTCGAATATATGTCGGCATAATTGTTCTAGGTTTGTCATGTTTAGTACCACTGGGTTTGTGGGGGAGAGGTTTTGAATAATTTCCAATTTGGCCCATTTCTGATGACATTGTATTATCAAAATTTCCACCAGTCAGCGAACCTGGAGCTGGAAGTCAGGCCAGCAGCAAAACCCCCTGCCACGTCACAGAAGATAATACCATTGAAATTATGGTTCTTTAGATTTTCACAAATCAAATGACACCTCGCTTATCCTCCTATCATTGTCTTGCCCATGGAATTACACATGGTCCCAGACTATAAGGTGGTTATTGGGTCATTTCCAATGATGCAAAATTATAAAAAATGCCAGTTCAAATCAATCTGAAAAATAACCAGCAAACATGAATTTAAAGGAACAAAATAAATGAAAACAGGTGCAGCACAATAAGCTTAGGCTATACTATAACCACAGACGATTTCCTTGATACCTTCATGTCTTGGCGAACATTTGCGGCAGATTGGAACATGGATGAGAAGCAGCAGCTCAACCTAGATAAAATTGGGTGATGATGGCAGTCTGAGGAAGGCAAATGGGGGTGCATACCTGTCATTCATGACTTGTGTTCTAAATCTAGAGGCCCTGCTGGATCCTCAGCTGCTGTTAGATAGTTGTTGTGCAACAATGACCAGGAATGTATTGTTCCACATCCAGTTGGTCAGGAGTGAGTGACTCATTCTTTCAGATACTTGCTATTGTGGTCCATACCTTTGTCACTTTGAGAACAGATTGCTGCTGTGTGTGCTCTACATGGGGCTGTCATTTAAATCAATCCAGAAATTTAAAATGGTGAAGAATATGGCAGCCCTCTGACGAAACAAGGACATGACACCTGTGCTCTGTGCACTGCCCTGGCTGACTGGTGGGTTGAGCTGGAGTTTAAGATGGTGGTGGTGACCTATAAAATAGAGCTAGCTGAAAAGGTTTCAAGCTTCTTTTTTAAATCCAAAAAATGGTCTTTTTATGAAACTGAAAAATTGCTGTTAAAACTTGACTTGTGTAAAATTGGGGGTTTTGCAAGTTTTTTCATGACATTTTAGTCAAAACTTATCAGAATGTTCACTGACAATTTTAATCTACCAAAATAAGGTTTTTTTCAGTAAACCATTTACCAGAAACCTGCTTTTTTGCTAAACAAAAAAAAAAGTTTTATTCAATAACATTTTGGATAAAAATGTTAACTAAACATTTTCATTAAAAAGTCTGATAACTTGAAAAATGGGTCCATTTTGAACCCTCCAGAATGGGTTCAAACTGAAATTTCACAATTTTGTCCACATTTCTTTCCCATTTTGACCAGCTCTAGGATAAACCCTAAAATAGCTTAGCCACTTCCTATTTGATAAGCCACTTTTATCTCTTCATGCCATTCCGCTATAGTTGCTATCAGTAGAGGCACTTGACCTTGAGTGATGGGACTAATATTAGAATATTTTCAGGGAGAGGCAATAAGGGTTGAACATATTTGGTTCAAAATAGATCAATACGGTTAGCCTGTAGAACGTAGACAGACAGACAGAGACATTTACTGTGGCCTGGTCTACACACATCTTTTGTACCAGTATAACTGTTGTGTGGGATGTGATTTCTTACCACATAGGTGCCTTATACAAGGCTAACTTATTGCCCCTGCTATCCAGGAACAGCTAAACCAGTATAAATCACCGTATCTATATAAGATTCCAGGAATTTCTATTGAGTCACTGTGAAGCAATGGAAACAGCTACAAGCATGGTTGAGAGCTTTTTGTTTAGAATATCACCAGGTTCAATCATCACTGGAATTCATGGTCTGTCACCATCCAATTTTTAAGTTCTCAGCCATTTTGATTTTACAAATTACACTCATGTGACAGCACAGTCTTTCAGCTACTAGTACGGCTAGAATCACATCCACGCTAGGAGGTCGTCCTGCTATAACTATCTCAGTAAAGCGAAAAAAGTACTACTTGGGGGTGTGTAGACAAGGCCTCAGGTGTTTGGGGAGGGTGAAGTGTGCTGAAGTTTGCATAGCAGGGGGGGAGTTTTGCAGGAGTTCTGTTGGAGTTGCATTTTGTTATGCAGTAATGTTAAGCTGCTAGTTTCAGTTGGGTTTGGGTTCTGGTAATTTAGGTGGGTTGAATATGCTTAGAATGCTGGCTAGGCATCTCTTTGTACCTTTGTATTAATCAGCATAATAATAGCAGCTACTACAGCCGCCCTCCAGTTATCTTAACCCAGCTTTAACCTAAAGAGTGCAAGATGTCACACTTCAGCGGCCCTACATAGTCAAACACGCAGATTCACCAGCCTTTCATTCCCTAGGAGGCACTAATCATCCCTTTCAGGCTAGGTACTCAGCCCTTCAGCCCACTCACTAGAGCAGTCTGGGACTTCGCTTCCTTTCTCACCTTACAGTTAGGGCAACTTTAGCTTTTCCATTCTCCCCAAAAGAGCTTCTAGAATTTGCATTCCAAGTTTCCTTGGCAACAGCATGCGATCAGCATAATGTTCCATGGCACCTAACCATTCAACTCCACAGTGGTTAGAAAAATGTCATCATTTAAAAAAAAAAAAATCCTTCATGCTTTCTACATCATTAAAAAACCATAAACACCTGACCCTTCAACTCACCAATAAAACAAATGATAAAATTGTTCATTAAAATAATTAGTCTAATTCTATTGTGTTTAGCAAGGAGTCTAAATCTAAATGTAGGCCCAAACACTCCTGACATTTCAGGAAGGTGCGGGCTGTTGTATACGTAACACTAGTTTTGCCTGTGGGATGCCTTCTGTACCTTGTCCTCAGTACTCTAATCTTTTACATAGATGACTTTGGAGTAAATGAAGCATATCTTGCACCACCAGTTCTAGTGTGGTGTTCGTTATGTTTCTCTCTCCAACCTTTGTGCTCAGGCACTGTTCCTTACATGCACCACACAAAACTGGATTCAAAGTCACTGGATGGAAGCATCATTGTCTTGGACACAGACAAATAGTGAATGCTTTTTTTCTTTTGCTTGCACTCAATGTTTTCTTTTCGGGGACTTCAATCATGGCAACAACTGCCATGTAACAGAATATAATGAAAAGAAAGTGGGCAGTGGGAAGATTATATCGATAGAACCAACTATTTTTACTGCAGATTATATTCCTAGCAAAAAATATGTGCCTGCATTGGCTAGGGCTGGGGCAATACTAGAGACCATTTCTCTCCTAAGCCACTTGGTATGGCAGGGAAGTTTTGATTTCATAATTGTGATCAAACCCTTAGAGTCTGTTGGTCAATATGTGACTGTAATGAAGAAGCTGAGAATTTAGAGAACTTGGAGTAAATGTAAAGGAATCATTAAAGGACCATCTCTTTATGGGTTATGAAGTGATAGCAACCAAAAGAAACTGTTGTCTGAAAAGGCATAAAACAGTTGCTATCACTGAGTCAATAGAAGCTAGAAAGGAGCTGATTGGGGGGCCTGTAACCAATGTATAACATGTAACCATATATGAAGCGTGGTCAAATAAATCCCCGTGAGATGGAATGTGAATTCTGCTTGGAGGTCTTACAGAAATGCAAAGGCCACATCCAGAGCATGTGTACAGCAGGAGACCAGAAGAGAAAAGGCAAGTTAAGTACTAAAGAGGGTCAGGAAGCCTCAGGGATACCAAAAGTCTCTCTGGCCAGACAAGTTGCACTCTGATGAGTTCCTATGGCTTGGTTCTCCACCATGTTACTGTAGTTTGGCCTTCCTCTGCAACATGGGGCAAGGGTCACTTGCTGTTGGATTCTCTGGACTCTGAAGTCTTTAAATCATTATTTGAGGACTTCAATAACTCAGTCTTAGGTTAGGGGTCTAATTACAGGAGTGGGTGGGTGAAGGTCTGTGGCCTCTGTTGTTCAGGAGGTCAGACTAGATGATCTTAATGGTCCCTTCTGACCTTATAGTCTATGAAGTCTAGTTTTTCACTGGGGTGGCTCCACTGATTCCAGTGGAAATGCACCAGGATAAAATTGGAATAATGTAGTGAAGAATTCAGTCCCCAATGTTTGGAATATGTGTCAAAGCAGAAAAATAAAAGACAGTCCAGCCAATCTGGGTTACAATGAAAAGTCAAGGAGTTCCTACAGTATTAACATGGAGTTGGATATAAGATCTGAGGTATCATTCATTCGACGAAAGGTTTTACTCAGTATTTCCAGTGCAAAATACAAACTGATTGGCTCTAGGTCTATGATAATGACATGCTGGAGAAGACCTGATATTCTGGAATCTTTCCATACTGAGAGTGATACATACAGGGTATATGAGAACTGGATTTTTATTCAGTGGAAAATGGAGGATCTCCCTTACTTGGTCCTGAGTGTCTGCATCATATCCAATTAGACTGATGCGAAATCCATGGGCCCTGTAGGCCAAATTTTCACAAAAGCTCAATACCCATTCAGCCATCAAAACTAATGGACAGATCTTATGACCATGTGTTCAGTTTTCAAAGTCTGGCCATGAATGTCTCAATGGGAGCTGAGTACTTTTTAAAATCTGCAAAAGCATTTGCAAAGTCTTAAAAAAAAAACAACAAAAAAAAAACCCGTGCACAGCTGTAAATGTTCTTGTTCTTTTCAAATCTAAGCTACCCGTCAGACTAGCCTGTGATGTAAGTGCATATGGCATCGGGGCTGTATCATCTGTATGACAAATGATGGCAGTGAGAAGCCCTTTGTGTTTGCATCAAGGATACTTCCTCAATCTGAGAGAACTATGCCCATATTGTCTCAGAAGCACTGGAGCTGGTGTGGGGAATGTGACATCATCATTATCATCAACATATTTAGACAAAAAGTTACACTGACAACGGAATGTTAGTACACATCTTTCCCTGCCATCCAAAGCAATACCTCCCAGGGTAGGAGACAGAATACGGAGATGGGCCTAGTTTCTCAGAGCCTATTCATACCAGATCAAGTTCAAATACAGCTAAAAATGGTAATGCTGCTCAATTATCCTGTCTGCCACTGAATACATAGGACAATTTAGTTTCAACAAGAGGACCAAAAGTGTTTAATCTGCACCATACGGAGCCCCTTGTAGTAACAAATGCACAAGCAGCAATAGAAAGATGATTTTAAATCAGGTATATTTGTTGGAGCAAAAGGGATGGCAAAGTAATTGCTTTAAATCTTTGTTTCAATGCTGTTAGGAACACTGGTGGATCTGAGCTGAAATTCCAAAAAGGTAACAGGAAGCTATTTATGTGGGATTATTTGACACTCCTCCTGGAGTGGTGCAGATGAAAGCAATTGCTAGAAGCTATCTTTCATGAGCTGACATTCAGCATTGAAGATCCAGATCTGAACATTGCTAACTGAGCCTATCCCTAATTACAGGGAAGTAAAAAGCAAGGCCCTGCAATCAATCCAAGTTATGGAGAATGGAACAGAGCACTATTAGGTAAACCCTGGGCGAAAATTCATTACTAGTGTATGTAGCTTTCTTGACTACTATCGTCCAAACATAAATTCTCCAAACAATGGTTGTAGCACAGAGCTTCAAGGATTCTTCATGTTATCAGCATGAAGAAAAGATTCAAATGATAATTTTAGCCATTCAAAAGGACAAAATGTTGTTCCATAATGGAGCATCAAATGGCCTGTGCCAAAAACACAGTACACTTCTCTCTTTGCTTCCTTTCTATGCCACCCAATCAAAGAGCAGCAGGTGGAGATGGAAAATGGGAGACACTAAAAGCTTGTCTAAACAAGATAGGAAAATGTTATGACATACTGTTGCTTGTAACACTGTAGACTTGCTAATTCCTGTACAATGGCTGCATCGGTCAGTACACTGTCTGCCATCTCAGGTGTTTTCAACTGTGGTGTGCATTGGTTAATTGCAATGTCTGGGATAAAAGTCTTTAGCTAAGATCAGCCACCTAAATTGGTGTCTCCAATCTTCACCATGGAAGGGAAGTCGCTGCTGCACCAGCACAACCAATGCTTCTGACCCACAATGCAGCACACATCATGTTTGGAGACTACTCCAAAAGCCCCTGTTCTCAGCCACATTGTTGAGCACTATGCGAGTCCCAGAATGCACTGGTACAAGCAGGACGTAAGTGCCAAAGTGGTCAGAAATGTTGCTGCTGTGGAGATTAGCTGAACTGTCACCAGAAGGAGGGAGAAGCCGACGTTTCATGTAATCAGCACCACTCTGATAGCTTCCTTGTTCAGTGTAGACACACCTTAATTAAAATAGAAAGCAAAAGAGGCCAGGCTTTGTAGGTAGGGTAACAGCAGAGACATCAAAGCAGAGGCATTATGTTCTCCTTTGTGCAAGATACAAGGGGAGAGAAATGTTCTTTCACTCTATCAGACATAATAAAAGACTGAGCTGTCCGTTAATTTAAGATGAAGGGGGAGGAAAAAGGCCTGATTCTCAGAGCAGCACAGCTCCTTTGATTTCAGTTGAGCTTTGGATGCTCAGCACCTCTGAAAATTAGACCAAAATATCTTTGGCATATATTGTACCTTGCCACTAGATCTGTGTCAATAATTAATTTTTTGGTTTGGTGACGGTTCCAAATAATAGAAAACAAATTCAGTGCGGGTTGTACTATATGTGAAAAATTTTGGTGAATCAGAAATGTCTAGTTTGGGTCTGCTCCAGAGGAAGGACTCAGGGTTTCCAATATCCCAGGTGAGTGCCCCAACCATGGGGCAATAGTTTAAGGGAAAAAGCAGTACCACCACTACCATTTTGTGAATGGCCAAAATTATGATCACCAAATTTGTGACTAGTTGGGGGTTGACCAATACTTCATTTTTCATCTAATGAATTATTTTTCCAAAAAATGTTACCCAACTCTATTTACCAGATTAGAAGTGCATTGCAAACACTTCAAGAAAATATGATTTGCAATTATTACTATGCTGTTTCGAGATGTCACAGATAGCAATATTTTAGGCGCTTAGAGTGTGTTGACTTCCCTCTAGTGGTCATATTTATTATAATATTTAGTACAGGAAATGCCTTTTGGGACTACAAGATCCATAATCATCAATGGAATGTGAAGAGTGTCTGTGTTTGGAGATGGAAAATTAAGTCTGGTGGAGTATGACCTGCAACCCTCATGGTCACCTTGTATTTGATTTTTTTTTTAAATCCTTGTGTTGACAAAACACCACAATAAGAGTAACGAGCCAAACCATCCTCTTCTACAGAATAACTCAAAGAGGAAACTCTAAAGCAAAACCTCCGAGTTTTTGTCTTATAGCAGTCTCCTTTTGGGGCTAGGGAACAGATTAATGGCAGCACAAGGGGAGTAGAAAACGTGTGGAGTCTGAAGTGCCACCAGGCTAATCTCATAAGTCTGAAAGCACCTGTGGAACTTGGCCCAGGATTCAATGTGTCTGGAACGCCATTCTTCCCTGATGGCGGCCACGTTGCTACCCCATGTACCATCTTCCCTCCACAATGTCCAGGCCCCTGGTCTGCCATATTGTAATTTAATTCCATTTTAAGATTACACAATAATCTCTGTCCAGAATTAAAATGATTTCTTAGGGGAGAACACACCATGGACAGTGGCTGCTCCCTACTGCTGCCACCAATGACTGGTAACCTCCCTACACACAGAGACACCAGATTTCTGCAGTGCCCCAAAACAGACAGGTTTCGCAGGTGAGGGCTTCCATCAGATTGATGAATATGGGGGAAAACATAGCCCATTGGCTCCATTCCACTCAGTTCCCAGCTCTCATGCAACAGCTTTACTGCCCTTTAGCTGCCTTCTGCATTGTGCAGCAGCAGGGGCCCTTCAGCAGCACTTTTGTAATTTTATCTGTGGTTATTTGAATTTGGAGGAGAAATGGGGGGAAGGGTGGAAAGACAAAACTGGGGGGAGGGAAGAGAAAGAGAGATCCAATTCTCTGCATATTTTATTTCACTGATATATATGAGCAACAGTTGGTTTGATAGAGAGACTAAATCCCACTGAGGATAAAATACATCAGGGATGCAAAACAATTCTTCATCCAGTTTGGCTATCACTCATTTTCCAGCCTAACTGGCTGTCTTGCAAGAGGCTTCATGATAGATCAGCGGCAACGGTCCCTTGTCTGCAGGGCCCCCCCCACAACCTTTCCAGGACCGTCTTGCTAGTTCTGTGCCTCTCTGAAAGAGTGAAGTGAAAGCAACAAACCTCTGGGGAAAGTGTGTGGTGAAGCTGCAAGGAGCTAGGATAAAGGAGAAGAGGCTGGTCCATGCAGAGAGCCTGAGGCAGTATGTCTATTCCTCATGCATTGTTCACAAACTCTCACAAGCTGTCTCACAGAGAGCAGCAGGAGGGATGGTCCCTGTGGAGAGACTAGAATAAAGCAGAGGTTCAAAGCAAAGATGAGGTTGGAGCAATGCATTTGTAACCTCGAAGAGGAACAAAACAAACCTTATCTCCCCCTAGAGCATGGGGGTTTGGTGTCCCAGTCAGCTATGAAGTCAGAATAACTCAGAATGGTTTTGGGGCTCTATCCCATAAGGACACAAAAGCAGAAGCCTACCTCCTTCCTGACACAGACTTATCTTGGACGAGTGCAAGTTAAGCAGATTGCTAGATATGAGAAAAATAGAAACAAAAAACAAAAAAAAAAACCAACAGGGAACGGTAAGAAGTGATGATGATTCAACCGTTTGCTCTCTCGTATGAGTTAGCACCAAATGCCCCCGTGTGGCATTAAGGGATGCTGTGCTTCTCGACGTGATCGGTTTCAGATGACACATAGAACTGGTGTCCTGACCACTTGCTGTCATAAAGATCCTATTTTGCTAGAATAGAGTTGTTTGCTATGGTTACTAGCCAAATTCTAATTAAGCTAATTACTAGAGGACAGAAACTTCAAATAATTTCCATTAGTTCTTTCTGGAATTTTTAACTGAGTTTGCTTTGGTTGCATTCGCATCCTTTCTGCATCTATTTTCTTTGAGTGGTTGAGTTTCATGGAAAGCAAATTTCAAAGTTGCTTATTAAGATTGCTTGACACTTTCTATTCTAAGACCCTGCTTTCAGTTGCTTATAACTTTGCTGAACTTTAAACATTTGGGCTCTGTCATGATTTCTGGGATCTATCTGTATAATGTATGAATTCTGTAGAAGATTAGGAACTCCCTGTATGTATCTTAATCAAGCTACAAACTCCATTTTGAATGTACAGTGTTTTTGCCTTCTTGGTTGTCTTTTAACCTCCATGTTGGGCTGGAATTCTAAGAGGTAATTCTACACAGAGATCACAACAGCAGGTTATTAAATCGGGATAGTCCTCTATACAGATAGAAGTACTCTAGACAATAGACTATCTCCTACCCAGGAGAACTCATTTGTCAGGGCAGAGGTGGCCTGGAAACAAAAAGTCATCAGGTAAGGGTTTCCACTCACCTGTTGAGGCTGATCAGGGAGTCATGTTACAGAGGAAACAGGAGTTTTTGAAAGAGAAAGATATTTTACAAATAGCAGAAGAGGCTAAATTCATTGGATAAATCCTTGTAACCCCTTTTCCATCCCAATGAGTTTGTTTTAGTTAGCTATAACCCACATCAAGGTAATTCATAGGCATTGTTTAAAGCAAATGTTAACCAGGAAAATGAGATAATAATAGAGAAGTAGATTCTGTGCTGAATCTCCTGGTAGGCATGGCAGAGCAATGGAGGGTGATGGGAAGCTTTGGACCATCACTGCACTGTGCTGTTGCAATGGCTGAAATGAACCCCGGCACAAATTATAGCTGTCTTCGGCTCTGCTGCTGTTACTTACAGCAGCTTGTCCATGATTGCTGCCCAGAATCCCACAAGTGTTCAGCTCTGTGGGCACATCCTCTCCCGTCTCCAGCATGCCCCAAAGGCTGAGGGCCTAGAAGGTTTTATGTCATTCCTCAACCAGAAGAATTCTTCCCTTACAGCCCTTATACACTGCTCTAACAGCATACAGGAGGAGTTAGGGCAAGAATGCCCCCATACATTTTACTTGAAGGAACTGCACGTTTTAGACATAATGTTCAAACCAGCCTTTTTTTATAGGCATAATTTTGTACTAGTCGTTCATTCATGCTTTCCCCTGGCGATTCATTGCAGACACACAATTACAGACACTCTTAATTGTTAATTGTAACTGAAGGCCTGGTTTGAAAACCAGCTCCTTCATATGAATATAAATACTGCGAAATTATAAATCTAAGTAGGGGAAAAAAATACCCACAGGGTAGCAATGGCCTCTGACAAGGAACACGACCCAGAATGCATTCACAAGATGCACATACCTATCCTACCCCCAAGAAAATGAGCAGAAAACTGCAACTCCCACAAAAATTCAGCATTGTAGGCATCTCCACAAGAAAAGCTGGTCCACATCCCCAGCAGATCAACTCTGCAGGTAGCCACCTGGATGTCAGTTATCCCCAGGTTGAATCCATAAAGCAGTCTCAACCGCCCCATCTCAAAGGGAAGGGTTTCTATTAGTTTTTTGCTGGCAAATGCAGCTGAAGGCACCTCTTAAACACATTAACATAAATAAGCCTTAACTGTAAAATAGCAGCGTTAGCCAATTCACCTGGGGTTTTATCATCCACCTAAACTTAATTGCAAGCAATCTTCTCACTAAGAGCAATGCATTAAGCACCTTCTCTCTGTGCTCGGGCAGATTGACTTTTTACCTGTCTGGTTAAGTGACTTGGGTGCTGCTCCTTTCAAGTTTGGCCCAGGGGCTGGCTTTCCAAATGAGCTTTGTTAGTCCAAGCTTGATTACGTTATTCATTATGTATTGTTTGCTCAGCTCTGTTAATTACATTCTCAATGTTAATATTTTCCCCTGCAGTCTCAGTGAAGTACAAGATTCTTTTTCACTTTCTATCCTAATGTGTTGTATTGGCTGTGCTCTTCAAATAGCTGCTGTGTTTTATCCCAGAGGTGGCAGCATTTCAGTGCCGGGGTGAATGATTCAGGAAACAGAAATCAAGCCACACTCAGTTCCAAAGATATGGCAAGATGTCTGTGTGATTTGCTGTATTTTCCACTAATCCATCTCCTCCCTTACCCCCCACAAACGTGCTTTTTCCTCTTCAGAATTACACAAGTCCTAAACACAAGAAGGACAATATTCCATCTAGAAGAGTGATCCATTCAACACCCCGTCTTGCATGAACCATTCGGACCCAGCACTCGGTAGCAGCTTGACACATCACAAGATATCAGCCCTTAAAGTCACAACTCTGATTAAACAGAAAAGCAAGTTTAAGTCATTATCATAGATTTGCTAAAATGTATTTGTTCTTAATTTTCTCTCTCTCTGAAGTTCAGGCAGTTGGATTAATAGATACTAGGGCAGCATGACTTAATGGGCAGAAAGGAACAAAAGCCTTATCATTCACCCCTTTTCCCTCTCCCCCCCAAATAACTCTCTCCGACATGTCTAAACTATTTTCCCAGTGAAATAGATAGCATATTCAGGATATGAGTGCGGTGAGATACTAAGGCTTTGCTGGCATTTGTTTGGGATACCCTGTGCTGCATGCATGGTGGTTCCACCATCCCTATGTAATGTGCCATCCCCCAATCAGGCTGATGAAAACTGCATCCCTCCCTATAATGCCAATGCTACATGCAGGTTGTAAAGTGCTTTTGGAAACCTTCATGAGGATAATCAGTTGTCTTTACAGGTTTTTATTGTCCAGGGCGTCCTCTGCCCCAGGCTGGGAGACATTTTCCCTATACATCCCTCCCCCAGAGCTCCCACTGCCCCAAACCAGGAAATGATTGTCCCTGCATATCATCCTTCCAGAGTCCCGTCTGCCCCATACGGGGTGAGGCTGTCTCTGTGCCTCTGGCTCACACTGGGTGATGGTGGACTCGCAGATTCAGAGAGTTTAAGTCCCGAAGGGACCATTAGATCATCTAGTCTGACCTCCTGTGTATCACAGGCCAGAGAATTTCATCCAGTTACTCCTATAATGACTTCAATAACTTGTCTTTGACAAAAGAACATCATTCTGTACCTCTCATTGTCAGAATCTCATTTTTTTCTTTGCTTAGTGGACTATATATGTGTTTAATCCTAGCTTTTAAAATGTCCCTGCATCCCTACTATTGTAGTCCAGCCCAGTTCTGATGTGAGCCTGTGCAGCGCATATTGGTTTTATCCTAAACAGAACATTTTGGTGTACACAACACAGAGATGTCACAGGTGACTAGAAGCTTGGGAGAGTCACAGCATCTATCAGAATGAAATAAGAAACATAGCGCAGCCCCAGGTCACTTATCTTCTCTGCTTGGATAATGGGATCCTGGCAGTCTCTCTCCTGTTCGGGAGGTTGCAGCTCTAAAACCTACTTTCCATGGAAATGCTCCAAGATAAAGTAAATGCTGAAAGAAAATGGGTGGAGGGGGGAATTCAGTGCTACTTAATGTGTATGCATGCTGCAAACAACAAACCATTCCTACAGAGGGTACAGCAGCAGCTGTGGTGTTACGGCTAACGCTGTGTAGGGATGGCGATGCCCATGAATAGGGCTCTACTCTGAGCCATCCTCTGCACCGCCTTCTACACCTAGGACCCTTCCTTGACCTGTTCCACCTGGCTCAGTCTGGAAAAACTGAAAACCTGGGGGTTAGGGGACACCCGTTCCCCCCCCCCCAAAAAAATCTCCTTAATACCCTATTTCAAAACCAAATGGAACATTTTCAATTCAAATGAAATGAAAACATTCGATTAGTTTGGCTCCAGACTTTTTCATCAATAAATTGGCAAATTGCAAACAAAATTAAACTTCTTGTAAAAAGTTTCCTTTAGTTTGAAAAGCCTTTTTAAAAAAAGAAAAAAAAACCCACGCCGTTTGTTGAAGAAAGTATTTTGACCAGTTTTAACCCTATGGGAGTCCCTGATGTCAGTGAATTACACTTGTTTACATCCAGGTTGAATTCACTCTTCAATCCTTTATATAACCAATGGAGCACAACCTAAAATGAGGCCCATAGGGGTCCAGTTGATTGCACCCAAATACTGGATGAAAGAAGCAAAATCCCAGGATCCCTATGGGTGTGTCTACACTACAAGTGTTACACCAGCACACCTGTGGTTCTGTGCCTAGGCAGTGCAGTGCAGGCACTTGTACAGCAACAGAAGCAGCTTTTCCATCCCTGTAGTAAATCCACCCCTGCAAGAGGCATGGTAGCTAGAGCAATGGAAAATGTCTTCCGTCAAGCTAGCAGTGTCTTCACTAGGGATTAGGTTGGCTTAACTTCATCTCTCCGGGATGTGAATTTTTCACACCTCTGAGGCATGTAGCTAGATTGACTGCAGTTTTAGGTGCAGTACAGTAGGCCTGAGACCTGGCACAAAACCAGGGAAGAGCAGGAAGGATCAAGTAATTCCTTGCCCCTGAGACTGTTACTAAAGCCAGGTCCACACTACACACTTCCTTCGGCTGTAATGGGAGGAGAACCTCTTTGGAGCTGCTCCCCCAGGCCTCGGGGGGGGGGGGGGGGAAGAACCTCCACACCTATAGGAGCAGATGTGTGTGTGGAAGGGTGGTGGTAAAGTGGTGCATAATTAATAGCTTGCTTATGGGCCAGCAGTTATGGAGTTGAGGGTCACAGAAGTAACAAACCAGACTTGTGAGGTTGGGGAAGGAAGCTGGCAACTCCTCTTCATGCAGCAACTTATAACGTGTGTGTAATTTGATCTCAGTTGAGTCCATCAGCAAGAGCTTCTGCAGCACAGCCAGAGCTGCCTCATTCCCAGCCCTGATGTTTCAAGGAAGCAACAGAGAGCAGGCTGACCCACTGTTCACAGGAGGTGCAAGGGATTGGGGCCTGTTTTATAGCACCCTCTCCAAGCTAGACCCCGGCTTGCTCCCACTGAGCCAGAACTCTCCTGGGGTGGGGAGTTCTGCCTGAGACCATCTCACAGAGTTCAGGGAAGATAGTAATGAAAGATCATAATCTGCTAAAACCCAGTGCGCTGTCAAAACATGCATGTCACTAGTAAGTAACAAATGATAAAATTTTGCTGTTATTACAATGTTATACACTTGCTAGTACCAGCAGAGGAGGCACTCCCCACCCAGGAGGGGCTCAACTAGGGTGATCAGATGTCCCCATTTTATAGGGACAGTCCCGATATTTGGGGCTTTGTCTTATACAGGTGCCTCTTACCTCTCACCTCCTGTCCCGATTTTTCACATTTGCTATCTAGTCACCCTATGCTCAACAGTCATCAGCCAACAAAGCAGCTGTACACGAAGGATTTAAAACACAATGACAGTTGCATAAGACTATATAATAGAGATTGCTTATCTCTGACTGATTCGCACGGGAGGGATTGAACAACATCGTGGCTCAGCATGGCCTACCTTGACATGCCTGTACCGATGTCTAGTGGCTGCATAGGGAGAAGATATAAAGGAACAGAGGCTGCAGGCCTTGTCCTTTTTTCTCTTTCATCTACATTGAAAGCAACAGGAACATTGGAAGACTAAGAGCCTGGACTCAGGCTTGAGAGAACTGGAACATCCAAGTGGGGTGAGAAAACTGCTTAATCTAGATACTGCCTAGTGTTAATGGTTTAAGATTCAGTTTGTGTGTTTCTCTTTATTTCCTTTAGTACTTATCTCTGATCTCTTATGTTATGCTCACTTAAGATCCACATTTCTGTAGTTAATAAATCTGGTTTTATATTCTTAACTAAAACAGTGTGTTTCTGTGAAACGCCTCTCAGTTAACAAAAGCTGGTGTGTCTTTTCCACGCTGAGGGAGAGGCAAACTCGGTGATTAATTTACTGGTCAGACTTCTGACCAGGACAGGAAAGGGCAACGTTGGAGTGCAGGGCAGGGAACAGGGGCAGACTGGCTGGGACCTCTCTGGGAGTTTTGTGAGTGGCTCTGAGAGCATTCATTCAATCCAGCCGGGTGTGGGGCTCTTCCTCCTATTGGGCTGAGTGACAACATCACCTGGAAGGGTTGGCTGCTTGTCACTAGCAAAGTAGTGTGGTAGACAACCCCGTCTAGGGAGTTAAGGAGAAACAGCAGTATCCCAGTCCTAGGTGGCACCCCAGGGCGATCCCTCACACCTACCCTGTTGACTGCAGAGAGTTGGTTGAAACGTTACTGGAGCATCAGCTCGTCACATTGAGTTGTCATAACAAAGGTATCACTCAGGGCACTGCAGGATGAAAGAGAGCTCTGCAGTGTCCATGGGCGGGTGATAACCTGCCAACTGGTGGGATGTTCCTTTAGCAGGGTGTACCCATTGCGAAGATTCACTTGTAGGCTCAACAGAGATGTCTCCAGCACAGGCTTGTCCTCTCTTCCGAGACTTGTTGGGCCATCGTTGGGATCCCTGACACCTTTGTGAGATTTCAAAAAGATCAGATTGAGAGATGGGGAATAGGTCCCAGGCATTTGCAGTGCATCTTTTCTTGCAACTGTTGGGGGTCTGGGTGGGTGGTAATTGATTCTTCTCCCAGGAGGATCTAAATATGTTTTCATTCACATCCCAGGATCACAGGCTAAGATAGGCGATCAACTGCTCCTACCTGGAGGCATCCTATTTCATTGGTTACTTGCAAAACAATGAAGGCTGTTGGGTACGTACGGATTTCTCCATAGATGCAGGAAATCTGAATGAGGTGAGACTCGGCCTCACTGAAGTAGAGTTTGCCTACTCCCTGACGTCTATTATTCCCTCCACAGTGTTTGGCCCTATTTGTAATTGGGATCAGAATGTGCCTTGGGATCAGTTCTGTGGGTTGGCTTGGATTCTCCCCTGCTTGGCCAAAGAGGCATCCTAAATAGTCACATTCCATCATGGGACATTCCCATTGGATGTGTCCAGGTTGCCTGAAGTGATAACATCCCACGGGCCCTTCTTGGGAGGGCAGTGGTAGTCCCTTGGAGGTCTGGGACTTTGCAGCTCCTGTTCTGGGTGTAGGGTCCTATAGTGGAGGTAAAATTTCTGTCTTGAGGCAGACCTATACTGTGACTGTCACTGGGTTGGTAGGTTATTCTGTCTTGCTGCCTTTCTAAGCACGTCCTGCCAACTGAGAGACTGACCTTTCCACTCCTAGGTAATTCAGCTTCCAAGAACCTCTCAGTTGTCCCAACTGCCTCTGCAGTGGACGTGGGCTGAAACCAGTAAACCCATATTTGTACTGTCATAGGGAGAATGTGGAGGTATTGTTTTAAGACAATGTTGTCGATGAGCTTCACCAACATCTTGGCCTCTGAGTTTAGCCATCATGTAGGCAAGTCCAGGAGCCACTGAGCTACCCCTTATGGGCATGCCCCCTTAGAGCATGGTCCTGAACAAAATTTCTTCCAATAAGCTTCCATAGAAGGAACAAGGTAGTCCATGGTGGCTGCCTTTAGAGTTGTGTAGGATTGTACCCCGTCCACACTCAAGGTCCAATAAGCTGCTTGGGCCTCTCCGGTGAGGTATGGGACCAGTTGTGTCATCCAGGAACTTTTCTCCCACCACAGTGGGGTGGTGACTCATTCAAAGATGGTCAGGTAGACCATCACTACTGCCATCAGGTAGATCATCACTGCTGCCCATCTTGGTCAAGGTAAGACGGGGTGAAGCTTAAAGGCAGATCTCCACTGTTTGGCTGTTCCTGTCTCCCAATGGCTGCTGTGAGAGTAAGTGGGCTTAGTCAACTTCGAACTGTCTATTCCTTTCATGCTTAGCCAGCTGAGCTTTCTGCAGGCATTGCTAGGAGGCCAGAAATGCTCCTAGAAGAGGCGGTCCTTTCATTCTCCATTAGTTTACTGATTCACCATTAGTCAGAATATCTCCTCCATGGCCCTTCTTGATGGAACAGGTTCAAATCTACATGTGGTTCAGGCACCAGATGTAAAGTATTGGGGCCTGTATTATAGTGCCCTGTTCTGGTTGGATCCCATCTTACTCTTGCTGAGCCAGCATCCTCCCAGGGGAATTCTGTCTGGGACCTTCTCCAGCAGCTTAGTTGTGGTTTCTTTTTCTTTCATTTCCCATCTCCTCAACAAAACAAGATCAATTCCCCCAAGTCTGTCCTGTAACCTCGTAAATTCGTCAACCCAAAAGTTACTGGCTCTTACCTCAGAGCCTTTGTGATAACAGGATTTCCCTTCTGTCCCTTTTGTTTCTGGAAGCCATTCCTCCCAGCAGTAGCTCCAGCCTCTGGCAGGTATTTCAGCTCTCTCTTTCTCCATTTTCTGCTCCTCTTTTTATGAGGATCAGCCAGCTAAGCTGCAGGTCTTTTCCCATGTGCAGCAGGCAGGGCTAATCAGCCAGCTATCTGCTGGCTTCTGATCTCAGTGGTCTCATGTCCCTTATACCTTCGCAGGAAGGGAGGGGAGTGGATCTGCCCTGAGCTGCTTGGTTCTTTCTACTCATCCCCGCCCTCCTTGGAGAATGGTGTCGGCAACTTCCTCCCTGCCCTGGCTCCTGCGTGGGGACGGAGAACATTGCCTGCCTCCTGCAGCAGCCCTGATTGGCTGTTTTTCCCAATTCACCACCTCCTGGGGAAGAGCAGACAATCGGGGGGAGGGGTCCCCCCTTCTCAGGCAGTTTTGACATTCAGGAGAGGCCTGGAGCTTCTGGGGTCATAACTCATGGTGAAATGGGGAGAGTCAGAAATGCCAGTGGCATAGATGGCACAGCACTAAAATGACTCCCTCTCCGACAGGACAGATGGGGATATGCTGCTGCTCATCCCAAAAAGCCCACACTGGAGGGGCTCCACAGGAACCCTTTTAACTTTTGCCCTCATCAACATCTACGCGAGACCATTCGGAGAGACAGCAAGACACTGTGGGCTCTACTGCCAACAGCACACCGCTAACGCTCAGCGGGATATCTCAGCACGGGCCAAGGAGGAATTTAGGATAGATGGCCTGGGTCAAACATACTCGCATGGCTGTGACAATGATCTCAGGGGGAGAGGGGTTGCTGCTGGGATGAAAAACTCCATGATTGAGAGGTTTGAAAACAGGTGCCTGTAAAAATGGGAAGATGGGATACTGTGGGGGTGGGGAGGAACCTGCTGGAGTGAGGAGAATGGGTGGGGAGCAAAATGCACCAGTGGGCACTGTGGACTGCTGTAAGGAAAGGAATTAAGACCCCTCCCTTGCAGCCGGGGCTCAGTCTTCAACGAGTTTGGGGCCCAAATTGGCTGATCCATTCATTCATGCCTTAGTCTACCCCAAACAGACAGGCCAGTCTGTTCTGAGAAGCAGACTAATTGCTGCTGTGTGTGAAAAAATATTCCTGCCTTTCCTACACTATGAAAAGTATCAGGTGCTAACAGTGTCTGTCAGCAGTGAATGCAGCTGAACCGCTGGGAACACGATTTAGCTGCCAGTGTTGACAAGGACCAACTGGGTTCAGCACTGCTTTGGAAACACTGCTTAACACCTGCCATGTGGCAGTGTAGGGGGTGAGAGAGTGCAGGTACGTACCCCTGTGCAAATGCAGCTGCCTGAATGGACACACCTGTGCATGAGCAAATATGCAGGTACACGTACTAATGTGCATGAGCATGTGAAGGCAGGTGCACACATGTGTGAGAAGTTTGCATGCCTGTAAGGCTGTTGGATTTAGAGTATTAAGCACTGACATGCCTTGGAACAGAATCTTATAAATAGATGATCTGATCTGTTAGTTCCAGCCTCGCTCCAGCTAAAAAGACAACAAACACAAAGATGAAGAAGGGTGCTGTAGTACTGGAAGTACGTGTGCTACCTTTAAAGTAGGGGGCATTCCCTAGTGTACAGAAGGGAAGAGAGAAGACAGAGGCTAACCCATGATTTTTTTGGCCATACTGTAATACGACATAGGGAATATTTTCATTCCCTTATATAAAAATCATTTTGACTAGCTTAATCAATCTGGATCAGTGCCCTTCCCACCCCCCATTCATGTGTGCATTTCTAGGAGTTAGGGTCCTGAGGCGATATAGTTGTGGGTGTAGGGGCTGGTTGGTTGTGTGTGCGCGCATGAGAGACAGACAAGCGCTGGGAGCAATATAGTTGTGGCTGCAAGGGCTTTTTCTCTGCATGTGTGATGTCCCTGTTCCCACAAGGAGTGCACTGGAGTGTAAAGACAGAAATTCAGAAGTAGAAATGAAATCGTTTTTTTAAAAAAGTAGCAAACTTAAAACATTGTGAAAGGTTAGAATGATTTAGAACACCCAGTCTGAGTGGCCACGCTTGGCTGTTCTCAGAGTACGTGTGAGGTGACTGAATGTACAGGGCTTTTGCAGTGGCCAGGAAAATTGCACTGATCACAGCCTCTTCACTTCCCCTGCTATCTCTCGGAGAGGCATAGTGGAGAAATATACCTGCTTGCCATAGAGGCAATAAGTACAGATCAGCTCATGCTTTACTCTCTGCCAGAATGGGAGCAGGTGAACTCTAGAAAGAACAGCTGCTCCCCTATCTTGGCAGTGGGGGGACACTCCAACCACATGGTCTACTCCTACATCTCTTTCCAGGGATTAATCTTATTTTTAAAATAAAAAATTGTGGCCAGATTAATTCCAGATGACCTCACACACAATGTGTCCATACCTGAAAAGACCCAGGAAAGGCAGCTACATACACAGATACTCACAACTAGATGCAATAATGTGGTACTTCCTCGAGGGGGTTCTGCAATTTTTTATTTGATCATTAGCATCATGCTGTACTATGCTAACACGCTGCCTGATAATATGCTATTATGATGCTGTAACGTGGCCCAAACAGCCAAACATAGCATTTGCTGATACAGTGATGCCAACTGGCTGGCTCCATGGTGTCTCCCCCCCGCCCAGAGTGACATCATGGTATCAAAAACACTGATTGGCTAGCACTGCGAAATTAATTCCTATGATGATACTTTCAGATGTGACAATGTGCGTGGCCCCCACTCATAGCTTAGTAGGAGATGAAACATGTAAAAAAAAACTTCTTCCCATCTGTACACAGGAGACACATTAGGATCATAGTTGTGGGGAAGGGTATGTAACAGGTCTAATATTACAGTTACTAAGAAGGAAGGAAAAATAGGGTTAGGTAGTTCCCAGCCGGCAAGGGGTTAAATACCTGTATTGAGAAGAGATCCTGTCCCATTACATTAGCTGTCCTGCTTGGAGGGAAGGGACTTCAGCTGTGACTCATTAAGAGCGCATGCACACATGAAGCTGTCAAGGTTGGATGGACAATTCAGTTCTTAGATGCAAGTGTTTGAACTTCTGAGTGTTCCCTGAAGATCTCAGCAAACATAGGAGGCTGGACATTACAAGGCTCCTGGGGAGCCCGTACTCTTTGTGAGATAAAATGGCCGGATGCCGACAGTGAACTTCCATTCAAAGCTGAATTTTCAACTGCAACTTTCTCAAAAGCATCTTTTCCTCCTAGGATTTCTTACCAAAGGAGAGTGTTCAAGGCAAGTGGCATGTAATTTGGAAAAGGTATTTTGGGGAATACAAGAATTCAGAGAAAACTAAGTTTTCACTTTTTGTAAAGCTTTTTAATTGTTTTTTCCCCAGGAGGTAGGGGTAGGGAGGAGAACAGGAGCTTTGGTCTGTAATCTCCACATTTACTTTATTCATGGTCTTTACTTCAGTGATATCTAGCGCAAAATTCATTTTGACAAGATCAGGTATGCTGTCTATATTAAAGAAGTTTTCACTTTCTTAACTGCATCCAACTAATTATGGTAGTGCCAATTTTCTTAATGTAGACAAGGCCTTAATTAACCTTGGTAATATCTGCAATAAATAGCTAAACCTCAGAGATTCATGAAGTCTCTGCAGAGTTTGTAAACTTTGTGAGTGGTCACATGGCATTTATAAGCTCCACATACCAAGTTGCTCAGGTTCAAAATGTGTTCACGGAAGTAGCAGTGCTTTAACTGAGCTCCTATTTCTTTATCTCATTGCCTGTCTCTCTCCAGGAATTTTATATCAAGATCAAGAACTTGCTGTCCCTTCCTTGAGAAATAGTGTGCCAATTGTGTGTCCTCTGTCTGGCCCAGCATTCTCAGGTGAGAGAGGGGTGGAGAGAATGGAAGAGACTTGCTGAAGGCTCCTCAGAGCTGCTCATCAGTATCAGATTTAGGCCATTGGAAGTCATTATAAGAGAAGCAGCCCCTTTTAGTATTTCTCTTTATTTTATAGCCACTGCAAAATAAAGGCAGAAAAACTAACTCTGGAGGGCTTCTCTTGCCTCCCTTTTGTGCTTCTGTCATTGCAGCTGACTCTTCCACTAAGCTGTCTGGGTGCTGTCACCCTGTATAGTCACCAGGGGATCCACAGCAATCCAAAGTGACAAAAAAAATAATATAGTGAGAAAATCCAAGAGGCAGATGAAAGGAAAGTGATGAGGCAAACAAAAAACAACAACAAAAGCCAGTGACCAGGCTGGATTGGTTGCACTCATTGTTTGCATGCTCTGGAAATATCACTAATGATAAAGAGGAGGCAACAAATTGCGTTGAAGCCCTCTGTGATCCTCTCCCTATTCTGTGTCACCCTGGAGATGACCTGCGTGCATTGGTGTTTCTTTCTCTCTCACCCCTCTGGGATTTAATAGACGTGGTAACCTTTGTGCTCTTTATTGTGCAACCAGGAAATAAAATTCCACTCAGTTAAGCCACATTGTGAGTGGAAATGCAACCGTCAGCTCAGGTGGACTTAAAATACTAAAGCTCTGAAAAGCCAAATCATCTGACCTCTAAATGCTGCCAGGAGCTGAAAAGCTGCTCCACTGGGTTAATTCTTTTATCTGTACCCTATATCTTCCCTCAACCTACCAAAAAACCCAATCCTGTATCTATTTAAATAGTCACAAAAACTCCTGGGCCCCCGTTCTCCCTCTACCCCATACAAATAATTCCTAATAACTTCAGTGGCAGTGACTCAAATTCTGCACTGTTAAGAACAGGGCACAAGACTGTACAGGCCACTGCGCTATACTACAGTATTACCTAGAGGCTTGTTGTGCTTGGTGCCCTACAAACAGAGAGAGTCCCTGGCCTAAAAAGCTTACAGTCTAAAGGCAAACTAAGAACATGGACTGGAGTTTGGTAACTCCCTAGGTCTCCAGTTCCGGTGCTAAGGAGAAGTGCCTGCACGGAGATTCTGCACTCCCAAAAGAATAGACTGAGGGTGCAGACTAGGAGAAAAGAAGCTGTACTAGATTTCTGTGTTCTTTTGTAATAAGCACTGGTTGCAATCATTTGAAAGAGCCTAAAACTGGCCATCTGTCCATACTGCGTACGGACTCTAACTGTCCCCACTATAAATCATTCATGTTAGTCTGATTCCTGGAGCGTGTTCTGTGGCAGCCAGAAGAGTCAGCAAGTCCCCCATGAGACTCTAGGACAGATGGATTCAGAACGCTAACTTCAGTTTACGGTGTTAACAGTCCTGTCCATCTAGTCAACGTTAGCGTCCTCACTGAGTGGATGCAGGGTTTGTCCAAGGTGACACGAATCCTCACGAAGGGACAATTGATAGCATGCACCAAGTAACTGGAATGCTGTAGTTTGATCAGTTTCAGCCAAACCCTAAAGCTTTGTCTTAGATCAAGTCAAACTGGTATTGCATCTTCTCTTAAAGCTTGTAAGACAGTCCCAAATCCAGCCCTCTTAGCAGGTACAATTCCATTGACTGCACACACTTGTTTGCACATGAGTGAGGGCAGAGCATGGCTCGTTATACTCTGCTTATTCTAACCTAAACTTTTCTGCTCTTCCAACCTTTTTCCATTCCCTCCTCCCCCCTGCCCTTTGGTGCCTTATTTATTTTCTTCCTCTACTTTGCCCAGCAGGTCTTCCCATTGTCTCTCTCTCTCTCCTCCTCTTTCTAATCCCCTTTTGGTTTTACCTCCTCCACTATCTCTGTCTCTTCTTTCTTACTTTGTCTCCATTGCGCCTTCTCCCTCTGCTTGATCTTTTTCTAGTGCTCCTAACAGCACAGTGATAAGGTCATTAAGCAGCCTTTCTACCGGTTCAACCACTGTATACTAGACAATAGGGCCCATATCCATCGTTGACAATGCTCTGGGCTGAAGGGGTCTGACCTTATTTCTCATTCTCCAGATACAATTCTAATTCCCAGTGAACACACTGGAACAAGCCATTTAATCTTGTGCCAAAACACACACACACACACACACACTCTCTCTCTGATTGTTCACACCCTGTAATAGGTCAGATCTTGGAATATCTTGTGTCACTAGTTTTTTCCAGATTCTGTTGGTGTTGGGCAACAGCTCTCGTATCTATAAGAAGCATCCTTCCTTCTTGGATTGTGTGATAAGTGACCATTGGCAGTTTATATAGAACAGAGGGAAGGAACGAACTGGGTAAGGCAGATTGGGATGAGGTGTAGGGAAATGGGGTCTGTACAGATCACATGTGAAAGACGTCATGATACAGAGGGGAAATAATACTCTCTTCATGGTGTGGTGCAACTACACCAGGAATATTTCATTCTCTCCTGGGCATCTCACAGCCAGAGTGATATTAATAAATTGGAGAGAGTGAAAGAAAGAGCAACAAAAATGATCAGGGAGCTGGATGGGTTGGACCAGTGAGGAAAGTATAATATAGTCAAAATATGTATAGCTTGGTTTAGGGAGCAGGGCAAAGGACACGATCACCTGCTAATATTCTGTGTTTATTACTGTGCCAATTCAAAGACCTCTGAGCACCACACAGTGTTGAAACAACAAGAATGAAATAAGTAGTATTGAGGGAGATACACTTACAAGGGAATGCAAGAAAATTTAGCATGAAGATCTGAGAAGACACCTGGATCCTGAAATACATTAGCCTGTGAAAGGGTCTCATTCTGCTAAGTCTCCTCCACTGCAGCTCCCTGAATATTGGAGAAAATAAGTTAGATGGTGAGGACTAACAAAGGCTAATCAGGAGTGAAGACTACTCATTGAAAACACAGGACTGTGTCAGAAGAGCTGAGTGTATTGGCAATGCAAACTCCGCCAAGCAAGGAAATCATAAGTTAACATAACATTCATGCCCAGTGTTTTCCAGATGGAGAAACTGAGGCACAGAGCTGTGAAAAGATTTGCCCAAAGTCATATACAGGAGGATGGTGGCCAACTTAACTCTCTTGACTCTGAATTCTGTGCCTTAATGACAAGATTATTTCAACTCACACATTCACGGCATATATCTATGCATTATGTGTAGGCATAGTTGTTACACATTCCACTAAGGCTGCTTGCATGGGCTGCTCTGCTGTTTTTGTTGTAATAGCGAAGACAAATCTCCAGTGCAAGCTCTACTGCACCAAAAATGTCATTTAAGCATGACTCATGCATACACATACCATGCACACAGACATCGAGTGCACACGAATACACTGCACGTGCACAGATCAGCATACATCCAAAAGCTCACATGTGCATCCCTACTGCATCTGTAGACAATATATAAATAGGCATGCGAACATACACCGGTGTGCGTATGCCATGTATATGGACATAAGCACTGGTTCATATACATAGGATCAGATTTACAGATGGTACAAACCAGTGTAGCACATACTCAACATGAGCTTAAGATATGCCCGGAGTTCCGCATACGTGTATATACTCAGGCATGTGTACTGCCCACACATTCACAGGCCCTGGGGCACTGCACTACAGCTGCTACTTTGGCCATCTCACAGCTCAGGTTTCAAATCCATCACTTTCCTGTCAACAAGAACTTCTGGTTCATTTACAAGGTATTGATGGAATGGCTGCAAGTGGCAGAGTGTGATACAGCGGAGTCCTGTTGAACCAATTAGGGTTAACACATTTCTGGTTAATGAGAGGTGCCAGTCATGATTGTAAATTAATATTTTCCAGTGGCTACCCATGTACTCAAGTGTCAGCATTGATCAGACTTACCACTGCCCAGTTAATGCTGATGGATTCAACAGTACCATACGCCTGCTTGTCTGTTAGCCAATCAAGATAAGGCTGGGACTTGTCCTCAGTTATATTTATTGTCTTCACGAATATTGAAACGTCTCAGTGCTAAATTCCTGCCAACACTCATGGAGGACATGACACTGCTCTGGGAATTGTCCCAGACTGGATGACCCACAGTGGAGAGCAGTTGCTTATTTTCCCCTTAACTGCCTATCTGTGGGGAAGGGGAAACAAAGGATCCTCCTCCTTTTGAAACTCAGGGTAGTTTTTACTGGGATCCCCCCTGTGTCCTTGTATCTGAGCAGCACAGGGTACAACGAACAGAAAGCTCCATTTAGTTGCCTGCAGCAGATTTCATAAGACAGTACAGATGAGCTGAAGCTGAAAACCTGGGAGCAGGATTTTGGCCCCCACCCTGCCTCTTTCCAGAATGAGCTGTTTGGCCCACTGGGTCTCAGAGATCTAGGTGAATTGAAGCCTCCAGCCACAGAAGGAGCTCTGGATGTGTGGGGAAACAGCCTAAAGAGAGAGAGAGCAGGAATGGACTGGCACCACGGGCTAATATTCCTCTCTATGTTGCTCGCTTGTCTCTCTGAGTGGCAATCTGGTGCGTGGACACTGCGCCCTGTGGACAGGGTGTGGTGGCGGCTGTCAGTAAGAGGATATATTGCTCCAAGTTTAACATTGGCTTGGAAGGGCAGGAAGGACTTCATTCCTGAGAAACCTGCCTATGAGTTCAGAGTTGACCCAAGAGTACTTGCTCCACATCAGAAATGCATGCCAGACCTCTGCCTCATCCAGCAAGGGGAAACTGCATATAGATTAAAACCCCAACACAAACCCATTCTAAGATGAAACATAACCACATAAATTGGAGAGTATTTTGCCTTTAAGTCTAGAGTCCCACCCTGCCATTAGCAAACACAGCTCCCATCAATTTCAATTGGAATGGACACCTGTAGTGTGAGAAGCTACCCTGGAAAAAGAGGGCTAGAGATTTCATGCAGGGCCTGGTTTCGTGTGACGCCAGGGGCTTAGAAGTGCAAGCTGGCCAGGCTGCTGCTGGACAAACACAGGCCCCTCTACACGTAGCGCTCGCCTCTGTACACGCTTTGTAAAGATATCTTTCCTTACAACCGTGCATTACTTATTACTAACGAAACAGTGCTTCCTTATGTAAAGGCTGAATCAGGTTCTATGCAGCCAGTGTGAATCAGAAGTTATCAGCAAAAACCAAGGTCTGAATGGGTCCTGGGAGTCCGAACTCCACCATGATACCACAGAGGTGGGGCTTCCAGGCAAGATCTCCACACATTCTCGTTTGGCACGATAGGGAAGCTTGCACTGTTGCTGCCGCCCATTTCAGGTTTGTCCTTTGGATAAGTGAAGGACACCTGTCTCCAGAGCTCTTAACCTGATAATTTCCACCATCCACTAAATTAAAAAATAACCACATGACAGCAGACCTTATTAAATGGCCTGGCTCCTTCCCCCACAGTAATAGCCATGGTTTAACAGCTACAGATACTTTGCTGTTGTCTTTTTAATTTGATTTAAGTAAAAAAATAAAATGTAAAGCCATTTGGCCTCATGCCACACTATACAGGACTGTAGAGCAAGTGTGAATTATAGGGCACTATTTTACAACTTGTCGTGTCTTATTACTTAACTAATAACAATATTTACCCAGGGTTTTCCCCAAGCATCCGAGACAGGTTTAAAAGAAATCTTGATTAAAGAACGACAGCCAAAGTCTTGGATATTAAATATAAATAAGAGTAATGTGAAGAGAGCGGAAGAGTTTAGTGTTGTATCCTGGTAGTTTGCAGTAAATCAGTATGATGTGCAACTTCTTTCTCTGCTGTCCTCCCCAGTCGCTAGCTCTCCAGACTCCAGCCAATAGAGAAAGTTTCCTGCCTTTTCACGTGGCTAGAGAAGCACAGCTGAAGTGAACTGTGGCTACTCATTGCCAGATGTAATGGTCAGCAGCAGGAACTGAAGCTGGATTTCTGACAGTAATTATTAGCTAGGAGTAATTAGCAAGCTTTTACTGTTTCTGGGACTAATCACTAGAGGGAAACATGATCATACACGCCAGTGTATCACAATACCTGTCCTCTAAGAATTCACTGGGTCCTCATTTATTTCAGGATCCAGCTCAAAATGGCTTGCATTGTTGCAAGGGCTATTCACGGTTTGTAAAGCACTGGTAAGTGCTAAATTCATCATGACGCTGCTGTCCAGAAGCTGGGGCCCTTGCACCCCCCCCCCCCAACTGCTTTTGACAACTGTCCCTTCCAATAATTTTAAAAGCGTGCTGGCCACCCCGGGACCCCCGCACAAGCGGCTGGGCTACACTTCTCTTCCAGAAGAAAGTGCCCATCTCATCAAAATCTACAAGCACACATGTGATTTAATACAGAAGAAATAAATTAAGTTTAGGTATGCACAAAATATAAGGACAGTCGTGATAAAATTGTGAGAGTTGGAGTCATGGGGTCCACTCACCAGTAGGGCACCGCCTCCTGGCTGCTCTGGGGATTAGCTCCTTCCGGATCTAAAGTTCCCTGCTGCCTCTGGGTCACAGACCCCGCTGCCTCTCTCTCTCCGTGACTCGGGGTGCTCTCTCTTTGTGGGTTGGCCCTCCAGCCAGGTCATCGTATGCTTGCCCTTTCCAGGGTATCAAAGTCTCACTGTCTCAAGCAATCTGCCAATTCACTGCCCTAACTGTGCCACTTTCCCAGTAGCTGGTAGGGGAACCTAGGTCCACCTCCTATTCCAGCTTCCAATCCAGGGACGCCATGTCTAGTAACTATGGTCTGCTTGCTCCCAGACCCTGTCACTATTGCTCTGGGCTACTTCCTGCATCTTCTGGCTCTCTCATCTCTGGATTTGCTAACCCAAATTCCCTCTTCCCAGGGAGAACTGCAGACTACTACCCCAGCAGCACCTTTCTGCTGCCAACTTCCTGGCTTTATACCAGCCCCTTCTGTTCCTTTTCAGCTGGGCTCCCATCATCAATCAGCCTTTCAAGCCCTGGCTCATCCCCAGGTGCAGCCTATTAGATTAGACTATTTTAAATCACCCTTTTTTAACCTGATCTAGCTTGTGTGGGGTAGACACCCGTTACAGTTGGCAATTGCCATGTTAACTTTCTGAGCAGACCCAATGTGAACTCAATTTTTTTAGATGATTAAGCAGAATAAACAAGTTTAAAACACATACAAGGAAATAATTTTTACACAATGTATAGGTAACCTGTGGAACTCACTGCCACAAGATATCAATGAAGCCAAGGGCTTAGTAGGATTCAAAAAAAGAATTAGCTATTTTAATTAATAGTAAGAACATCAATAGTTAGGTTAGACAGGATAAACATTTGGAAAAGGACATAGTTCCCTATTCATCAGGGCATCAGTCATCTGGGGTGAGAAAGAAGCTTCCTCTTTGGTAGGTCATTCCAAAATGCTCCCTTATGAGGCTTTTGCACCTTCCTTTGAAGCATCTGGCACTGGTAATTGTTCGAGACAGAATGCTGGGCTAGACAGGTCCTCAGTCTTACAGTCCAACTCAGGAACATGAGTTATGTGTTTATCCAGCTCATAAAACTGCTGTGACTTCCCTCCAGTCAGCCTGCCTTCTGAAAACCTTCTAAGCATTGTTAAAGGTACAAAATAGAAACTTCCCACAGCAGAGAGTAAAGAAAGTAAATCCAATAGCTTGAATGATGGAAAGTAAAAGTAGAGTTTTAAATTGGCTCAATTTCAGCTGTTGTTTGCATAGTCCCTTTAAAATGAGAGCACACTACCATTTAAATCACCAGCACCATTTCCTGCAGCACCCATTTGCCTCTTGAAGGTCTCCCATCAACAAACTGATCAGCCCCAAAAGTGCTTAGCTTATAAAAGAAGCCAAGATCACAAGCCAAGCTGATATGTATGCGAGCCAGAATTGAGGACTCAAAATCACATCAATTATACGGTATTTCATTGTCTGACGACTGGGCCACATCCTTCAGCCCTTACTCAGACAAAACTCCATTGAGCTACAGGAGAATTTTGAATGAATAAAAGCTTCAGGATTTGGTCCAATGGCTGTTATTTTGAAGCAGGTTCCAATTTCCCACCAGGAACATCCTCTGAAGAGGACTTATGCCCATGGCTGCTCTGCAATTGGCCATCTGGTGGGTTCCAGAAGCAAGCATGGCGGCTGCATATAGTGACTGCGGAGCAGAGATGAGGCAATGCAACATTCACCCCCTTCAGATGGGGCTCTCTCCTATTCCCTAACACAGCTGGCCTTTCCATCTGTAAGGAACTGAGCTTGCAGAATTCCCCCAAACCTGTCCCTTGCTGGGAAAAACAGTGGCATTTTCTCAGCTGTTCGGAAAACACTTCCCTGTTGGAAAGCAGCATGTGCGCGTGTGTTTATATTGGAGGAGGAAACACAGGGAGGTGTCCCTGCAATTTTTGCCTTTGCAGCTTCTGTCCAGCCAGTGTGCTACTAGACACTGCTAGGAAGGGACATAAGATGAGGGGACCAATGGAGGCTCTGCACAATCCGCCAGCCAGGTCTCCTCAACCAACAAGGAGATGCTGAGTGTAAATCACAGAGTGTAACACGTGCTTGCCCTGGCTAGGTGAGCACGGAAACAGTTGGACCAGGGCCCTACTTCCTTTTGGATTATTAGCTCATAGGCTAGCTGATCTGAAGACACTCAGTTCTTTAAATTGGTCATTTCATCATGGCTACCCCTCGGAGCCTGCCTGCATCCATGCCAGGCTGCACGATACTTTATCTATGCTTTCCCAGTTTCACTCTATACAACTTCACCCTGCCTCAGACCCTCTACATTCAATCCAGCTTTCCCCACACCCTGTCCAAGCTTGGTCCTGCACCCAGAAAGCCCCACCCTGGCCTCCTCCACAGCTTCCCTTCTCTTGGTCTAAACTCCTCTGTTCTCTATACAAATTGCCCTTGCTTCACACTAAGAATACTTGCAGCAGCTCTCACATACGCCAGCCTGGAGTACCCGCAGGCCTGCCAGTTCTCTTTGGAATTAGACTCTCTGGCCATTGAAAGCAGGTCTCTTTATTAACTCTGCCAGCTGTTTCATCACCCAGACTCTCTGCATGCCAGCTATAAAGCCCTTTCTTCTTCCGGATACTCCTCCCAACTGGTTCTGACTAGGTGGCTTATCACCCGGCTGCAGCAGATTTCACCACTGTGAATTTTCTCTCCTCCCTCATCCCTCTGTAGTCCAGAGAAAGACCTTCCCTCCTTCTCCATCTGCCTCCTACCATTCCTCTTTAATTTTGTTTGGTTTGTACCATCCTTCTAGACCTAATCTCCTTTACTGGACTTTTTCTGTCCCTCTGTGTTGTTCAACAAGTTGTCACCGAGCTCATAAGGAAGGAAGAAATGGCCTATGGATGGCAGAGCACAATGGTGCGGGTTAACTTCCAACAGGCTATTCTATTCAGTCTTGGTGCACAACCGTGTGTGTGTGTGTGTGTGAGAGAGAGAGAGAGAGAGAGAGAGAGAGAGAGAGTGCGCACTGTTTTAAACACGAGCATGGATCTCTAACCTTTGTAGTTATGGAAGATGTCATCAGCAGGAAGCCCGACCCATAGAGAAGAATTAGAAGCACCCAAACAACAACGCCCATAAGGCTCCACAGCACCACAAGCAAAAGCAGTTTAGTGTCTTGAAATGAAATATTTTAAACTTGCCTAACTGAATTTTTGGGAACTTCTTGTTCTGTGAAAAGTTGTGCTATTTTGACTTTACATCATGGTTTGAGTTGAAATTAATGTCAAAGTACCAAACAGAAATTCCAGTTTTGGCTCAGCTGTAGTAGTTAACGCTCTAGAAATGCCACAAGGCCTACCACAAAGAACCCCAATGGTCTTCTAGTTTTCAGGTTTCCAGCCCCTTCCCTTCTCCCTCTTTGCTGCTAGACTTCCTCTCCTAGCCTCTCACTGTGAAAGCATAACATGCTTCAGGATGGGCATAAATTGTGGAGAAACAGCTCGGTAGGGTTATCTTCTCCCTCTTTGGGAGCCTAGTGTCATGATTCAGTGCCGCTCAGGAATGAAACTGGGACAGAAGTGCCCACAGGGAAGAGGAAACCCCTTTGGTGAGCGAGCCCTGGGGCAGAGGCAGCTGCAAAGAACAGCTAAGAGGAGCAGTGGAAGGGACAATAAGACTGTGGAGGTGGGAAATCACGTAAACTACTCAGGAGAGCCCCAGCTGAAACAGCAGCAATGCTGGTGGGGCAGGGGAAGGAGAGCAGAGAGTTCGGGCCCAGTAGTCAGAACAGCAGCTACAGAAGGGCAAGTGATCCACTCAGAAGAACCCCCACCCCAGTGGGAGAAGGAAATCAGGTAAATCCTGGCTCTGGCATAGGTGGTTGGAGCAGAAGCCACAGAGGTGGGGCAGTGGGAAGATCTTAGAGGGAAAGACAGGCCCCATGGGGAGAAGGAAGGGTTGGTTCTGGTGCACTGCTCAGGAAAGCCCTATCCTCAAATGAGGTTCACTCCTGCCCACTCCATCTGACCTATTTGCACTCCTGAGTAGGGTACACGCACTTCTCTCTAATCCAGCATGATTGTCTTCAGGCCAGAGAAGCTGTCAGTGACGGACTCAGTCTTGTGAGCAACATAGAAGGAGAGCTCTTCCCAGCAGGAAGTGATAACATCTGGCATTGCGAGAAGGCAGTGTGGGTTTATTAGACAGGGCATACAGCTGGGATTCGGTGCGCTCTCAGGTGACGGAGAAGAAGGATCCTTAGGCTTCAGTCATCACCACAAGAAAGATTCCTGCAAATTCCTTATGCTGCAATTGATCAGACCTCTCCATTTTCATTGTCACCCTCTGCTTCCAGCTAGTCCATAGTGATCTTCTAAGCTGAGGAGTGACAATAGGGATCATTTAGGGACATGGCTGTCAATTATTGTAGGCAGTGACTCACAGTTCTTAGGATGGAGAGTTTTTTCAGATGGGGTGTTCTGGAAGCTTACAGAAGTTTCTGGGGGGGGAGGATCATATAGTCTATTCTGTTTCTTGGTGGAAAGACCTGATTTCTCTTTGGAGAGCTGGTGGTGACTGGGCCAAAAATCAGAAAAGATGCTAATATCCCTGATACCCTCTCCTGAATGGAAGATCAGTGTTAGTGTGTGCCCCAGCTTAATATTCAGGACAGCTGACTTCTTGGACAAGCTTTAACGTTGCACAGTGGAGATGAGATCATGGAGCCAGCTTACTGGTGGTGTTTTCTACACGATAATTGAAATCACCCAATATTTTAAGCTTAGGGCACTCCTGTAGCAGGCTCAATACTAATGTCATCAGATCAGGACTGCTTGGAAAACTGTACACCACTCATATTCCCATGTTGGAGATGTCCCAGGATTGACAAGCCAGGTGGGTTCGCTCAAATGACTGGGATTTGGGGTTTCATTTTCATTATGACTTCAGGGTGGGAGTTTGATTTCAGGGCTTCCAGGTCCATTTGAGTTGCACAAAAGGTTCCATCACCAAGGTGCCAAGCACCAAATAGAAATAACTAGTTCTGCGTTCATAGTACATGATTTGTTAGGTAGTAGATTATGTCTTGAGAAACAGGTCTACAGGATACATACTCTAACGTTCCCTGGGGTTCTGCAGGTTCACCATTCCCTCTTTTGGATGTTCAAAACTTGACATGGTTAGGACTATAGGGAAAAGTGTGAAAACCTTAATTAAACTCAGAGCAGAAGCTATCTGCAAACAACTGGCTATGACAGTTGTTATACAATAAATATGTCTCCTTCGCTCTTTCACTTAAAGAATATCCACAGCTATGAGAAAGATTTGGATATTTTGAACAACAGTGTGTTAAGGAGGGCCTTTACAGTTTTCCCATTTCCAAACCATGGAGATGACTTATTTGGAAGGAAAGAATGCTGGTAGAGAGAGACATAATCATCTTTGTCCATGAGGGTCTGGCCAGATTGAAAACTTACCACTTTACCTGCTGTCTTGTAACCTGCACTGTTTGTGACACTAACAGCCCCTCAGGGCCCACTGGCAAAGGGTTCACTACCATGCAACAGCAACTCTTGTCAGGCCTGACAAACTAACTACCTAACACATTGCTGTTATGACATTTATCTATACAGGATGTCATGTAAGATATCAAATGCAAGCTAGTGATGCACTGGTCATTAATGTCATGGTGAAATGTACATATTAACACTGTATGAGGAAGTGTGGATACTTATTGATATTATGCTTTATTGTCTGTCACCAAACAAAGGGGAAAAACAAGTTGTCTTCCAAAGAAGCGGCAGAATAGTTATCTCTCCGTCTCTAATGGAAATTGAGCATGGTGATGTCAGAAACAATGAGTAGTTCATTTGCATCTGCGGTAAATACCCAATTACCAGCAGTGTGAGGAAACAGCATGGCATCAGCACAGCAGAGTCTGAACCCCTGTGAGTCATCCTGATATTCAGACAAAGACACTGAAACTTTGGGAAATATAAGAAAAACCAAAGGAGCATCTTGTTACCCATCCCTGAGGGAACAAAGAGGTCAGCACTTTTTACATCCGTGAACAATGGATCTCCAGCCACATGGGCTGGTGAGGCTAAGGAGTGGCTGTAGGTGAGAAAACTGCCTTAAAACAAAGATTATAACCTGTTGAGTTTTAATCATTACAAAGTGTGATTAGACTTTTGTTTTACTTGTAGCTATTTTCTGTTTCTATTATCTGTGCTTAGTATCAGTGAAATCTCTGTTCTTTATTAATAAACTTTGGCTTGTTCTGTTATAAAAATTAATTTCAGTTCTGATATATTAAAGTGAGGTGTGCACCCGCAGCTGAGGCAGCACACTGGTGTGCATTCTGTCTCTTTGGAGACACTGGACTTGGTCATTTCTGTGAGTGACCAGTGACAGGGACTGGATGCTGAAGAGGAACATTTTTCCAAGTGGGATCAGGAGCTGGGGTCACCGTGTGGTACCCACAAGGCAATTTAAGGGTTGGCAGAGTCCTAAGGAGTTTGTTCGGCTGACTAACAGACTGGGGCTGTAGGCACAAAAAAATCCCTCTTTTGCTAAGGCAAAAGGGGAAGAAGTTCACTCATGATTTTGGACACCCCAAGAAAACAACACACAATCCTTTATTTCCTGCCTGGTAATTTCCATTTCTGGCCCAGATGCCTTTTACCATCTCCCCTCAGAAATTAAATACTTGCTATGTAGTTAAAAATGTTTCAATTATTCAGACTGCCCTCTTATTTATCCTGTCTGGCCATAAAAATAAGACAAGGCTATGTGAAGGAGAGGCTGCTTTTGACCAAAATGAAATAATGTACTCCTAACATTTTTTAATCTTATTTTTGTATATTGTTTTAGGGAATGGTTAATGTGTTTTGAATTTGTTTCTATGCTTTGCATCTGTTTTTTGGGTTGTGTTGATTTAAAAATTGTATTTATTTATTGTGCAATGGCCTGCAGCTAAGACGTTAAATTAATAAACTAGACCCTGGTTAGTACATGAGTGCCCCTGCCTCTGCACTTCTTGGTCCCAGCTGCAGAAGCAGAAGCACTGTATTGAAACCCCCTTAATGATTGCTGGAGAATAGCCTGCTTCTATACAGAAGCTTATACAGACTCAAGAGATTTGGAAGAGCATTTCTTCTGGATCCCTAGCTCCTCATCACTAACTCTCCAGAGGCGCGGTGGAGCGGGTAGGATGGGGGGACCAGGGCAAGAACTGGTTGAGCAGATGAGCTTGTTTAGCAATGAAACAAAAGTATTTCACCAACCCAAATTTTTGTCCAAGTCTTAATTAATGAGCCTTAGATGCCCATCTGCACTTCAAGAAGCACCACATCAGGGGAATCATTTACAACATCACTCCATCTGGTACTGTAGAAGGGACCTGAGCCACGTTTCTGCCCATGCCAAAGCCATGTCCAAGGTTACTGCATGGTTTGGGGACACAGTTAATACCGTTGGGTCCCATCTATACTATCAGAGTGAACTGTGCTGTAACTGGCTGCCCTGATACAGTGCTATTTGCATTGCAGACAGTGCCTTGGTGCAGCAAAACAAAATCTGGTCACTTAAACAAAGCAGCAAACCCAAAAGCCAAACCAAGCCATCCAACCACTGTTGTGAAGCTTTCTCTGACAACGAGATAACTGCTGGAATAGCAGCACTCAGGTCAAGTCTGAGAACCTAACTGGGCCTTTTGTTGGCAGCCCTGTCTCATTATACCACCCTAAACCTCTGTGTGAGATCTCAGCAGGAGTTTACTCCCTGCTTGCCGGAGAGCAAGTAAGGTCTTTGGCTCAGGTCAGGTTGTCCAACGTATTTAGGTGCCCAACTCCCATTGACGTAAATACCTTGGGGAATCTGGGTGTTTGTGCTTTGTTGCAGGGTGTCACAAACTTTTTAGTGCCACTTATCTGGACTAATGTGAATAATTCACACATTGCCCTGTTACCTGTGAGTAGTGGAGGCATCCTAAACATATAGCATTCAGATCATTAGAGCATTCTACACCATCACATAGTCTGTGGAGAATTCCACACTCTCCACTGAAGTCCACAAGTGTCTTGCCATCATTACCATTCGCAGCGTAACCTGCCTTCTGTATTACATCTATGGGACCTATTATCCCTTTCATAGGACAGAATCTCTGATTACCAAAACATGACCCAGTTTGCTAACACAAAAGTGTGAGACCTCCAGAAGCTTTCACTATTGCTCTCCTATCTAGTGAACAGATTTTAGAGCTCAAAGTTGACCTGATAGCCATTAGCTGAGACAGTCACATGAGCCTCTGTGACTTATATCAGAGAATCCTCAGCTCAAGGTAAGTGATACTTCAGCACATTTCAAGTAAAAGGATTCCCCTTTGAGACATATAAACTGATTTCATTTCACTGATTGATTTTTTTACTTTTTAGATTTATTAAATGTGTCCTTTCCTTGGGCACATTTGAATAAAAACCCACATAAATCTTCCTCTTTTCGGAGAAAGGAAGCAGTGTAGAATCCCCACTTTCCCTCCTTAAGTAACTATTTGAGCAAAGAGATGGCTCTTGCACTGCACCCTATCAACATCAGTCAGCTCTGAGTTTATTGGACCAGCTGAGGAAGCCAATTCTAGAGCTTTCTAGTGCAAACACAGCCCTGATGTTTCCCTTTAGGGAAAGTGGACTCAAACAAGTACCCAAGCTGAAGGAAACTGTGAGGGTGCATTATGGGGATGGAGCCTCTCTGATACTCAGACATAGCACCAAACATTTTAGGGCTCTGTACATCACAGATCATATGATTATATATTGATCTCCATGATACAATGCACTAGCAAGGTTGTGCTCAACATAGACCAGGATCGCATGAAGCAAATTGTAGAAGCAGAACTGTCACCACAACAAGCTGGTTTCAGAAAGCGATGAGGCACATATGATCAAATGAGAACATCCATCACATCACTGAAAAACACAAAGAGTACAATCACCCCTTGATCATGTGTTTTATTGACTGCTCAAAAGTGTTTGATACTGAACACCATTGGCAGAGATGGGGATTCCAGCGCAATAACTAAACTCATTGTTTAGTTCATCAACAACAGACTACCGTGCAAACAGCAGCAGATGACAATGAGTAGTTTTCCACTGGAAAGATGTGAGACAAGGGTGTATTCCATCCCCAAGCCTTTTCAACATGGAAGCAGAATTTATTATAAGACAAGACGTGGAAGGTTCTGACAAAGTGGCAGGAGATGCTACAACCAAAAATGCAATGTAATGAATGTCAGAGTCTGTAAAAACAGTTAGTGAGGAATATCTCTAAATGTGGCGACAGCAAAATACACACAGACTGATACAATTATATCTTGTTGTTAATTAAGGCTTTTGCCATAGTGTCACATGACATTCTCATAAACAAACTAGAGAAATGTGGTCTACATGAAATTACTATAAATTGAGTGCAAAACTGGTTGAAAGACCATACTCAAAGAGTAGTTATCAGTGGTTAACTGTCAGTCTGGGAGAGCATATCTAATGGAGTCCCACAGGGGGTCAGTCCTCAGTCCACTATTATTCAATATTCCTTAATGACCTGGATAATGGAGTGGAGAATATGCTTGTAAAATTTGTAGATGACACAAAGATGGGAGGGACTGCTCGCACTTTAGAGGACAGGATTAGAATTCAAAATAAATTTGACAAACTGGAGAATTGGTCTGAAATCAACATGAAGAAATTCAGTAAAGCCAAGTGCAAAGTACTGTACTTCGGAAGGAAAAATCAAATGCACAAGTACAAAATGGTAATATGTGGCTAGACAGTAGTACTGCTGAAAAGGATCTGAGGGGCATAGTGGATCACAAATTGAATACGAGTCAACAATGTGATGCAGTTGCAAAAAAGGCTAATATCATTCCGGGGTGTATTAACAGAAGTGTCACATGTAGGACAGCAGAGGTAATTGTCCCACTGTAGTTGGCATTGGTGAGGCCTCAGCTGGAGTACTATGTCCAGTTCTGGACACTCCACTTTAAGAACGATGTAGCAAATTGGAGAGCGTCCAGAGGAGATTGATAAAAATGATAAAAAAGTTTAGAAAATTTGATGTATGAGGAAAGGTTAAAAAACTGGTCACGTTTAATCTTGAGAAAAGATGACTAAGGGGACCCCAATAACAGCCCATACCATATTTGAAGAGGATGGCGTTCTATTGCTCTCCTGTCCATTGAAGATAGGTCAAGAAGTAATTGGCTTAATCTGTAGCAAGGGGATTTTAGATTGGACATTAGGAAAAACAGTCTAACTCCAAGGATAATGAAGCACTAGAATAGGGTTCTGGAGGGGCAGGGAGGTACTGGAATGCCTGTCATTGGAGGTTTTGAAGAATAAATTAGAATAGACTTCTGAGGGGGTTTCTGGAATGCCTCTCCTTGGAGGCTTTTATGAATAGGTTGGATAAACACCTTTCAGGGATACAGGGCTCTGCCTTGGCACAAAGGGCTGGACGAGATGACTTCTCAAAGTCCATTCCAACCCTACATTTGATACAAGTGGACATCATGACCAACAGTCAGATTGTAGAGGCCGTAGATGACTTCAGTTATCTGGTATCAAACATATCCAACCAAGAAGGCTGTTCTAAAGAAATAGGAAGAAGACTATGAATGGCTCATATAGCCATGGCCTCCTTTACAAAAGTTTGGAAAAACCATGGCATCTCAAAATGTACAACGGTTCAACTGGTGAAAAGCTTAACTTTTGTGTGTGATGACTTATGAATGTGAATCAAAGGAAATTAATGCTACTGACAAGAAGAAAACTGAAGCCTTTCAGATGTTGTGCTAGGAAAGAATCTTAGTGTATTTCCTGATGGAAAAGAAGAAGAATGTTTACATTAGAAATATTATTGGAGAGAAGCAGACCCTGCTGTCAGAAATCAACAGACACAAACTTATGTACGTCAATCACACCAGACAGACAGAAACTTCCATAAAGTTATCATGGAAGGAAGGATGATAGGTCATTGTAGTAGGATACGACCACTGAGGAGATGGATAGATGGTGCATGGCAAATCACTGGGAGGTCAGCTACTGAGTGCTCAAAGCTGGCATGGACTGAGGAGGCTTCTGAAAATTCTGCTATGATGTCACCAATATTCAGACATGAATAAATGGATTTTAATTTCTTGATATCCATCAGAGATTCTCAAACTGCTCTACCAAGGGTCTATGAAACCCTGTCTAGTAATTCAGTTAATGAAATATCTTGAGAATCAACCTGAGATAGCTTAGAGAGCTAAGAGGGAAGAGGGTCCAGGGCTGGATCTTTGTCTTTTAAAGTGATCCAGAGGATGGAAGCCATGGGTATAAGGTGGAAACCAATGCTACAGATCAAAGTGGTCACCTGGCGTTGCCACAGAAGTCAACTGAAGATCAGTGCAGTGGTTGAAGAATTGGAGTATTGTGTTCCCATCAGCAGGTGGCCAATACCATTTTACACCTGTATATAATTTAAAATTCAGTGCTCTTTAACTCATTACAATTTGATGAGGGCTTATAGATGCAGCATTAATTATTTATTTAAATGCTTTTAATAGATTATAGTAAATGTAGGCCTTAAAACAGGCTGCCATAATTATACATTTAATGTTAAACAGGTGTATTTTTTTTTAAATGCAGTTAATTTAAATTTTAAAAATCCAATTTAAATGTAAATAGTCTGATTTAAAAAAATTTTTTTTTAAATAATCTGTTTTTTGCCACACTTGATTGCAATCCTCTTGACTTCAGTGAAATTGTAGGCATATAACTGAGAGCACCATTTGGCACACGGGGTCAAAATGTGCCTTTTTTATATCATGCTCCTCCTATGACTTCCTTAGGAGCTGCTTCCATATTACAGAGAAAAAGACTTGAACGGTCACCTCTGAAATCCCTTGAAGACATGTGTGAATTAGTCAGATATTCTCTCTTGCTCAGATGGCCCGTTGTTAATTTGCTGAATAATATTTGCTTGCTTCTAGTTGGGTGCAACATATAACTTAACTGCTGTCTGTCTGTAGAGCTGACTTTCCCCAGAGGAGGCTGAAATAAATTTGGCAGTTCTCTGCCATAGGGGCACCCTAATACACTCATCCTGAAATCACCCTACTACACATTTACTCAGAAATCAACACATCATCTCAGACATGATAGATACCCTCAGCCTGCGGCTTCACCTGTTATAGCTTAGTCAGATACCATGGTGATAAGGATGATATAAAAAATTAGCTAGCTAGCTAATTCCTTGACAGTCACTTACTCATCCCATGGAGCAATAGTTTTCCACTCTAGATAATGCACTAGGTAGAAAGACAGTCTAGTGTGTAATTGAGAACTATTGCCTGTGTTGAATAAATGAATGATAATGTGACATAATGCCCCAAGGTATGATATTTGCCCAGTCAAATGGCATGTGGTCAAATGACAGATAAATAGATTAGATTAGACAGCATGGATTGATATATATTGTGGGGCAAAGAGATTTCAATTGTTTCTCTTTTTTCATTTTCCCCAATTTCTTCACCCCCATTTTTTCTGTGATGCAGCACATCCCATCGTCCTGCTTCTGCCATCCCAACACATGCATGGCATTTCCCTATTGGCCATATTTTTTCTTTTATCAGAGGGACATTGGTGTTGAGGGGGAGAGAGGCTAATGGAAAAATACTAACACAGACTGAGTGCTCATCAAGACAGCCTGGGCTGGATGGAGCTACTAAGTGGAGCCACACTGCAGCTTGTTCAAATGCGTGCAGTGCTTATGCATCAGGGCCATAACCCTCCCACCCTCTTGCCAAATGCTCTTGCATCTGCCTTCTCTCACAAGATTTTTAGCAGCCACTAAGCAAGGGTCCAAGACAGCAATAGTGAAGAGAGAAATGTGAGAATAACTGCAGAATAAGAAAGAAAGAAAAAAAGAAAGAAGGAGACACAGATGGAGTGAAGGAATGAGAAAGAGATTTATTCTGCATTCCTTTGTCCAGCTCCTCCTCACACTGAATCACACAAGCATGAAAATAGATGTATTGAATCTCAAAGAAAATAAAAGAAGTGGAAAATTAACTACAGATGAAAAAAAACTGGCTGTGTCCAGACATTTTTGCATATCAACACTGTGCACTTTCTCTAACCAACCTCTAAAAGGAGTGGCCTGGGGTTAGAAGGATCAAACACAGAGGGAAGGACAGGGAAGAAAGGAAAGAGAAGTAAAGAGAAAAGGAAGGGAGGAGGAGTGGAAATAGGGATTGAAGCAAAGGAGCAAGAAAGAAAAGAGATGATCCTATTATGGAGATTTTGCATGACCTACTGTATGTGATATCTCCAGCTGGGCTCCAGTTTTAGCCTCATGAAATGGGTGAGGCTTGCTAGAGTACCTGAACTTTTTGTTTTTCCCAGTCTGAGGCCTGGCTGGCAGCACATCAACGGACCAGGACAGCTCAGGTACGACGACAGCTGTATCCATCTGAAACCATCTGCATCACTTTACAGATGAACCAACGGTGAGCAGCTGTGTTCCAGTGAAGTGCTGGCATCAGGAACTCTTCCCTGATAGTTACTAATGGCTTAGCCACATGGTGATGCATGTTGATTCGTAAGGCTTTGGCTGTGTACTCTGCCTTATCTTTCCCTTTATCTTCCCTTGTGAAACTCATTTCCTCCTGGCTTGTTGTATTTGGTCCTATTCACTCTCCATGCTGGTTGCCAGAAATGCTGACTTAGATGGTCACAGGGGATACCATGCAGAGCTATGTGGGGTGGTGATTTTGTGACATTTACACCTCCCATTCTACAATCATAGATGGGCTTGGTGCACTCCACCAACCCATGCTCACTTCTGCCTGCACTCAACCTGTGTGTCTCAAACTGAACGCCCAGAATGATTATGGATATTTAGCACACCCTGTTTTCTATGCAACTGGTTTCATTATGAACTCTCCCATGCAGATTTGGACACTCGTGCCTGCAGTCTAGGAGTTGTCAACCCTCACATGAGAAAGACAGAGAGATTCCTCCATTGTGATAATCTTAAAGAGAACAATGATGAGATGTTACTGTGAGAAGGAGGAAGGTGTATTTTAGGTGCATGGTTTTCTCAAGCTAGCTCAGCCATTTCCTCTGCAGATGGACAAGGGAAGAGTAGGGAAAAGACTCCATAAGAAAAAGAAGCTATGGGCTCTGGCACTGTAGCCACTGCACTGTATTCAATGGATACTGATCCCTATCATGTGACAGAGATATAATCTTTTGTAGCATTGTCCTGTATCTGGTGATAAGGGCCAGGAAATAAAAAACACTCTTATGTGACTCTCCTGTATGTCACACCTTTTTTATGAAGTGTGAAGGATTTCTATGAAGAAAGGGATTTGAGTAAGTTTTTTTGTATTATTATTATTGTTGGCCCTCTGTCAAGTGATAGCAGTCTGGGGACTTGCAGATTGGCTTCCCAGAAAGGAAAAATTAATGACATTGAGTCTTGGTGTAATCTAATTGTAATTTGCTGTAGCTACACACCTACACTGCACTTGGTACAGAAGTGCTCACAAATAGTATGAAGAGCAATCCCTTTTCAGGAATATCAGCTCAACTCGAATGCCTGGTTCCAAGGAAGCAACTTTGCCTCAAAAATTGATTCTAATCAACAACCAAAGGAAAGAGAAGACTCTCCTGTTGTTCACATAGCTCCCCCTACACAGAACCTTGTGTAACAAAACCACCAACACAGACAATGTCTTCCTAATACTGAACATTTGCTTGCACAATTTAACTAAAAGACTTTGGAAGACTATGAGTAACAGCACCACTCAGTCATACCTTCAAGAACATCATAATTATTTATTATTATTATTAGGAGTAGTATCTGTACAAACAGAGTAAATGACAGCTTCCCCCAAAGAGCTTACCTTCTAAAAGATAAAATTTCATAGGGGCAAGACGATGAATATGTGGGCTGGGTGGGGCTTGGGGGAGATGCGTTAACAAAACTAATACAATGTGCACAATTCTCAACCAATCAGAAGCAGTAATCACATCTCACTCCCTTACTCAGCTGTTACCAGATGGCAGGTTCACTTCTTCACATTCAAAAGATCTTCCTGTGTGTATCAGTCACATCTAGAGGCTTCGGTGACTAACAAAGAGTTTCAACTAGTATCTACTCCTCTTAGCCCTGCAGAGCCAGCTCAGATCTGGGAGAAGGCGCTGGAGTCTACTCCCTCCTCTACAACAGAACTATTTACTAAGTTCTGGTCAATTACATCTATGCAAACCCACTGTTGGGCACAGAAGCGTACAAGTGTCACTGAGAGTCTAATATCGTCTTGCAGAACTTTTATTACTCATGAGGACTCATGGGAGCTTGACTCAGATCGCAGGTTCAATTTGCAGGGCTGGCTGTTAGGAAAAAACGGTTTTCCTCGTAAACTGAGCCTATTGTGATTTGATCATTGAGAAACGATGCACAGTCCAGGTAGACTGTGAAACAAATAAAAGAGCAAACCCGCTGTGGAATTCATAGATTCCGGCTCACAGCGGTGCAGCATATGGCAGGGTCTGCTGCAGATTCCACAGCTAGAGAATCCCACACTATACAAGGCCCCAATCATAGCTGAATCCTCAGCAATAGTTTCTTGTCACACTAAAACTAATGGACCTCAGGAGCCCTCATTCTGACTTGAACCTCGCAAGAAATGTTAAAAGGGAAGGTGATGGGTAGCACAGACCCTTGTGTACCCCATAGGGGCACCTCATGTTAATGGTTGTCCTCCCACACCAAAGTTTCCCTAAATAAAAGGAAGCAACTTCTATCTGTGGTGTGGGTGGCTAGAATACACAGGAGCACTGCTCAAGGGAGTAAAAGCAGGACGATAATAGTCTCACCTGACTATCAGGAAGGAATGTGTACAGAGGGCAGTTGCCTATGGGAGGGCCTGCTGGCAGGAGGAAATGGCTCATCTCCTTAGGTGGGTTTGAGGTCTCTTGTTCTGTGGGAAGGACTTAGGAACTGGGCCCTGGCCACGTGAAGGCATTTTTCAGGTGCCATTGCAAAGGCTTCATTTGGCAGCAAGTCTATGTGATTCAACAGCTGGCAGCATAATGCACATGGCGTTGCACACATGATGCACATTGGAAAGGAGCAGGGTCAGGAAGGAATTGTCCCTCAGGTCAGGTTGGGGAATTGTTTTGCCTTTGTCTGCAGCATGGAACACAGGTCACTTGCAGGTTTAAACTAGTGTAAATGGTGGTTCTCTGTAACTTGAAGTCTTTAAACTGTGATCTGAGGACTTCAGTAACTCAGCCAGAGGTTAGGGGTCCATTGTAGCAATGGGTAGGGGAGGTTCTGTGGCCAGTGATGTGCAGGAGGTCTGACTAGATGATCATGATGCTCTTTTTGGGCCTTAAAGTCTATGAGCTGGGTTGTGTGTAACGCATAGACTGCAAGGCTCAGAGGTGTTGGGGCTGCTTTGCCTCTCACTCACAAGCAGTTGGCGACTCCCATGCTTCTGCAGCCTGCAGGGGCTATGTGGCACGCAAACATAGGGATTCCCATCCCACCTAGCCACTATCTGCTGGGCTGCCATGCCCCGCATCAAGAGGACAGCACCTCCAGCATTGCCAGAATCCACTGGGCTATTATGCTTGAGTCTCCCAAACCAGGAACAGGCATTGTCCAAAATTCCAGCAGCACCTATGGGCCATATTCCTCCCTCAAACAGGCAGTGGAATTACTCCAGGGATGGATTTGACCCCGCCAAGACATAAAGCAAACTGCCAATGGCCCAGTCCAGTGACTCCTCTCCCGCAGGGGAGGGGCCTTTAGCTCCAGGCTCACAGATAGTATATGTTTTGTAGCCATCTGGCCTGACTTTACCACAAGACAGATAATAACACTCATCTACCTCACAGGGGCATAATGAAGCTTAAGAACCTGATTTCTAGAGGTGCTGAGCAATTACAGCTCCCCTTGAGTTTGGCACTCAGGAAAATTAGGTCCTAATACATTCGTTTTTGTGAAGACCTGGCATCTGAGGGGATAGAGGGTGCTATAGGAATGAGAAGTACTATTATAAACATCATGTCTCAAAGCTAACATTTAACACATGGCGTTTGCAGGTAATAAATCTGAGAACCATCTCAAACTGGGCCAGAATGTCACTATTCCTGGAGCTCATGCCCCTCCCTAGTGGAACATACCAAGACTAGAGAAATATCACTGGTCCAGAAGGGTGCAGCAGGTGGGCATCGGCTGGCAAAAGGCTACCAAGGCCTGCCCCCTCTGGAACTCGGGAGACAGGATGTCAAAAGCAGGTTTGACAGTGAGAGTGGTGGGTGCACCAATGTATCTGGCTGTTGTATAAGGCAAGGAAGCCCCTGTTATCAAAGTGCAGAACCAACCTACAATAAACAGGATGGAAATTAGCACTGCCGTGTCTGCCTGCTTTCCCTGCCCTGGGCAGAGGGACAGGGAAGGGATTTCTTTCAGACAGCACCGCTTGCTCATCACTCAGCCGTAGCAGTTTCTTGTTATCATTGTCCATAAGCCTGAGTCTGAAAAAAATGAAGAAAGTGGAGGCTGTTTGCTGCTGTTGTTTTGAATGTGAAGCCGAGCAGAGCCTGGATTTCATTCTCAGGGCAGTACAGGGTCAGAGACTGCACACAGACAGCACCATTGCTTCTCTCTCCCCAAGGCACAGCTCAGAAGAAAGAAAAAAGATACACAGCATGGGACAGGGTTCACTGCTCTTGGAAAAGTGCAGCCAGCACCGCAGAGGTGAACAGTTCCCTCAGCCAGCCAGCCAGTCAGACTAGTGACCTAGAGGTGAAAGACTCTGTAGCTTATTACCATATCCATAGCCAGTCCTCTAGCTTGGGGGCATATTATATCACCCAGTGGCCCAGAAGTAAGAGGCTCCATGAGGACTGGTAATGGGATATGAGACTATCACCGCTAGGTCAGGGACTTAAAGAATACAACAGACAGGGATGGCCTTATGTATTTTAGCAGCAATACAAGCCACAAGTTTCTGTGCTTTGGCGCCTCCACTCGCCCACCACGGGTGACAGCCATTCCTACCTCTTCGAGTTTTAATTGATCAGTCCCATCCCATTGCTTTGGGCACCAGAGGACAGGTCACAATAGGCAAGAAGTTATTGCTTGTGGCATCACTGCTGCACATCTCTAGGAGTAGGTCTGGCCACAGGGAAGATACCCAGTGAACATGTACCTGGCCTGCTGTAGAGGAACAGGGACAGCTACAGGTCACCCTTGCAACCATACCAAAATGTATAGGCCAGTGAGATGCAGTCAACATTCTATTTCCCAGAAGACCCCAAACCAACAGCTTTAAGGCAGGGAGGGGAAGTTGAATGAGAGCTTATCTGCCTATTTCCCATAAGCCTAACCAGCCACGCTTCAAAATGGGCAGAGGGGGAGCAGATGGAACAGAATTAGGTGCAAAAGGCTCTTGCATTGACAGAGAGGTTGAAACTGTTTATAGCGCAATAAAGATCTGGAGCGAGGACAGGACCTGGCTCAGGAAGCATGCCTGAGTCCAGGAGACCGAAGTAGGCTTGTAGAATCCAACAGGACCAGGAAGATATACATGAGGGTAGAGATAAACAGGAAGCCAGAGAGGCAGCTGTGGAAGTATCTGTAGTTGTCATGAAATATGGAATCACGGTTCTTCTGGAGCACCGTTTATCAAACAAAATAAGTAAAAATTACAGACACAAACAGGCTTCCACACAAGTTGAGCCTCAGCTTTATCTCCTCTGTTTACCAGGGACACACAGTCTGAAAGTCTATAGTATACCGAGACATATAGTGGCTGAATAATATACCACAAGTAAACATGTCTTTATAGCAGTGATAGAGAACAGCGACCCAGAAGATAAGCCAGAAGAATTAGGTCCAGGTGCTGCAAGTAAAAGACCTTAGAAGTTACAAAGCACAGCAGCTGGATGAGTGTTGATCCTCCGAAAGGGAAGCAAGCATAGATGGTGAAAAATGCCTTCTTGCCAACTCCCATAGTCATCTTCAGCCATGAACTGCATATAAGATCAGCTCCCAGGTAAAAACTGTTTGATAGGAGCCCTTCAGATATGCCCCTGCTTACCAACGAAAACATAGATGATAGGTTGGCCTCATCTTACAAGTTCTTTCAAGACACTTTCGCTCTCCCAAAGCTTGCCCTCCCCTCCATTCCCCCTTCCACCCTTAGTAGTGCTGACAAGGGGGGGGGAGTGCTACATTTTCCTGCCCTCATCTGTCTCCAGTTGGAAGGAAAGGAAGCTCACCCAGATGGATTTCAGCAGTTCTCATGAGTATTTTATGGTCTTTTACTGATTTACAGCCAGTTCAGCATTCTTGTAAACGGCCATAAATTGAATTGAAGTCATAAATCATAACCAGAGAGAGGAGAGTCTCTGAGTCCCGGCTCAGGCAAAACTAGCATCTATGAATATACCCAGAAAACATGTTCCCTCATTCCTGGCTCCTTCCAGTCTCCACAAATAACACAGACTGCAGCCCTGTTCCTGATAGGCCTTACTCTCTCACCCAGCCTCCCACTCCACAGGAATATATGGGGATGCATTTGTGTAATATACAACACCCCCGTTTCTTACAACTGGCTGGCATGTCTGTCTATTTAAGGTACTTTTATGGCCCCCGTTACCATAATATCTGAGCACCTGGGAGGAAGGCCAGTGCAATTATCCTCATTTTACAGAGGGGAAACTGAGGCACAGAGTGACCACAGAATCATAGAGTTGGAAGGGACCTCAGGAGGTCATCTAGTCCAACCTCCTGCTCAAAGCAGGACTATCCTCAGCTAAATCATCCCAGCGAGGGTGTTGTCAAGCCTCAGCTTAAAAACCTCTGAAGATGGAGATGCCACCAACTCCCTAGGTAACCCATTCCAATGCTTCACCACCCTCCTAGTGAAAAACTTTTTCCTAATGTCCAACCTAGACCTCCCCCACTGCAACTTGAGACCGTTGCTCCTTGTTCTGTAATCTGCCACCACTGAAAACAGCCTAGCTTCATCCCTCCTGGAACCCCCTTTCAGGTAGTTAAAGGCTGCTATCAAATCCCCCCTCATTCTTCTCTTCTGCAGACTAAACAGGCCTAGTTCTTTCAGCCTTTCCTCATAAGTCTTGTGCTCCAGCCCCCTAATCATTTTTGTTGCCTCCACTGGACTTTCTCCAACTTGTCCACATCCTTTTTGTAGTGGGGGGCCCAAAACTGGACACAATACTCCAAATGTGGCCTCACCAATGCCAAATAGAGGGGAAAAATCACTTCCCGCGATCTGCTGGCAATGCTCTTACTAATGCAGCCCAATATGCCATTAGCCTTCTTGGCAACCTGAGCACACTGCTGACTCATATCCAGCTTCTTATGCACTGTAACCCCCAGATCCTTTTCTGCACAACTGCTGCCTAGCTCATCGGTCCCCAGTCTGAAGCTGTGAATGGGATTCTTCCGTCCTAAGTGCAGGACTCTGCACTTGTCCTTGTTGAACCTCATCAGATTTCTTTTGGCCCAATCCTCCAATTTCTTTAGGTCGTTCTGTATCCTATCCTTCCCTTCCAGGGTACCTACCACTCCCCCTAGCTTAGTGTCATCTGCAAACTTGCTGAGGGTGCAATCTACCCCCTCTTCCAGATCATTAATGAAGAAGTTGAACAAAATCGGCCCCAGGACTGACCCCTGAGGCACTCCACTTGTGATCAGCTAGACGTGGAGCCATTGATCACTACGCATTGAGCCCTTTGCTCTAGACAATTCTCTATCCATGTTATAGTCCATTCATCCAACCCATACTTTTTTAGCTTGCTGATAACATTGTGGGAGATCGTATCAAAAGCTTTGCTAAAGTCAAGGTATATCACGTCCACCTTATCCACAGAACCAGTCACCTTTGCATAGAAAGCAATCAGGTTGGTCAGGCATGACATTCCCTTGGTGAATCCATGTTGACTGCTCCTGATCACCTTCCTCTCTTTTAAGTGCCTTAAAATGGATTCCTTGAGGACCTGCTCCATGATTTTTCCAGGGATTGAGGTGAGGCTGACCAGCCAGTAGTTCCCTGGGTCATCTTTCTTCTCTTTCTTGAAGATGGGCACTATATTTGCCTTTTTCCAGTCATCTGGGACCTCCCCCTCTTGCCATGAGCTTTCAAAGATAATAGCCAATGGCTCTGAAATCACATCAGCTAACTCCCTCAGCACCTTCAGGTGCATTGCATCTGGCCCCATGGACTTGTGTATGTCCAATCTTTCTAAATAGTCCTGGACCTGTTCTTTCAGCACTGCGGGATGTTCATCTCCTCCCCATTCTGTGCTGCCCAGTGCAGTAGTCTAGAAGCTGACCTTGTCTGTGAAGGCAGAGGCAAAAAAGGCATTGAGTACCTCAGCTTTCTCCACATCCTCTGTCACTAGGTTGCCTCCCCAATTCTGTAAGGGGCCCACACTTTCCTTAATCTTCCTCTTGTTGCTAAAATACCTGTAGAAACCCTTCTTGTTCCCCTTCACATCTCTTGCTAGCTGCAACTCCAATTGCGCTTTGGCCTTCCTGATTTCATTCCTGCATGTTTGAGCAGTATTTTTATAATCCTCTCTAGTCATCTGACCAAGCTTCCACTTCTTGTAAGCTTCTTTTTTGTGTTTAAGCTCACCAATGACTTCTTTGTTAAGCCAAGCTGGTCGCCTACCACATTTGCTATTCTTTCTGCACATTGGGATGGTTTGTGCCTGTGCCCTCAATAAGGTTTCTTTAAAATACAGCCAGCCCTCTTGGATTTCTTTCCCCCTCATATTAGCCTCCCAGGGGATCCTGCCAATATTGGCTTTTCAACAACACCGCACTTTCATTGATGTCAATGAGACTTAGGCACCTAGGCACTTTTGAAAGCCCCACGGTATGTGACATACCCAAAAAGGAAGAGAACCCAGCTCTCAGCTACAGCCATTGGATCATCTTTCTTCTCTCTCCTCTTCCTATTCCAGATGAACAGGCAGGAAATTCACAAAAAATCACAGTGACTCAATCTAATGGATGGTGGTCTGTTGGTTAGAATAGGCAGCTGGGAGTCATGACTCCTGGACCCTTTCCCCATCACTGCCAAAGAACTGGTGTTTGACTTTGGCCAGGTCCTTTAATCTCTTTTCGCCTCCGTGTTTAACCTCTATAGAATGTGTGTAATGATACTGACCCACTCACAGGACTTGTCATTCATATTTGTGAAGTGCCTTGAGTTCTTGAATGAAGGATTATGGGTAAAATTTTCAGAAGTGCCTAGGTGATTTAGAGACATTAGTCTTAATTGAATGTCCATGTGATTTGTGTTCCTAAGTTATGTAGGCACCTTTGGAAATACCACCCTGTCAGAAAAAGTGGGATATTTTTCTTGATTAGAGACCTGTGAAAAGCAACAAGGCTCAAACTGTGTTACAAATATACTGTGATGAAGTGCAATGCTCACCTATAGTAGTGACTCAAGTCTGGCTAGGTTTTACTTGTGTGCACGGGACCAACCTGAGTCATAAACATTGAAGGAACCATGATGTAGCCCCTTTAAAGTCCCAGGCTGTAACAAAACTCCTGGAGGCAACTAAAACCCTTTAGGTTCACTTGGTTCAGTTTTGCCTGTTTTTTATTATTTAGATCAATTAAGACTTATAGCCATATTCATTGAAATATACCTCACGAGGCTCCTCTCGACCATATTTAAATACAAGTACATGGTTAATTTTCACCCTGAAAGGAGACTCATGTAATAGCAGTGTGCCCCAAGGTTCTGAACTGGTAACAATGACTTTATTTATAAATGATCTGGAAAAGGGGATGAATGACTGCTCATTAAGTTACAGAGTCAGAGAGCTTCAGGCCATAATCATCTCACCACTACCTTGTGCTCCTGCTGCCTGCTTATTGTATCCATCTTCTCTCATTATTACATATTTATTAATGTATTACCATAGTGCCCAGCAGCCACAGCCATGGATCAGGACCCCTTGTGCTAGGTGATGTGCAAACGCGGAACAGAAAGATGGTTATGTTCAGACTGAAAGTTTTCTGGAGCAGGGATTGTTTTTCTGCTATGTGTATCTATACAGTGCCTGGAACAATGGGGCCCTGTTGCGGGCTTCTATGCACTACTGTAATTAATACTAATAAATCAGCTTTTTTCTGTTTGTAAATTATCTGCAATTACATCATGCATGATTATCTTCCTAATTCATTCTTTATTCACATTTGACTGTTTGTGTAAAGAAACTGTAACCTATGGATCAATCAAAGGCTGGTCAACATTGGTGTTCACTAGTCACACGTAACGAGTTACCTAAATCATTCGACAAAGCTATCCCAGTGAGCAGACTGTAAATTCCTTAGGGCAGGGGTCCTTGTGTTGTTCTGCGGTTGTACAGCACCTAGTGCAATGGGGGTCCTCCTGACCCATGACTAGGGCTCCTTGGCACGATGATGGTTTTTCAAAATGGTGACCAGAGTATGTCAGTTGCAAGACTCTCCCTCTATTTAATGATTGGGCCTTGTCTTCCACATTCTTGTGAATAAATATACATTCTTCTGAATCCTGGAGAACAGGAGACTATAAAAGTCCTCATATGCCTGTGACCTCAATCAGCTGGTTCAGTCTGCAAAGAAAGTCACAAATTCTTTTTTTGCTGCATTCACCCAGGTATACAGTGAACAGAACAGGAGGCTGGTACCATTTACAAAATGGCACAAAATCATTATGATTAGCCAAGATCAGAGAGGACTGAAATGAGGTGCTGATGCAGTGAGATCGCCTAGTTAAAATGACTTCACCAAACTGAAGAGAGGCTTGGAATGAGTTCCCTGCTTTTGGTGGAGTCTCCTCCCTTTTCATACTGTTAAACTCTCCCTGCCAGAGAAGATGTAACCCTGGGGATCGTTACAAAATAATTTGGAAGAGCTTTTTGCCTTTGGGGTGCATGAAATGGCACCAAAGGGCAGTTCTGTTTCAAAAATGCCACAGGATAAGACACTCCTGGGCCCCCTACAGGGTCTCCATCCCAAATCTGCTCTCATCACTTCCGATTACACACATCAGCTCTTGTGCTGTGAAAGCAAGAGACCCTGCTGCCTTTTCAGAAATGATTTATAAACATTTCCAGCAAATTGTCGATCAGTCCATGTTCATTTGCCATCTGGTGCTGCCTCCCTTTTGACTGTTTACATGGTAAAACAACTGACTGGATTCCCCAGTCCCACACCACTATGTTTCTGCAGTACCTGCACCCCTTCCACACAAGGTTGACAACAGAATTAGGAGGTACATTTTCATTTAACTAGGAATGTGCCCTAGTATAGGTGGACACACCGGACTCGCTTCTCTGTTGCCAGGTACTTTATGCAGTCATTTACATCGGCATAGAGGGGGTTCAGTGCTGGACTCTGACACCAGCTTTTGAACTTTTTGGATGGCACAAAACTAAAGGGGCAATTAAGGGTTCTCCCCCATCAAAGGGAAATCCTCAGGTGGCAGAGAGCTGGCACAGTGAGTACTATGCTACCTATCTTCAGCCCCTCACCACAGGGGGTGACTTGAGGGTAGGACGGGAATGTAGCCGTGCAAGTGGAGCCCTTCTAAACACTCAGCCACCACAGCCAATGGCTGCAGGTGACATAACTCACATAGCCCTCAAGCTTCCCTAAGGTATGGCAACGAGCCATTCTGCCAGTCAGTCCAGAATCAGGGGAGTGGAAAAATAAACTTACATTCTGTGCAGCTAAGAATTGAGATGGGTGAGTACGAAGTAGATGTAAAACACTATGGCCCTAATACTCAGAAACAGTCAGGCCATTTTACACGACTCTAGCAAGGTAAACGAGTTTTAAAGAGGCATTTGCACTCCCTTTAAGAACCCTTCACACTAAGTAACTGGGAATCATGCCCGACTAGTCTGATATGTTAGCATTTTACATGCACTTTGCACTGGGTGCAAGTGATTACGCAAGGCACGGAACAATGGAGAATCAGGCGAAATGATACTCTTTGTCATAAGCGGTGGCACATGGCTTCAGAATAATGACTATTTGTCTAATTGGGCATTTGTAAAATAGGTGTTTCTGGGTTGGCAGTGCATCGCTGTAAAGAAGGCCAGAGTCAGCACAACCTGTATGCGATTAAGAGTTAGGCGTTCTTGGTTTGGTGGCCATTGATCCGATGACACTGTTTATAACGGACAGATAAGATAATCTCATAGCTTCTGATTTTTCTCAGATCATCGCTAGAGTCAGAGTTAAGGCTGCTTCACTGTGCAATTATTCTGTGCATACAGAGCCCTAACAACAGTAACATTCACTTTGAATTTCTTGGGCTTTTAATAATTGTGTTTCCTTTTGTGAGTTTTTTATTTTGTTTTGTTTTTGGCCCAATAAATCATTCTGGTAAGATTTTTTTTAATTGTTTTTATATTTTTATCTTGCGGTTTCTGATCTGCCCTTTCAGTCTCAAATCTGGTTTGCAGATGGTTTCCTCTGGGATTGCATTAGCACTGAGAGCGTTTCAGGCTTTAGCGATGTTTGTGGCATGCATTGGCAGGCACGTGTAGGATAGGCTGTGTACAATAGGGTGTTTGGAGCGGGGGAGCCTTAGAAGAGGCAGCTCTGCAGGGGTGGGGAAGATAGGCCAATGCTGGAAGAAAGAGGGAAAACACTTCAAAGGACCTATTTCTTCTCTAACCTTTCCCACTATTGAAGACATCAGTCCTGCTTTGTTAAGTCTGTCTGCAGTTTTGGGGGTCATTCTGGACTCCTTCATGCTACTGGATGCCCACATAACCACATGTAAACCCCACTGGGTTTAGAGTTATAATCCATAGGGGTAGGACCTGCTAAAGGCTCCCTGGAATGAGCCTTTAGGCGGTCCCACCCTCTGGACTGCTGCTCTCATGGCTACCAGAGCCCTCTAACCCCAGTTCCCAGCATGCCTTGAGCCAGGAGTGGGGACGGAATGGACTAGAAATGCCTGCTGAGGCCAATAGAGAGTCTGATGCGGGGGATGATTCGGGCAGGCAGTCTGCTGGGCCAATGATGAGTTAGGGCTACTCAGTCCCTCAAGCACTGGCAGCGTTGGCATGTAGGGTGCGTGTAAGCTTCCATGCTGCAGTGTGCAGCCACATGCATCGGTGAACGTTTCTGGCAGGGGGGAGGCAGCAGGGAAAAGCTCCTGGAGCAGCTACCAAAGTCTTTCCCCTGCACTGTGGCAGGGAAAGGCTCCAGCAGGTCTTTGCAATGGGACAAAGCTCCAGTGGTGAAGAGAAAGCGGGACACTACATTGCTAAAAATAACAGTGTAGATGGGAGGCTGCTTGGGCATGCCGAGAGCCTGTAGGATACATGCCTACCGGGTTCTGGTGTGTCTTTACTCTACTCACCTATGGAGTGTCTCCCCCTCTACACTGCTATTTCTAGCCCTACAAGGGGGGTGGGTGCTGTACTCCACACGCTGCGGTAAGAGTGCCGTGTGGACATACCCTCAGTAGGTGGGGACAGCCAGACTCAGAGACAAAGAGACTAGTTTTTGTTTCAGTTTGTGCTGTTTGAGGTTAGAGCCAAGAGAGAAGCAGAACAGCTCAGGGAGTCCCTGATTAACTCTCCCTGTCCCACGAAGTAAGTCTCTGAACTACTGCAGGATCTAGTGCGTGGGTCAGGCAATTCCAGCCCTGCAGAGACCGGTGGCCAGAGTGGCAGAGATCCAACCTGGTGCTGGCCACTGAGAGCCAGCCAAGCCCTCCACAGGACTCCAGACCAGGAAGCCAGGATGACCCTGCCCCACTCACAGTGAAGACACTGTCAGAAGACCCTATTTGTTTAAGCCAGCAGGCATTCGTAGGGCTGCAGCTCTTGTGTCCATACTCATCCTTAGTGTGCCACGTGCCTGGAAAGGTGCCAGGGAGGAAGGGAGATGGGGTTTAGGAAGAGCTGTGAGTGTGGGAAGGTTAGGATTTGATTTGTTAATGTTTAGTAATTATTGGTTTAATCCTAACCCTTTCCATCCCCAGATCCTATTTTCCTGCTTCCAATAAAGTCCCCTTTTTTTATACTAGTATTGGGAGTGTATCGTTTCTGTGCTGAGGTTTTTTCTTTGATGTACTTTATTGTTCTTGTGCACTGGGGTTTTATACTCCTTGCTCATTAGTAGCATTGTTCATTTTCCCAAAGACCAGAACCTCTTTTGTCTCAGGCACAGTCAGGAGTCACCTTGGGTGGAGGCATCAGGCATCAGAAAAAGGACCCAGGACTCAACCCATGTGAGGAGCAGGGAGAAGCCATTCCACATAGCAAGACGGAGGAGGCTTGGGCCACACCTCAAGGATGGGATTATATACCACAGCAAAGCACTCCCACCTTCATCTGCAACTAGCGAGATGGTTGTGTCCTGTCAGACACAGACCTGGGCACAGGTATCCAGGCATTCATGACTTCAGTTGGGCTTTTTTTTTTTCAGAAATCATGAATTCACTAAAAAAAAAAAAATGCATTTTGGAGACAAAACTTTTTGTGAACTCAGGTTTGATTCAGCAAATAGTTTTGGCTGCAGAATTCCGAAAATTTCTTTTTTTTAAGGTTATGTCAGAATGGTTTTGATGGTTTCGAAATGATTCTAAAGTGAACATCAAAATGGTTCAACATTCAAAGGACTTTTGAAAGGTTTTGTTTGACCCAAACAAGTTTTGGTGGTGTTTGCTCAATTTTACTCATGACTTCCACAACTGATTATTGAAGTTAATAACTATGAAGGAAGCTACATACCCTAGAAAAGCTCCAGTTGGTATAATACATAGCTTCGGAGCTACTTAGCAACTCAGATTACTATGAACACATCTCCTGCTCTCCTGTCTGTTCTGGCTCTCTGTTGAATACAGATTCCAGTTTGAAGTCTATGCTCTGACACTCAAAGCCCCCCATAGCATTGACCTTCACTATCTACAGAGATTTTCTCTCTCTGCACAGCCATAACCTGCCATGACTGCTACATTCTGTGGGGACAAGAGAACTGTGGATCAATAGCGTGAGGCTCATGAGTGCAGGAGCCAGAATTTATGCAGGGCCCGGACCATGAGGCTCTTTCCCATGAGAGACAAGAACGACCATGGGCCTCCCCTCGCTTTCACAACAAAATGCAAAACACATTTATTTGATTAGCCCTCTCTGAAAAAACTCTTCACATTCACTCACACACAACACGCCCATATACCCACTCACTAACATGCACAAACAAACAAATTACTCTATAAATTAATCAAGGTCTTTCTCTTGCTGGCTGAGGAAGAAGAGAGAAGGAACGTTACTTTTGTTTCTATTTTTAAATGCCCGTGAGGCTTTTAGATACACTGGCAATAAGAGCCAAGTCAGCACCTAGACAGAGAGGAACAATGTAGAACTCAGCAGCTATGTATGGTCCCTATCCCCCAGCTACCAAAATTCAGCTCCCTCTTAATCCATGCTACATCTGCAGCAGTTCTAAACAAATGTCCCACCAGTCTTCTGTTGAATTTTTTAATGATTTCCTTTCCACCGAGTTCACTCCCCTTTTGTGTTGTCTTCCCGTAAACACTCTCTGGAGTGAGTTTACTGGCAGGAAGGTTCATGGACACAGCAAACTGTAAGTCAGTGTTGCACAGTATTTGCAGAAAGTGCATTTTGAGTTTGTAATTGCACGTCTGCCCACCATCTCCTATGCAAAAAAGCCTTTCCACCATAACAATGACACAACACTGATGCCACTTCTACCCCTAAACCCCTTCCAAACAAAACAAAAACAAAACAGGAAATTAATAACATCTTTTTTAAAAAAAATCCTCCCAACCTCATCCAGAGTTTTGATGCTGAAAAGGGGGAAGTGACAGAGACGCTACAAGATCCAGTAGGGACTTTTCTGTTGCTACTGATTTTACATGGAAGGCACACAGACAGAAAGGTGAGGGGAGGCAGCTTAAAACAGATAAATAGATCTTAAATTCTGACTAGAGAACATAAAATACGCTATGTAATTCTCCCAGTGAACAAGCTCACAAGCAACTCATAGAATGAAATATTTTGGCTGAAAATATTCATTAAACACAAATGACCACAAATCATTGGAAACTGTGGTTTGTGCCCAGACAAATGGTGAACAGAAGAGAGGGCTACAGTTGATGAAGCCAGACAATTCAAATTGGAAATGAGGCATATGTTTTTAGCAGTGAGGATGATCAATTACCAGGCTACCAAGGGAAGTGTGGAGTCTCCATCTTGTTATGTCTTCAGATCATGACAGGGTGCCTTTCTGGGTATTATGTTTGAGCCAAACTCAAGCTGTTGGGGTCCCTTCAGGGGTAACTGGGTGAAATTTAATGGCCTATAATACACAGGAGATCAAACTAGATGATCTAATGGTCTCTTCTGACCTGAAGTTCTAAGAATCTACAAATATATTGTCACAGGGCTGCCACATCCCAAGTCCCCCCCTCATGGCCAGGGTTGGCCCTACAGCACCTCTACCTGGTTTCCTTCTACATAGAACACTTTAAACACTCCACACCATAGTCCAATGCTATTCAAAACAAGGTTCCCCATATGGGGTCCAATTTATTAAATCCTACCAACATGGTGTTGTACAACAAATGGAACTCAAAAAAAAAAAAAGTCTTCACCCCAGTTTCAAGCTAGCCCAGCCCCCCTCTCTGAGACTCTGTCTTCCTGCTCCCCAAGCAATAACTCCCAGTCCTTCTTTCCTCGAGTTTGGCCTTATCACCCTGGAGAGGACCCAACATCTTCTCTGCCTCCTCCACAGGTCTTCTCCTTTAGCTTTCCACTGGCCACTATTTTACATACCCCAAGCTTGATTGGGTCACATGACCCACCACACTCTGGACCTTCACCACTTTTTTCCTACCTGGGAAAGTGAGCTGATCTTGTCACAGGTGGGGATGAGGCCCATCTCTCCTTAAGGGTTCAGCCGTCCCCCAATGATGAACATATTGTTCATTTCAAATAGCGGTCAGGCCCACCAAGGCACTCAGCTGGCATAAATAGACATAACTCCTTTGACTTCATGAGCTGCACCAATCTATACCAGATGAGGATCTATAGCCCAGCTTACTCAGCTCTAGTCCCAGGTATGCAACATGCCCTAGAATAAAAATAAGAAAACAAAAGCAGCAATTAGACTCATGGGGCTTGATTAGGAGTGGTCCTTAAAGGGTAATGTTTGAATAGGGTGACCATATGTCCTGTTTTGGCTGGGACAGGACCTTTATTTAAGCTCTGTCCCGGTCGTCCTGACTTTTTTTGGGTGGGGAGGGCAGGGGAATGGCTATTTGCCCCATTTTCTGTTGCCAACTTCATCAGTTGTCAGGAGCAAATGTGAAAATGCCCACTTTTGTCAAAAAAATGGTGTGCAGAGGAAAGTGCAGGGTGCGAGCAGAGATGCCAGCCCCATGCAGGGGGGATACAGGGCTCGGGCAAGCAGCGATGCTGGCCCTGTGCAGGGAACAGGCGGCAGGGTTCAGGCCAGCAGCATGGGCCAGACCCTTGAGGGGAAGGAGGGCTCAGCTTAGCCCCACACTATGTCCCATTTTCCCTTTGGGACATATGGCCTCCCTGTGTTTGAACCACTCTTCTGCACACACCCTGGGCTAGACATTGCACCCAGGGCAGGAAAGGAGGGACGATTCAAGGCCTGCATACAGACAGAAGACTCCCATGTACTTCAGAGCAGGCTTTATCCGAGGCCCCAAGTTCACTGGAGAGAGTCACGCACTTCGCTGCCGACGCAGGCCGAGTGCCACACTCTGTCAGAGAGCGCGGTATTGAATTTCTGCCTGGGATAGCTGTAGGCAGCAGCTGGGGATCGCCAGAGATTGTAGCACTAAATGCGTGCTCTGTGCGAGGGGTCAACACAGACCTAATTGTAAAGCCCGACTGCTGGGCCTGAACCTGACCCAAGAGGGTTGACTTGTTTTCATAATCAAGTTGAACCGGGCACTTCTTGATTCTCTCAGTGCTGTGGTCTTGTCCTGGGGTTCGGCCTGGTGTGAGCTTCTCGCTCCCAATGCCCTGTGCACACGCTCTGTCTCTGGCTGCCACCTGCTTGTGGGGTTGGCATGGCAGTGGTGGCATGCCCCACTCCTGCCAGCCGTTGCTACCTCACGGCACTGTGCACGCTGCGGGGTGAGAGGTGCTGTGACTCGTCAGCGCACTCCTACACAGCATGGTGAGGTGGAGGTGGCTGGCAGGAGCAGGCACACAGCTTCTTCTGTGCCTATCCCCTGAGCAGGAGGAGGTAATCAGAGACAACCTGACCCCAGTGCCAGGGGGTTGGATTGTTTTCACACTCGACCTGACTTGAGCCCCGTGCTTGTAGTCAGGTTGAGGTTGCAAGGTTCTATTCTGTGAGATGATTTTCCTCTCAGGTACACCAGTGGCTTTTCCTATTTTCTCCAAAATCAGTACGGTTCTGCCCATTGATGCCGAGAACATGTCATGAAATTTTCCAATTGATCGCATGCAATGTTCAAAAGGTACTGCATTACAACCAAACAGAAATGTCATCAAGATGATTATAGAGCACGGCTTGACTTGTCCAACCAGAAACAGGAAACCTGTGGGAGAGTCAGCTAGGCCACAAGAGTGTAAAGAGATGCAGAGACTGCTGAATTTCTTTTCTTCAGTCTTCACCAGAGAGGGTGTTAAGGAAATACTTTCTTCGGGGTCACTCTATCCTTACTGTGAAGGTGATGTACTGCTGAGGACAGAGGTATGAAAAGAAAACGATGGAGCAAGTGAAGCAATTAAATGAGGAGTGAATGGAAGGCATCTGAGAATGATGAAGGACCCAGAGAATGGAGCAGTTGAGCTACCAAACAGAACATGTCATGTGTCATTAGAAACAGCCCTTGGTACCAGAGGACTTCAGGGGGGGCCAACACTGTATCCATCTTTTATAAAAAAAACCAAGGGTGATGCTGGAAATACAAAGTGATGAGCCGTACCTCAGTACATGTCAAAATAGGGGAGCAAAATCATTAATGAGTTATAAGTAGGCTTGGCAGAATTTGATTTTTTTAATATAATTTTCATGTTTATTTTTAAGCATTTTTCCCAATTTTTATCTATTTTAATTTCCACAGTTGTGGAAAATTGGGAGAGGGAGGGTTCATCAGCAGCTGGGGGAACCAGATAATTATTATTATTTAATGACAGTAGATGTTGGGATTCAAAAAGTTAAAGCTTTATAATCATTAAAACACAAATTGTCAACATCACATGCAAAATATAAAAGAAAATATCCTCAAAACAAACTCTAATAAGTCCCCAGGCAGCATTTTTCTTACTTTGCCTAGCTGTAAATTTCAATTATCATCAACGGAAGTATTGTTTGCTTGGTTTGCATGTGTATGGTGAAATCGACAATTACCAACATTTAGCAATAGAAATCGAATTCTTCTAAGCTTAGGGATAAAGCACCTAGATGAGTATAATTTGATAGACTTAAGTCAGGCTGCTGGTTTTCATAAGGGTTCTGTCAGGCCTCTTTAACATCTTAGATTCAGGGAAAGAGTTAACAAAAGAGTGGATCAGGGAGAACTGGGGTGGGGAACGGGAAAAAACACAAAATGTATTTAAATTTTTGAAAAAGCTTTTGATAAAGCTTTTGATCACAAGATTACGACACTATTAAAGAAATGTGTTGCCCATGGGGTGAAGGTAAAGTCCTGACATGGATTAAAAACTAAATAAGTAGTAAGAAACAAGTGCAGGGATAAGAAGCCAATTCTCAGCATGAAAACAGGTTAATAGTGGGGTGCTCCAGGAACCAGCATCAGGACCAATGATGTTCAATATGTTTATTAATGATCTCAAAGAAGGAGGTGAATAACAAATAAGCATTATTTTGCTGATGGCACCTTCTGCTTGTTGCTGACTATTTACTGGCTGCATTTGGCTCTTTTTTCTCTCCCCCCCCATGTGAAATGTCAGCAAACAGATCACCTTTTTTTTTAACCAAATGTTGGACTAAATAAGGCTCACGTGGGTCACATAGTATGGCTTATTTTCCTGAGTGAATGATCTAATCTTTCTAATCAGAAATGCTTGAAGAAATCATTGGGGCATAGACTGTTTCATGCAGCAGACCTGGGGATTGTAGAACATATACAATTATTTCTTGTCCTCTTTTGCACAAGAAAGATCTCCCTATTCGGCTCCAAATTTTAAAATAGCCAGATTCCTTTCTGACAGATGGACAGGGAAAAATTTAAGCCAGATCTGTTGTCTCTCTAGTAATCTTTACCTTCAATTATTTTTGTCACACTGACAAAAAATAACTTCACATGCATTCATGGTTTTATTTTTATTATCGAAGGTTGCAGCCAGACCCTTGCTGGCCCCTGTAACTGCTGAAGTGCCAGGCCTGTGGCCAAGGGTATTCAGGAAGCGGCTGGTTATGTCTATATATGTATATCATATATACCCCATTGCATGGATTGAATCCACTAGTAGCCTCTGATGTCATCTTGCCCTTTGCCAACCGTTCCCCCAACTCACTCATCCTGTACCTATGCAGTGCTGTTTGTGAAGAGTTCACATATGCTTGACATGTTAATTGTGTTGCAGCTGGTACCCTATAAATCTAGGCCCTGATTCAGCAGCCCCTCCCTGTTCAGCAAAGCATTGAATCACAAGCATTAGGATTTAAGCGTGGGTTTAAGATTAAGCATGTGCTTAATTGTTTTGCTGAGTCAAGACTGTTTTACTAATGTGTGATGCCCCTTGCTATGAAAAACCATTTTTTATAAGTCTTCTAAGACCAAATTCATTTTTGAATGTACTCGTCTTCCATTTTCTTCTATGTTTTACCATGCACCAGACTCGCTCTCTAACAACTCAGAGCAGAGTAGTAATTGAGGGTATTTTACTGATCCCACTTTACAATAGGTGCTGACATGTACCTTTGTCCTTCTTATTATATAAACTCCATTAATGCCAGGCAGAACTCTGGGGAAATGCTCTATTAAATGTGTGCCATCATCCCTCTAAATAACTGAAATACCACTGTCATCTTGTAGCTACCAAGCCCATTTAAACGCCTGTTTAGCAAAGCACTTCAGTTAAGCATTTGTTTAGGTGCTTAGTTAAATGGTGGCTTCTACCAGTAATCTACCACTAATGATGACTAATGATGAACTGAGCCGATTCTCATTGTCTTCATCAGCTGCTCCATGTGAAGTGGCAGAATAAGATCAGCAAAGAGTGTATTCATACCTGAACCCACCACCCACCTCCAACAGCATTGGTTTGATTTTGATGGCTTTCTTGGGGCAGCCATATTAGGATGGAAGACCAACAAATTACAAAGCGAGTTTACCAAGGAATGCTGCTACATGGCTGGTAACCAAATTAAGTGCACAATCATACTTGGTGTGTCATGAACAAATTGAACCAAGGTGACAAAGAATATGAAGAGAGGAAACTTTCCCGTTCCTTATGTGTCAGTGCTGGGAGTTTGGGTAACAAACAAGAGAAGTTGGAAATTATAATTATGAAAAGAAGTTGGATAAAACTGGCATTACTGACACCGGGTGGGACAATTCATATGACTGAAGTGTTAAAACCAGTGGTTATAACATGTTTAGGAATGACAGGGTGGGTAAGAGCCAATGTGACAAAAAAATACTGGCACACTACGTTAAAGACATTACTGCCTGTTTTAGAGTTACTATTAACACAGAACAGGATATGCATGTGGTAGCTAATAAAACCCAGGATGGGTGCTGTGGGGGTCTGTTACATACCACCTAATCAAACTAGAGAACAGAATGAGTTACTCTTTAAGCACCTGTCTATAATGTGTGGAAAGAAAAACTGTTGTTATAGGGGACTTCAGTTTAGGAGACATATTCCGGAGGTCTCATGCAGCCAATAGTAAAACATCAGTAAAATTTCTAAAAATGATGGTAATAATTTTCTAGTGCAAAATGCTAATGCATCCAGCAGGAAGTAACTTTAGTCTGGACATCATTATGATGGCTAAAGATTAATTAAATCACTGGACTGGAAGCTGGTGGTTACTAAGGACCAGTGATCATGACCTGATTACAATCAATATGGCAAACAGAGAACAACCCAACCAAAGGAATAGACTTTGTTAAATCAGCAGGACTGGATAACTTATCCCCAAGACTACTAAAAAAAAAAAAAAAAAAAAGTTGGTCAAGGAGATCTCTGGCCTACTGTGTTAATTTTTAGTAAATCCAGGGAAATTCCAGAAGACTAGAAGAGTGCTAATGTTGTGCCCGTATTCAAAAAGAGCAAGAGGATAACCCAAGTAACTATGGGCCAGTTAGCCTGACATCAGTCCTAGGCAACATAAAGGAACAGCTGATGTGTGTGTCAAATCAATAAAGAATTAAAGGATAGGAATACAAGTAATGCCAATCAACATGGTTTTATGAAAAATAGGTCTTGTCAAACAAACATGATTTCATTCTTTGAGGACATTACACGTTTGATTGATAGAGGTAACTGTAGATACACTTCCACTTTTATAAGGTGTTTGAATTAGTACCTCATTACATTCCAATTTAAAAATTAACATGATAACAATATCAATAAAGCACAGGTTCAATGGAATAAGAACTGGCTAACGGACAGATTTCAAAAAGTAGTTGTCAATGGGGAATTATCATTGAATGGGGATGTTGCCAAGGAGGTTCCACAGGGATTGGTTGTAGCCCTGATGCTATTCACCACTTCCATCAATGATCTCAAAGTAAATATAAAATCACTGCTGATGATATTTGCAGATGACACAAAGATGGGAGAAGTGGTAAATAATGATGGGTAAAGGGTAGTCAGAGAGCAATCAGGATCGTTTGGTAAACTGGGACCATTCAAATAAAACATATTTTAATAAAGCCAGGGTTATACGTCTAGGAACAAGGAATGCAGGCCACACCTGCAGAATGGGGACTGTAGCCTGTAAAGCAAGGACTCTGAAAATGATCTACGGGTCATAGAATCATAGAATATTAGAGTTGGAAGGGACCTCAGGAGGTCATCTAGTCCAACCCCCTGCTCAAAGCATGACTATCCTCAGCTAAATCATCCCAGCGAGGATTTTGTCAAGCCTCAGCTTAAAAACCTCTAAAGATGGAGATGCCACCACCTCCCTAGGTAACCCATTCCAATGCTTCACTACCCTCCTAGTAAAAAACATTTTCCTAATGTCCAACCTAGACCTCCCCCACTGCAACTTGAGACTGTTGCTCTTTGTTATGTCTTCTGCCACCACTTAAAACAGCCTAGCTCAATCCTCCCTGGAACCTCCTTTCGGGTAGTTAAAGGCTGCTATCAAATCCCCCCTCATTCTTCTCTTCTGCAGACTAAACAGGCCTAGTTCTTTCAGCCTCTCCTCATAAGTCTTGTGCTCCAGCCCCCTAATCATTTTTGTTGCCCTCTGTTGGATTCTCTCCAACTTGTCCACATCCTTTTAATAGTGGAGGGCCCAAAACTGGACACAATGCTCCAAATATGGCCTTACCAATGCCAAATAGAGGGGAATAATCACTTCCCATGATCTGCTGGCAATGCTCTTACTAATGCAGCCCAATATGCCATTAGCCTTCTTGGCAACCAGAGCACACTGCTGACTCATATCCAGCTTCTTATGCACTGTAACCCCAGATCATTTTCTGCACAACTGCTGCCTAGCTCATTGGTCCCCAGTCTGAAGCTGTGAATGGGATTCTTCCATCCTAAGTGCAGGACTCTGCACTTGTCCTTTTTGAACCTCATCAGATTTCTTTTGGCCCAATCCTCCAATTTCTTTAGGTCCTTCTGTATCCTATCCCACCCTTCCAGGGTATCTACCACTCCCCCTAGCTTAGTGTCATCTGAAAACTTGCTGAGGGTGCAATCTACCCCCTCTTCCAGATCATTAATGAAGATGTTGAACAAAACCGGCCCCAGGACCGACCCCGAGGTACTCCACTTGTGACCAGCTGCCAGCTAGACATGGAGCCATTGATCACTACGCATTGAGCCCTTTGCTCTAGACAATTCTCTATCCATGTTATAGTCCATTCATCCAACCCATACTTTTTTAACTTGCTGATAAGAATACTGTGGGAGACCGTATCAAAAGCTTTGCTAAAGTCAAAGTAAATCACGTCCACCACTTTCCCCTCATCCACAGAACCAGTCACCTCTTCATAGAAAAGAATCAGGTTGGTCAGGCATGACTTTCTCTTGGTGAATCCATGTTGACTGCTCCTGATCACTTTCCTCTCTTTTAAGTGCCTTAAAATGGATTCCTTGAGGATCTGGCTCCATGATTTTTCCAGGGATTGAGGTGAGGCTGACCAGCATGTAGTTCCTTGGATCCTCTTTCTTCCCTTTCTTGAAGATGGGCACTATATTTGCCTTTTTCCAGTCATCTGGGACCTCCCCCTCTTGCCATGAGCTTTCAAAGATAATAGCCAATGGCTCTGAAATCACATCAGCTAACTCCCTCAGCACCTTCAGGTGCATTGCATCTGGCCCCATGGACTTGTGTATGTCCAATCTTTCTAAATAGTCCTGGACCTGTTCTTTCAGCACTGCGGGATGTTCATCTCCTCCCCATTCTGTGCCGCCCAGTGCAGTAGTCTAGAAGCTGACCTTGTCTGTGAAGGCAGAGGCAAAAAAGGCATCGAGTACCTCAGCTTTCTCCACATCCTCTGTCACTAGGTTGCCTCCCCAATTCTGTAAGGGGCCCACACTTTCCTTAATCTTCCTCTTGTTGCTAAAATACCTGTAGAAACCCTTCTTGTTCCCCTTCACATCTCTTGCTAGCTGCAACTCCAATTGCGCTTTGGCCTTCCTGATTTCATTCCTGCATGTTTGAGCAGTATTTTTATAATCCTCTCTAGTCATCTGACCAAGCTTCCACTTCTTGTAAGCTTCTTTTTTGTGTTTAAGCTCACCAATGACTTCTTTGTTAAGCCAAGCTGGTCGCCTACCACATTTGCTATTCTTTCTGCACATCGGGATGGTTTGTGCCTGTGCCCTCAATAAGGTTTCTTTAAAATACAGCCAGCCCTCTTGGAACAAGCGATTGGATATAAATTCCCAGTGCAATGCTGTAGCAAAAAAAAAAAAAAAAAAGCCAATGTGATCCTGGGATGCATTAAATAGGGGAGCATTGTGTAGGAGTTGGGAGATGATTTTACTTGTGTTCTGCATTGGTGAGACCCATGTTGGACCACAGCATGCAATTCTGGGGTCCACATTTTAAAAGGATGTTGAAAAATTGGAGAGGCATTGGAAAAGAGATACAAAAATGATTTGATGTCTGAAGAAAATGTCCTACAGTGAGAGACTTAAATAGATCAATCTGTTTATCTTATAAAAAAAGGTTTAGAGGTGACTTGATTATAATGTATAAGTACTTTCATAGGAAGAAAATACCAAGTACTACAGATCTCTTCAATCTGCAGGAGAAAGAAATAACAAGAACCAATGACTGAAAGCTTAAGCCAGACAAATTCAGAATAGAAACTAAGCACATAATTTCTACAGAAAAGGTGATTAACCATTGGAACAAACTACCTAGGGAAGTGATGAATCCTCCATCACTTAATATCAAGACTTAATGCCTTTCTGGAAGATAAGCTATAGCCAAACATGTTATTGGTGACAGTACAAGGGTAACTGGGTGAAAATTAATGGCCTGTGATATACATGAGGTCAAACTAGATGATCTAATGGGCCCTTCTGGCCTTACCCTCTATGAATCTATGAACCAGCATAATCAGTATCTGGTATAGCATGTAATTTCATTATTCATTCATTTCATGGTATAGCATGTAATTCCAAGGCCTGAAGGAACCATTGTGATCATCTAGTCTGACCTCCTGCACCAGACAGGCCATAGAACTATCACAAAAATAATTCCTAGATCATATATTTTAGAAAAACATTCAATCTTGATTTAAGAATTATCAAATATGAAGAATCCACCATGACCTTCAGTAAGTTGTTCCAATGGTTAATCACCTTCACTGTCAAAAACGTATGCCTTATTTTCAGTCTGAATTTGTCTAACTTCAACTTCCAGCCATTGGATGGTGTTATTCCTTTCTCTGATCAATTGAGGAGCCCATTATTAAATATTTGTTCCCCATTTGATACTTAGAGACTCTAATCAGGTCATCCCTTAACCATCTCTTTGTTAGGCTAAATAGATTGAGCTCTTTGAGTCTTTCATTGTAAACCATGTTTTCTAATCCTTTAATCATTCTTGTGGCTCGTCCTTGAACCCTCTTCAATTTATCAACATCTTTTTAAATTTTGGGCACTAGAACTGGACACACTATTCCAACAGCAGTCTTACCAGTGCCAAACAGAGGTAAAATAATCTCTCCATTCCTACTCAAAATTCCCCATTTATGCATCCGCAGATTGCATTAGCTCTTTTGACCCACGGTGTCACACTGGGAGCTCATGTTAATCTGACTATCCATGATCCCCAAATTCCTTGAGTGTCTACTTCCCAAAATGGAGTCCCCCATTCTGTACGTATGGTCTACAGTCTTTTTTCCTAGATGTATACATTTATCCATATTAAAATGCATAGTTTGCTTGCAGGAAGTTTACCAAGCAATCCACATTGCTCTGAATCATATGCTTGAATCATGTATGTGGTATTATTTTTCCATTAGCAGCAGTGATCAAGCCCATGCAATTTGCCTGATATGTTGTTATAGATTAAGGACAGCCATTACTCCTGCCAGGTGGGTCCCAGTTGTTACCATTTAGTATATATGTCTTGTGGCAAACTGCCGACTTCCCCCTGGTGGGTCTCACACTTTACCTCTCTTCCTGGGCCAGGGAACCCCCAGCTACCCCATCTCCCCTGGCTGTAGAGGAGCTTTGTATCTCAGTCTGGAAGGGAATTTTCTCTGCCACAAGCCTTCTAGCAGCTTCCCCCGGTTTGTTCCCTCCTCCCCACTCTTGGGAAGGCAGGGCTTAAGTACACCTGGCGTCACCCTTCATTCGGTCCAGGTGTCTCTAATTGCTCTGCTGCAATCTCTCCTCTGGTTTCAGGGCGAAGGGTTTTCAACCCTTTAGGGCCTTCATACCGACGCTGGTATACCCTTTGGTAGCCCTCTGGCCTGACTTTACCACAGTTTGTATGTATCTATAACAAAACTATAAACTCCTTTCTGTTTTGTGAGCTCCATTTGGTTATAAGAATGCCCTATGCTTTCCTTTTTTCTTGTTGCCTCCATCTTGGACTGAAATTCCAAAAGGTATTGACAGAAGCAAATACTACAAAGTGATATGGGGTTGTTAATGTGGAGAGTCTCCTATTTAAATGCAAGCACCCTTGGACAACAAGTTAGGTTTCTCTGGAAAGTAACTATCCTTTCTAGTGAGCTGGTAACCAAGCAATGGATCATCTGATGGGATACCTTGACCAACTAAGGAGGACTTGAGACTGACAAGAAGGGGTACATGACACAGGGGACAGGAAAGCCATAAAAGGACAAGGTTTGCTCTTAGTAGCACTCTCTCACCAATTAGAAGAAGGCGGCAAGACTGGCCAGGAGAAGGAAAGGAGGCTCTTGGGACTCCAAAATGACTGACCAAAACTGAAAGGGCTCTGAGTGGTGAGGATACTGGAGGGACGGATTTTGCATGCAGATGTTTATTATTTGTACACCTGATAGATCTGTAAGGCTCTTGTGCTTTTTCTATGAGTGAAGTGTGCATGTATTTAGAAATCCCTTTGCAAAGTCTCTGTGTTACTTGCTTACACTGTCACATAGTCCCAAAGTGGGAAACAGTAAACTAGGATGTCAAACATAGGGTCTTCATCTGGAATGTGTACCTACAGCCCAGGAGCCAGAGAGAACACGTCTAAAGTCTGACCAACTCCAGCAAGCCAAGAGCATGAGTCTCAAGGTTTGGGTTCAGTACTGGCACTTGACCTATTCCCCTTCTTCCATTTGGAGAAGAGAGCTCTCTCTCCTTCCCAAAAATGAACTTTGGCAGTGGTTTGCTGAGCAGCTAAGGCACCAGTATGGCATACCGTACAGAGCTAAGCAGGTGGATTAAACCACCAGTTACATGTCTATTACTGTATGCTTCTTCCATGCAAAATATACTTGGTGCTCTCTCATTTCCATACAATTAATGAATGCCAGAGCAGGTGACTACTAGAAGCAGCAGGGAGGGAGAGAGAATGAATGAGTACTCGACAGAGACCCAAAGTACTAGCCCAGGGTTTAGCACTTGGCAGATAGTCAGCACACAAGACAACTGCAGTGCTGTTATCAGTCAGCATCCTTCTCTCACTTTCATCTTGGTTTCTGTTGTTGCCTTTAATGACACAACAGATGTATTAATTTGCATCTTTATACATATATATAAGATCTACAAATAGGTGGGTGGGTGTGACCCAATTTGGTAAATTATTCAGCACCTTCAGTTTATGAGTTTATGTTCTTTAGAAAGTATTTTGAAGCACATGGGAGCTGCAGTGGGGGAAATCACTGTGCATCATTCCCTTGAACATCTGGAACCTGATCACCATGCCAGCTGCCTTTGCAGAGCTCCCCTTGAAGATGACGGGGATTACTCAGATCCCAGGGCGGCAGGATCAGGCACTCACACGCAGCTGTGTGGGAAATGGTGGCATGTTTGCCTAACCAGAGGGTAGGTCTACACTACCATTAGACGACCAGGGCTGGCCTGTGCCAGCTGACTCGGGCTAAGGGGCTGTTTCATTGCTGTGTAGATGTTCAAGCTGGGGCTGCAGCCTGAGCTCTTGGACCCCGAGGGGCCTTCAGCCCAAGCTTGAATGCCTACACTGCAAAGAAACAGACCCATGAGCCCGAGACAGCTGACATGGGCCAGCCGCAGGTGTCTGACTGCATTGTAGATGTACCCTAAGAGGCCAGGCCATTAGGACTGCTGGTAAGGAGACAAGCTCTGGGAGAAATAGGGCCAGTGATACCATATCTGTGAGAGGGGGAAATTCTCACAACGCTACTGTCAGAATTCTATAGCTTAATTTGTGGGCCGTGGGTTATTGAACAATATTTCTCTTCAACATCTAAACATGGTGTTTGTGAGCAGCTGCTGCCCGGGTGATGACGACTAAGGAAAGTGCCACTTCTGGCATGGAGGATCTCATTTAAATGTCTGGCCCACAGTGAGTGTTACAGAATCTTTTCTGCCTTGACCCACAACTCCGAGTAAGGGAAGGTACAGACCTGCACTGAGCCAGGGGGAGCTCGGGGAGCTGTTGTGCACTGTCTCTTTGGATGGTGTACCGTGCTCCCATCTCTGTAGCTGGCCAGCTCTGCAAACTAGTACAGCATCGGGGGAATGCCTTTACTTCTTCCCCATTTTGGTTGTCTTACACCCCTAACGGTTCACAGAGGGAGCACGCCCCGCATTCCCAGAGCACAGGAACTGCAACGAAGACAGCCCTGGCATGAGAAAAAAGAGGAAGGTTCTTTGTGCCATCTCCCCTGCACACCCACACCAGGCCAGGTATGAAGTGCCCATATATTTGCGAGAAGCTGCTGATGTGACACCTTGTGAGTGCGATTACTAAGGATGCTGCTGTTGGTGGCAGAGAATCTCCAGCTTAATTTATGGGCCTCATTTTGTGTATAAAGATACAGCTGTAGATATGATCCTGTCACTGTCTGTGTGCAAGCACAGCTGTCAATCAGCTACGCTTTGCATCAGTACATTTTGATATAAATGTGTATGTTCCTTCTCTACACAAATTATTATTTATGTTACAGTAGTGCCAAGAGGATTCAACAGAGATCAGGGCCGCATTGTGCTAGGTGCTGAACAAATGCATAGTGAAGGATAGTTGCTGCTGTGAAGAGCTTACCATCTAAATATCCAGGGCAAACAGTCACAGAGAGGTAAAGTGGCTGGCCCAAGGTCATTGTAGGTCAGCAGCAGAGCTAGGAATACAATCAGGTTTCCTGCCTCCCTGTAGAGTGCCCTATACACTCAGCATTCCAAGAAGCAAAGGATTTTGCACAGAAGGGTAGTGGGGATGAGGACACGTCTTCACCACTTAAAGAGGAGAGGGAAAGGGAGAATTTAAAAAAAAAAAGAAAAAAAGACACGTTGGGGGAGTGGAACTTCCTCTCACGCATCTCTATAAATTCTAATTTACAAGATGAAGGCAGACCAGAATCTGTGCATCTGAAGAGAAATGTCACAAATTGAGTTGGGTTAAAGGAAAATTCCCCTTCCATGGCCATGATTCTCCTTACCCTCACAGTGGTGTAAATCAAGGGTAACCCCTTTGAAGTCTGTGGGATTGGGCTCTTTGTAAATACAACAGTTGTCGATGAGTATCATGATTTTTTCGTGAGTCTCACAATATCTGGTGTTTGTTTGTCTTTTTAAACCCCAGGTGCCAGAATCAAGAGATTCTATGAAAATCTCAGCTTTCACTGAAAAACAAAAACAAATGGCAAACCAGTAAGTTTCTAGTATGCACAGCTACAGAGAACGCTGGAAAGCAAGGCCCAGGTGAACCATGAAGACTCAGAAACCAGAAGGCAAACAAAAAGAAACCTCAAATGATTGTTCTAGAACGCTCGTGGTTTTTAAGCCATTCTCATGATGGGATGGGCAGTTGCATCTAACTCATGATTTTTGAATGCTTGGTATTGGCAATAGTGCTGTGGGTGAGTGACAGGATTATCAAGGGCTCCTGTAGTTTATTTTTTTTAGGGTCCTTATGAACCTAACCAAAGAAAAGCCAAATCCCATCATAATCTCTTGTCCACATTCTCTTCATGCAACTTGAATCCTTAAATGACCCACCTCAAGAAAACAGGACCAGCTGTATATGCAGTACAATACAGATAAGAGTAGCTCTTGTGTGTCTAGTGATCCCTGTCCTACCTGCTAGACAGCAAAGCCTCTGTTTTGTCTGAAACTAAGTCAGCCTCTAAGGGCTTGTCTACTCTACAGGTTATGTTGGTATAATTTATGTTGCTCAGGGGTGTGAATAAAGCCACCCCCTGAAAGACATAAGTTACATCGACCTAAGAGCTGGTATGGACAGCGCTATGTCCCACCCACATAGCTACCACCTCTCAGGGAGGCAGTTTTATTATGCCCACGGGAGAGCTCTCTTCCGTTAGCAGACAGCATCTTCACCAGACGTGCTGCAGCAGTACAGCTGCAATAATGCAACTGCGTCGCAGTAATGCTTCTAGTGTATACTAGCCCTAAGAGGCTAAGGCTAAATCGGCTTATCTACCCTCCAGCCTCCCTAACATGAATCTGAAAACTGCTTCTGGGATGGAAGTCAAAAGCCCCACACCCCTGTCAGGAATCCTTTAGCGGTCCCCCTGTATGCTCCGTCACAAGACCCTTTGAAAGAGAGACCACAAGGTCTCTCAGAGAACTGGTTTGAGAAATTAACAGCAGCACCAGCAGTCAGGTTCCTGTAACTTTGACAAAAATCAGTAAAGGTGGAATCTCCAAAACAATGCTAAGAGAAAGACCCCATGCCATTGAAATTAAATGCAGACAACGAGGATGCTTTCTTTGCTTGTGAGTAGTGCCGCAAAGCTTTATTCATTTTAATTTGAACAGCCGTTGCCTTGATCTTGCGGCTGCTGTACTGAAAATACCATCATTAATAGTCGATCCTGTGTTTAGCAATCCAAGCCCTGTCTATTTTAATGTAAGCAGCTCTTGAATCTCAAGGTTTTGAGGGGGTGACAGGAGGAAGACAAGATAGGATTTCTGGGCTAACAAATAAGCTATATGAGAAAAAGAATTGGGACTAGATTCTTAAAGGAGCTTAGCTGTTGTGATACACAGCATCACAATGCTGAAATTTTAGGCACCTAGATAATCACTGGGATTCACAAAGCCCAAGTTAGGAGCTCAGGCTTCCTCTAAGATGAATGGATAGAGGCAGGAGCCTAAGAATGAGATTCACAAAAACCAGCATGCTAGGTTGCTCCCCACCCAAAGGAGTCAATGGGAGATGATGTGTGTGTGTGGGAGGGGGGTCCTAAACCTCACCTCTCAGAAGGAGGCACTTATCTCTGCTGCAGATTCTCAGCTGCAAAACCTCTTTTAGAGTTGGGCACTTTTGCCATTTTTACAGCAAACCACGGGAGATTTTCCACACCTGAGTGATGTAGTTATACCGACATAAGTTTGTCGTGTAGACCAGGGCTCAGAGAGCTAACAGATAAGGTCTCATGGGAGGAATAATCATAGACATAAAGGAGTTCAGGAGATCTAGCAGTTTCTCAAGATGACAATATTAAAGGCACAAGTGCACATTATCACAATGCATAACAAAGATAGGAAAGCCTATCATGGTCCTCATCAGGCGTTGTCAGTGACCTCCATTTATCTGCACATCACCCCTGTCAGGTAGGGAAGTGATAAAAATAAAATAGGAATCCAACAAAAACTGGAAACATGGAGGAATTGCTAAGGAGGAGTACAATGACAAAGCTCAAGCATGTCAAAATCAGAAAAGCTAAGGCATAAAATAAGGTACACCTAGCAAGGGCAAAGAAAGATATTCTTTAAATATATTAGGAAGAAGAGAAAGATGAAATAAGGTGTAGGTCCTCTACTTAGCAGGGAAGGAGAGCTAATAATAATAATTACATCAAGAAGGCTGAGGAGTTTAATGCCAATTTTGCTTCAGTCTTCACTAAAAAGATTAATGATGACCAGACAATCAACACAAATAATATTAACAAGGGGGAAAGAATGCAAGTTAAAATAGGGGAAGAACAGGTTAAAGAATATTTAGATAAACAAGATGTATTTAAGTCAGGAAGGCCTGATGCAATTCATCCTAGGGTACTTAAGAACTAACTGAAGCAATCTCAGAACCATTTTCAATGATCTTCAAGAATTCACGGAGGATGAGTGAGGTCCCACAGGACTGAAGAAAGGCAAACATAGTATCTATCTTTTAAAAAGGGGAACAAAGAGGATCTGGTGAATTATAGATCATTTGGCCTAACTTTGATAGCAGGAAAGATACTGGAACAGATAGACAATTCATTTGTAAGCACTTAGAGGATAATGGGATTATAAGGAACACCTAGGATGCATTTGTCAAGAATAAATAATGCCAAAACAACCAATCTTCATTTTTTGACAGAAGTATCAGCCAAGTGGCTGGAAGAAGCAGTAGATGTGATGTATCTTGATTTTAGTAAAACTTTTGACATAGTCTGAAATGACATTCTCATAAGCAAGCTACAGAAATGTGGCTTAGATGAAATTACTATAAGGTGGGTGCCAAACTGGAAAGATTGAACTCAAAGAGTAGTTATCAAAGGTTTACTGTTAATCTGTGAGAACATACCCAGGGGTGTCCCAAAGAGGTCAGTCCTGGGTCTGGTAGGATTCAATATTTTCATTAATGACTTGGATAATGGAATGAAGAATATGCTTCTAGAATGTGTTGATGACACCAAGCTTGGAGGGGTTGCTAGCATGTTGAAAAACAAGAATAGAACTTTGACAAATTGCAGAATAGATCTGAAATCAACAAGATGAAACGGAGTAGGGACAAGTGCAAAGTACTTCACTTAAGAAGGAAAAATCAAATGAGCAAGTACAAAATGGGGAATAACTGGCTAGGTAGTAGCACTGCTGAAGAGGATCTTTATAAACAATAGTCATGGCTTTTTTTTAAAAAAAACTGATTATCCGTTTGCTGTCACACAGGGTGTGAGCTGGAACTAAGTCGTCATGGGGTGGGTAGGTGGTCTGGTCATCCCAGGGTCTCTTGCTCCACATCTCCTGGACTGTTTCAGGGTTCCCCTAGACAGAGGCAGGAAACACTAGTGATCTGTTTGCAGTCTGGGAAACCCTCCTCCCCAATTTTGCAGAATCGTTAATGAACTGAAAAATCCATTATTCACCCAGCTATACAGGGGAGGGGAAATAAACTAGTCACAGGTGAGTTTGAATACAGACTCCCTTAAAGAGCCAGCTCACACCTCGTGACATTCGTTTCAATCACTTCTAGTCCCTTCCTAAGTTACAGTACCTTCCACTGTCCCAATTCAGCAAAGTATTTGAACACCTGCGCAAATCCACCTCTAGTCAGCAAAGCACCTAAGCATATACTAACATTTAACAGGTGCTTATGTCCCATTAAAGTCAATCGGTTTTACACACGTACGTAAAGTGAAGCACATGTTTAAGTTTTTTGCTGAATAGGGATGATTTGCTGACTCAAGTCCTTAGTCCCGGTAATTGGAAATTACAGACCAAATATTTGTCGGTCGTTAAGCAAAATCAGATTGTTTTAAACCCTTTCAGTATGTCTGGGGTTCTTTAACAAACCTTGATGGAGGGAAGTTAATGCCATTGTTAAGTATTAATGATTACTAATGATGATTATGTTTATTATTATCATGCAACCTCTCATCCTCGCCAGCTTTCTCATCAGAGTGATTTTGCAGCTATTATAGATCATTAAAATCACTAACCCAAGGTGCATGAGGAAGCAGCCCTTTCAGTGTAAATACTAAACACTTAGCATAACAAGAGAGCTCCCTGACACGGAGCACAGATAAGTGAAGTCGCAGGCTTCCATTCTTTTTAATTTACCATCTGTTCCGTATGACACAGCCTGCATCTCTTTAGGGTTTAGTACCAATTTATTATCCAAAAGCCACCTCTGTCTGCTATTAAAATCACGTTGGAGTGATTTAAAGAGGGAATCTGCCCATTTGCCCAAGTGGAAAGATGTGTCATCAGCATAAACCTAAATGCTACACAGCCATCCTGGACTCTAGGAATGGGAGCTATATCAAACAAATGCACCCTCCCCCACCTCCTCCTCCTCCTCCTCCGCAACAAAGCCAGCCAGCATGCGCTAGTCCTCAGGCACACACATCTCTCTCTCCATCTTCCCTTACCTGTCTGTTTCTCTTCCTTGTCATTTTCCCCATACCCTACTCCCTCTCCTCCCTGTTCCTCTCTCCCTTGATCCCAGCCCAGTTATTATTGTCTCTTTCGTGTGTTTCCTTTCTCTCTCTTTTCTTCTGCTGGCCCCTTGTTCCCCGCTCAAGACAGCATTCTCATTGCACTTCTGTCTCTGCTGCCTACATCTTTCTCTCTCTTCCCCTCTCTCACTGACTTATTTTTCTCATCATCTCTTTCCTTTCCCTGATTTTTTCCCCCACCCTGGTCTCATCTTCTTGCACTCAGTTCAAGCCCCTGCTTCTCTTGCCTGTCATTTCCTCTTCTCCAGCCCATTCAGTCCTATTACTCACCCCATTATTTAATAAAACACAGATAAAGATAATTGCCATCACTTGCTGAAGCCCAGGGGACCACTTAGAAACCTCCTAGCAGATCCAGAACAAGAATCTCACCTTAATAATGGATGATTGTTAAACTAAGTGCGGGTTTTCAATAGTCTCCACAAATTGATCCCCAACAATGCCACCTTCACCTCCACCGCCACCTCACATGATTTTAGCCACTTTCAGTTAACTGAACAGCCCAAGCATCCTACAGGGACTTAGGACAAATAGAATCCAAATAGAAAACAAGCAGGGGACTCCAAAGCAATTAAACGCAAGGTAGATTGGCTCCAGGGCATCTGGCAGCCTTATCAGAGGCCTGGGACACAGATAGAAAATGCGCCATGAAACTCAGTCCCTAAGATGTGGAACAGGTGGCAAAGTTCACTTCAGGACAAAGATAGAGCAGAATGGTGGTACAGGCAGTGATTCGTGTAGGGGGGTATCTATGAAAGTAACACTTTTGTTTTCAGTCTGCCGCATATTTAAGACCTCTATCAGTTGGCAGTGACATCAGCCACTTTGTCCTCAGGTTTTGCTACAGCCTGTTTTAAAGGAGACACATGCACAATGCTCTCACTGAGGATGGAATTCTGGCCCCATTGAAGTCAATGGGGGAAGAGGGATATACCATTGACTTCAGTGGGGCCAGGATTTCACCTAAATACTTTCCTTTTGTTCTTTCTTGATGACATCTTTGCTTAATCACAGCTCAAAATAATCATAATTGGTTGGAAAGCTGAAACTTTTCACATGGGATGTTTCAAACAAATTCAAAAATCAAAGATTTGGTTTTGAATTGGGATTATGAAATCAGATTTTTATTTTGTTTTGAGCTAGAGTGTCAGTTTATTTTGGTTTTTCAAAAAACTGCAATTAAACAAGCTGAAACAAAACAAAACAAAACTGTTTTTTTCACAAACACATTTGACTTAAAATGTCAGTTTCCTTTTTTTTTAAACTGGAAAGGCTGAAAAAGTGACATTTTAAATTGAAATTCAATGAAAAATTATTTAATTTCAAAATGTGAGTTTGAAATGAAAATGTTCATTTGGAAATGTTTCATGGAAAGACTAGAAAGACATGGAAAGACAGTTCTTCATAACTGACATTTTCTGGTGAAAAAAAAATGCTTTTGACAAAGATGTGCTTTTTGGTGGGAAAACTTTAGCACATTTTTTTTGGACCAGTTCTGCTTTAGACTTAAGGTGCAGATTTCATTCCTTGTGTATAGAAATGTAACAGTCTAAGGATTCTGGAATAGGGGAAGAAATTGCAAAATAAATGGAGCTCAAAATAAGTGAACTGTCTTTTTGGGGGGGATGAGAAGGGGGAACCCCACACACATACAAAAGAAACCAGTGGAGAAGGAATATAGGTACTTACAAGATGCTTAAAATTCACTATTAATCCAACCCAGATTTCTAGAAGAAAGATATAAATTCCATCTAATAAACCAAATGGAAGGAGACAATCTCTTTGAATTTCTAGCCCATCTCCAAATGTTTTCCATTACTTACCTTTATGGGTGCCCTTCTGTGCGGAAGAGTTAGATATATTTGTGTCCACAGGTGAAGGAGGTAACATAGCTGAACATATCTCATATGACATCAACAGAGCATTGGGATCCATAGAGCCATTGCTTGGGAAGATAGGCCAGAGCAGCATTATGTCAACAAGCTGCAGGGCACAAGCTGTGGTAAGAGGTTACGTAGGGAATGGGTCTATCATGCACCACTATAGCATGGAAAGGAAGTCAGTAACGCCTCCAAGCATGATACACTGTGCTTTACTATTTGACTGCAGAGGAGCTCAACTCAGAAGTGATGCCTGCCCATGAGGAGGCAGCTGGAGAGGCCCCATCATGGAAAACATCCTCCACATCTCCTGACTTTCTCTGCGTGGGATTGAGGCCTGTGCAGATCCCCGACCCAATTCTGCCATTTCGTCCTACAGAGAGCAGTGTGGGAGGCCAGCCTGTGTTGTCTTTTTATCCCACCGATGAAACTGGAATGAAGAGGGCATGGAGAGCAAAGAAAGGCACTGCTTCTCAACCATCTCCAGACTGGCACTAACCCTCCCATCTAGCTGGGACTTGGCCAGGAGCCCTATCCCATTTAGTAATATGGGACAGGCAGGTGGCTAAGACCCGTAACATCTGCTCCTCACCTCCACAAGTCACAGCCACAAGCACTTCCATGGTGAACTCATGCCTTGAGTGGTGGGACTTGAACATAGGCCTGCAGGACTACATAGCAATCACCAACCCCCCGCCCGCCTACGCTCTGCGACCACAACCCATGGAGCTAGAACGCTACAAGGAAGTTCCACCTCAAGTGGTCTGACCAACTGAGTTTAATGATCCCTGATTGGCTCCTTGATCCTATAGAAGCCTGTGGGGCGTACTAGGAAGAGTCCAGGTAGCAGTATGGCTTCCTAGCTAGTTGCCATGACTGCCCCATTTGTAACAGTTCTTGCTCAGGATTTGGTTGTGAAGTATGGCCTAGTGGTCAAGGCTGCAACCTGTGACCAGCAGGGAGGTTGCTGGTAGGGGACCACAGGCCTCCCACTCCACCAGGCTCTGCCTGGTACCTCCCTTTGGGCAACCAGTGGTCTGGCAACCAAGAGGCACTGGGCCACTTCCTATCTTCCCCTCCCCACTTCCCCATGGGTCAGCTTAGTCCAAAGCTTTCCCCTGCTGGGAGAGTCCATCAAGAAAAGAAAAGGGGATTGCCAATGTCCAGAGCCCACATGCAGGGAAAAGGGAAATACTCCCCTCTCTGATTGTTTCTGGGGTGGGTCTTCCTTTTCCCTCAGGGAAGGGCAGAGTGCTCTGCTGTGCAGTGGGCTGCCCGTCTGGTCTCTTCCAGGGTTCTCCCCAAATGAGCTGTGTTTCCCTGTTTTTTAATTCCTCCACCAGACGGAGCATTTGCTGTAGGTGTGGCAAGGCGGAACTGTTGCCTGGTGTGGGGTTTGTAAACCCCATCACACTGTTCCAGAACTCCCAGTACTGACCTCGGCTCAGATTAGCATTCTGACTTCTGATCCACCCCTGAAACCTCAACATGGACCCGATACCGGTTATTGACCCTTGGGCCTGACTCTGATTCCAGCTCTGACTCTTGACCAGGATATCGGCTCTGGCCCCTGACTTCATTTCCTGGCTCCCAAGCTCCTGCCTACCTTTGCTCGGGATCCTGACAATAAGGGACAAACAGGATGGTCCTTACTTGGGCGTCCAGGGGTGATGGAATGTGCAAGGAGCCTCCCACACCTTAAGTGGTACAGTGATGGACTGACGAAAGGATGAAGCACTGAAGCACCACTGTTCTATTGTAAGCTGTGATCCATGCAGCATATGATGGAGTGCACAGGTCACATTCAGTAACACTTTGCCTGTACATTTTCAACACTGGGAAGTGAGCCTGGCTGCAGATCAGACCAGAAGGGCTGTCATTTCGCCCCCACCTGAATTCATTATGTTTGTACGGATCATCGTAATCACACCTCTCACTTCTCATGTGGCTGTGAAGCCTAAGCCATAAGAAAATTGTGTGATCCTGGCAAGGAATAGGTCACATTTGCTGCTGCAGCAGATGCTCTAGTACTTGTGTGCACACGCAGTTGTGAATACTTTTCCTTATCCAAACACTGACTTCTTTTACTCCTCCTGAGTTATGCTCACCTTTTCTGATCTACTCCATACTTCATGCCCCTCTTGCTTAATGAAAAGTTGGTAAAAACCCTGGCACTTAACTTATTGCCTTCTCAATGGCTGACCCAGTACAGCCATTCTTATGATTTTTTGCTGACTGCCTAAAACCGGACAGTATTGTGCCCTGACGTACCAAGAATAGCTGCACTAGCAATCCTTATTTACTCCATTCCCATTCCCATTTGGTGTGGGAAGGAAGGGTAATGGACCCAACTACTCGGTGCATCAGCTTGTGGAATGAGCTGGTACCCTTGTCTGCAACACCCTTATGGATGGAACAGATTGCACTGGTCAAGAAGATCACTGAGTGTGAAGAACCCCTGGGAGAGAGCGTGTCTTAGCCAGGCACAGACTCCCTGTGTTACTCATGAGGGATTGCAGCTCCACACTTTTCCCTGGGCAAGGCTGTGGCCCAATGCCACAATCTAGACATAAGTGCAAAGCCCTGTTATTAAGCCAGAGGCAAGTCCACCATAAACCAATGAAGCTGGGCAGTTTCCTATGGCCCTGAAAGAGATGTTTCCATCTGTGCCCAATGCTGTTTTATCATACACAGATTGTTTTGCTTTGGCAGCCTACACCTGGCTAGCATTGTGCCATAACAGTGGGGAACAGTGTGCCTTGCAAAGTGCCATCATCAGCAAAAAACGAATCAGCTGAGCACTGGAAAAGGAGCGTACCCTAAGTGGTGTGACATGGAGAGTTGGAGAGTTATCAGTGGAAATCAGAAACCACAGGGGAGAAAGCCCACCACGCAAACATCCCACAAACACACCCGGGGTATACAATGATCCCGTCAGCAGCAGCACAGAAGTAAGGGTGACCTGGAATATACTGTATGAACACATCCGCAAAATATTCTACTTATGCCCTGACCAACAAATGAAAACTGTGTGATTTCTCTGTGATTTAAGCAGACCCCTATTTATATGAGATATCCTTCAAGCTTCAATGTCTCTGTGTAGGATTGAGACCTGTGCTGACCCCAGGCCCAAGTCTCTCATTTCACCCGACAGAGAGCAGAGTGGGAGGCTAGGCTGTGCTGTCTTTTCCACCCAGCGGTGAAACTGGGATGAAGGTACATGGGATGGGAAAGGTTGATGGCTCTTAAGGAATGGACTGGCTGCTAAATTAAATCATTCCAAATGAAGAGCCCCTGCCCATATTCTGCTCCAGCACCTCCGCCAGCACCTCCCACACTAGCAAGTGGGGTACAGAAAAGTTAAGCAGGATTATCCTAAATTATTCCAGAACCACCACACATTATCACAGAAATGCAGGCTAGACTAACGAAGAATGCAAGCATCTGGTGTGCTGACAGAGCTGTGGGTGCGTAGAGAACTCAAGACTGGAACAGCAGAGGTGGTGCAGAGCAAGACTGAGGAACGCTGGCAGAGCTTCATGGGGAGCCCAGCACTGGAAAAGCAAGGACAGGACTAAAGTGTATTGTCAGATCTATTTGTGGGGTACAGAACTGAAATAGCAGGGGGTTACTGCAGGTCAGCCCTGCAGTGTATTCATGGAGCAGCAAGTACAGAGGAAGCTTGCACAGTGCTATGTTTAGCTGTCGTCAAAACCATCAGTCTTTCACTTTCATGTGTACTAAAATTGACTGAAACCCACTCAGAACACATGCTTTAAAAAATGGGGAAAGAAAAAAGTCCCATCGAATGATCAATAACAGCCAGAGCTAGAGATGACTTTTTCATCCACAGAGAAACAACTGTTATTGTTGAACTGCTCGGGAGCTTTGCCAGTGGACAAAGATAAACTAATAATGTCAAGGAGAGAAGGGGTGAAATTGCTGAAACCTTAGCTACGGTAAGAAGGTTGATGGAAACACTTCCAAGGGGCATGTGTCAGGCCTCCTGGAAAGCAATCAGCGCAAACCAGGCACAAGGGAAAGGGGAGAGGAAACTTGCATCCACTATGAGGCCACAATGCTGCTGCCCGTGAGGGAGAGGAACGGGGCAGCACACAAGTTTCCCTCTGTAGCTGTCTAATCTGTGCCATGCCACCACAACTGCTCTGGAGAAACAGAGGACTTTCAGTTGTCAGAACTGTCAATGTCAAACTGTCCAACTGCAACAGGGTCCATGGACACCGACATTTTATCAATTCCTACACAGCTCTACCAAGTGCAACATCGGGGGGGTGCAGGGCAGGAGTCATGCGCATTGGCAGAACTGTGTTTCAGGGCAGGACGGTGTGGGGGAGCCCAGGACTGGAATTTGAAGGAAGATGGCTGGGCTGGGCTCAGTGCATTGGCGGAGCAGCATAGGGTTCTCATGAGGTGCTGGAAGTCATTGGAGCTGTATACGCAGAGGAAGTTTGCTCATTGACAGCCTCAACTTAAAACAATCAGTCCTTCATTTTGTGAAGCGTGGTTAAAAGAATCTTTGCCTTGTGTTACGTTTATGCAGAAGATTTTTGTGCCAACTACTCTAATTCAACCCCCCCCAACCCAGAATTGGATATATCTTCAGCTGTGCATCATTTACATTGAAAAGCTGCCACCACCGTTTATTTGAAACTGCATTTTTCCAAATAAATTCCCTGTCCCCTGTGACTCTGCGGTAATAGATGACAACAACATGCATCACCTGAAATGTCCAGCCTCACTGGATCCATCTACTACATGGCAACAGTCCAATGGTACGTTTATCTGGCAATTCTTAAAGGCATGGATTCTTAAAGGGCAGTTCACAATTTCAATAGGTTACTGTAGGTAACGGATTTGCCTCAGGAGTACTCCAGGGAAAACTGAAGCATTCGCATGGTCATGTTTCCCTGAATTTCTGGCATTTCATCCTTGACAAATAGTTAAGCTAGTCTTCTAAAATACCTGTCCCCGTATTTTGTCAAGCCTTACACCGAGCAGTTATTCTCATGGGACCATATTAATTCCTGATGTAATTTCACTGATGTTCACCAAAGTTATACCACGTAGGAATTTTGCCCATGCTTCCCACTGACTTTCATGGGAATTACATGGACAGACTCCAGTGCTGTGCTTTTGAAAAGCAGATCACTGAAATAATTTGAACTTTTCAGTGTTAATTTCCAAATTTTCGCTATCAAACAAACCAACCCCAGAACAGTTCTTTTTTGTGCATTTTTTCAATGCTACAAAATCAGAGATGATAAACAGAGAGTGAAAATGCCAACAGAGCGGGTTGACCTGTCCAAGGTCAGAACTGGTCACTGAAGGAGTCAGGAGCAGAACCCAGGAATCCTGACTTCCAGTACTATCATCTAACTGCCAGATGCCATTCCCTAGACATTTATGCTCCAATCAGGAGCGGAGTGATTAATATTGGGTCACCAAACCCCAAGCTTCTTCTGTTTTTTTCAAGATCAGAGATTTGGAGTGGTCTTTTGCTGGACTGGTAGCCCTACAGCCCTAGTCATTCTCGTGCTCTTCAGTGGGACTTATAGCCTCTGGTAACTCGTTGTTGGAGGCCCCAAGGGCAGATACAGAGACTGCAGAAGTGTCTCACTCCACTGCCTCACCCCGACATGCAGGAACCCCTTTCCTGTGAGACGGAACAATCTCTCTCCATGGCTCTCATATCACTTGGCCTTTCTATCCCCAAAGGGGCCAGCTGTGATGATGGCTGACACTTATCTATGAGGAGCTCCTCTGAGCCCCACCACCTCTTCACATAGACCACTGACATCGTGTAAATGGGACCATATTACTCCCTGGTGGCTAATGGCTTCCAGTTGTGGATGACCAGGGCTCCATACATCCTGAGCCACACAGTCTCTCCATCCCAAGCTGCTTCTGCTTGGACTGCAACAATGGCAAGAGGCCAGGTCTCCAGGAGGGCCCAAGTCCCTTCCCCATGTTTGTGTTGCTCTTTAAATGGCTTTGTTTTGCTTAAGCATCCCTCTTAAAGAAATGTTTAGTTTCCAGCTGGAATGAGCTCCAGGAAGCACAGCCGAGGTCCTGCCTGAGCGGCAGCCTGTAATTTACGGTGAGTTATGTTTCAATTACCTCAGTGTTATAACGTCTCGGTGAGGGCAGGCATTATGTCATGTCAGGAATACAGGCGAGGAGAAAATACAGACGCTCCCATTACAGCTAGTGATGGAGCAGTTTTAATAATACTGCAGGGGGAAGAAAGGAAAAAAAAAAAAAAAAAAAGAGGTGGAGCGCAAATGACTTTCTAGCCATACCATTACTGCACATTAGTAACCGAGCACGACCAGGGGGTGGGGGGAGAGAAGGAGCAGAGCGAAGGATAGGGAAAGTAAGGGGATAGGGTGGGAGAAGAAAGAGAGAAAGGAAGTGTGAGAGATGGGGCAGATAAGGGGATAGAACACAGGATGGGGGGGAAGAAAGGGATGGAAGGACAGAGAGAGAGAGAGAGGGAAGCTTGTGGTGGCGAAAAAGAGCAAAGAATGGTGAGAAAGTGGGGGGGAGGAGAGAAGTAGATGGAGGGAAGACTAGAAGCTGCAAGAGACAGTAGATAATGCCTGCTGATGCCTGTCGCAGGAGTCTCTACTCACTGCTAGGGTGCCCCCTTGTGGCTGAATTTGGTCTGACAGACCTTTCCATCACTCCCGCACGCTGCAGCCCCCCTCTCACATTCCTGGAGTTGCCCTGCTTCCTCTGCGTGGCTAGGCTCCCCTCAGGCCAGAACACGGTGGGGTTTCCCCTTTCTGGGTTCTCAAAGCCTCCCTGGACTGGCTGCTGTTTCCAGCAGTCCTCTTGCTTCAAGACTGTACCACTTCCCCAGGGGCAAGTAGGGGAACTTGGGCTTGCCCTCTGCTTCAGGTTCCAGCCCATGGGCCCTCTAATCCAAGGCCATGGTGTGCACCATACTAAACCTTGTTGCCATTGCCCTGGGCTTTTTCCTACTCCACCTCTATCAGCCTGCTGCTCCTCTGAGTAAACCCTTCCTTCAGGGCCAGAATCTCAGAGCTTCTACTCACCCCCTGGGTTTCTTCCCATCCCTCTCTAAGCCTATAGAGGGATTGCAGGCTTCCACACTACAGATGCCTTCTGCCCTCACTTCCTGGCCTGATACCAGTCCCTCCTGCTCCAGTCCAGCTGGGCTCCCTTCTCAATCAGTGCTTGCTTATCAAGCCTAACTCTCCCTCAAGGTGTGGGGCCTATCAGGTTACTTAACCCCGTCTGTTACTTAACCCCTACTTAACCTTCTCCAGGCTAGTGTGGGGTGAACATCCCAGGCCAATGTTGAAGAGGGCTGAGGGCAGGGCAGGGCAGGAAGTGGAGCATGGCTAGTGAACCCATGCCTATACAGAACCACTGTCCATTCTCCCAGTGCAGAGGGGAGTGCAAGTCAAGCATGGCCCACTTCAACTCAGGTTGCAGGAGTGGAGAGTTGCAGTGGAGGATTCACATGGAGTTACCCTCGTGCTACACTCAGGCTTACATGGGGCAGGCTGTGCCCTTAACGACTGGGATGGGGGAGAGTTTATATGACCCTTAATGATATCTACCAATCCCATGAATCAGAGTCTCTTGCTGGAGGAATAGAGCAGTCGACTTTCCAATCATCATAAAAAAATTTAAAACCCCTAATTTCTATTGTTCTAGTGTTGTTTTTTTATTTTATTTGAGCAGAGTAAATCCGTGACTTCGCTCTCTCTCAACACTGCTCATGCTCAGTCACTCTGGTTGGCACTCTCCCTCTCCCTCCTCCCTCTTTATTTTCTTGACACAAATAGCAGTCATTGCTCAGAGAATGTGCCGGGTTAGCCTGTTTTGTAATTCAAACCTTTTATTCAGTTTACCATTATGTACTAAAGAGGAAAATATGTATTGGCTAAATGGCCTTGTTATGGATGTTCCCATTGTGGGAGGGAAGGTTGAGCTCACATGCACACATAGACCTTTCCAGATCATTGCTCTATTTATCATCTACAATGGAATTCAGCTAATACTCAGTTCCACCTTTCTTTCTTTCTCCTGTGGGAGAAATAATTCCCTAAGTATAGAGATTTGTTTATACACCTTTCACAAGGTTCTTTCCATTCGAAACAAGGAGTGGCAAAAACCCAAGGAACTTTTGGAAGATCCAGTGCTGGAAATTCAAGGGGTTTTCTATTTTGAGATGAGAGAAGAGATGCAGAGGGTCTCATTACTAGAGCTTCCAGGTTTTTGTGCTGTTTTAGTTACAGCTGGTTACTGATACTGATCTGTTGAAATGGAAACATTTCCCAGAACTGGATCAGTTTTGATTAAACTGTCTCAGGTCCAGGTTGGAATTTCTGGTCAAAATGAGAGCGATCCACCCCCTTCAATCCCAGAATAGCCAATGACCCACGAGTTAGGGCACACACTTGTACTGAGGAAGACCCAGCTTCAAGTCCCTACTCCAGATCAGACAGAGTAAGGACTAGAATCTGAGCTCCTTCATCTTAGACAAGTGTCCCTAACCACTAGCCTATAGAATCAGGGTTCTGTTATTGGTTTCGGCCCAATGAATATTTAATTATTGATACAAAGCAGAACAGCTCCAACAGGAGAGGTTGAACTGCCAAACCTCATCTTTTTTTATGAGTTGGAATTCTGGTTTTCTTTGCCAGCCCTGGGTACAAAAGGGTGATGCAGTAGCAACTGAGGGCTTATCTAGGCGAGGAAAATGTAACTATATCACACCCCAGGCACTGAGAGTAAGCAAGAAGAGGATTTTTCTTTCACTACTGGTTGTAAGAAGGTTCAGGCAGACCAGGCAAGTTCCATAAGCAACAACAGCATAGAGGCCTGCCAGTTGTGGAGCAGGGCTGGGTCTGCACCACTTCTTGGCTTGGGGGACAAATGGAGGAAGGGGATAAAGGGCAGCTGATTCTACCTATTGTAACAGAAAGCTGCTGCTGCTACTTGGCCTTGAGGTCTCTAAATCATGACGACAGAGATGCCTGAAATCCCAGAATCTCATAGTGCGTTTTGGAGATAGAGAGGATGCTGTGCTGGTCTAATTAATAATGACAAATTGTAACCCATGCTAATGCAGTGTGATTCTTAGTCCCCCTCTAGCGACTACACTCCGCATAGTGGTGCGTTGGTCTGATGTTGAAAGTGAGTTCATAGAATATTAGAGTTGGCAGAGAACTCAGGAGGTCATCTAGTCCAACCCCCTGCCCAAAGCAGGACTATCTTCAGCTACATCATCCCGGTGAGGGTTTTGTCAAGCCTCAGCTTGAAAACCTCTAAAGATGGAGATGCAACCACCACCCTAGGTAACCCATTCCAATGCTTCACCACTCTCCTAATGTCCAACCTAGACCTCCCCACTGCAACTTGAGACCGTTGCTCCTTGTTCTGTCTTCTGCCACCACTGAAAACAGCCTAGCCCCATCGACCCTGGAACCCCCTTTCAGGTAGTTAAAGGCTGCTATCAAATCCCCCCTCATTCTTCTCTTCTGCAGACTAAACAGGCCTCGTTCTTTCAGCCTCTCCTCATAAGTCTTGTGCTCCAGCCCCCTAATCATTCTTGTTGCCCTCCGCTGGACTCTCTCCAACTTGTCCACATCCTTTTTGTGGGGGGGGGGCCAAAACTGGACACAATACTCCAAATGCGGCCTCACCAATGCCGAATAGAGGGAAAAAATCACTTCCCGCGATCTGCTGGTAATGCTCTTACTAATGCAGCCCAATATGCCATTAGCCTTCTTGGCAACCAGGGCACACTGCTGATTCATCTTGAGCAATAGCGACGCTCAGCTAGTATTCACTTTCTGTTGTAGGGTCCCCATTTGGCTCCCCGCAGATAACCTAGCCAGTGCTGGTGTTATCTGACCAACTTAGAGCCCTTTTCTGCTGATCACATATTGTTCAGGAACTGGTCCTGGCTTTGTGCGTGAATGTATTCATTATCTGCAAACATGTCTCACGTAGCTTAGGCCTATGCTTCCCAAACTGTGGCTAATGGAGCACTTACTGGTTGTCTGCAGAGAGGTGGCTGGACATGTGCTGCTCAGTTCTCTGGCTTGTTTCCAATACTAAATACATTAAAATGTTTGCTAAATACATTAAAAGAACCTACAAGAAAGAGCCTCCTAATATGACTTTTCCATGCTTTTCAATTGCTGAGTTGCCACGGGGGTATTATTTGTTGATCTTTGCAATTCTGAATAGTAGGGGATGTGTTTATAAACCAATCTCTCAAATAAACTGTGGTCCACACCGTGAAAATATTGAGGACAGCTGTTTTATGCCAATAAATTGCAGTCTATGAGGCACTGACAACCTGTTCACTGACTTCTTTACTCTAGGTTTATTTGGGAGGGTCACCTAAATCACATGGTATTTTTTCTGCCTTCTGATCAGATGATTGAAGCTTTTTAAAACAATAGAACAACAGTGAAAAACATATTTTCTGGAATGAATTTTCAGCTGAAAAATATTTCAGGCTAAAACTCATGATGCTTTTGGGATCTGTGAAAACATTCAAACTTAAATATGCAGTTAGCACAGTCATTACAAATAACTAATGATATAACCCCAAAGATAATAGGAAAGCAGACTTTGGTCTGTGAAAACATACTGACAAATCTTTCTTTGTCCTATTCAACCCGCTATCACAATGGCCTTTAACCTTTTTTCATTTGTGGATCCCTAAAAAATTTCCAGGGGAGATGTGGACCTCTTTGGAAATCTTAGATATAATCTGCAGACCCTGAAGGGATCTACAGACCACAGATTAAAAACCACTGAGCTATAGTACAAAGGATTGTTACCCCTTTTTAGAGATTTTAAAGGATTGGCCCAAGGTTCCACCATCAGTAGGAGAGTCGGGCATAGAAACTAGAAACCCTGACTCCCAATCCTTGCTTCAGAAACTAGGCAACACACCCTTGGAACGGCAACACCATTTGTCCTGTGGTTTTTGGTTCCTCTTGAGACCATCAGATGTGGCGTTTGTATGGTAAATGGGTTAGAGTACAACACTATCAGAGACAGTGCAGTCTTTGATACAGGTGTCATGTGGTGTCCCGGGTGATATGTTGGTCAGACGTGGTAGGAAAACTGAATAAATTACATCCAACCTGCTGTGTATATAGTTTAATATTCCAAGTTACAGTGGCAATAGATTTCAGGTCTCTTATTTTCTGAGAAATACGGAACAGAGGATACTGGAAAAGCCCTTTTGTTAGTGTCACCCTGCCTTACCACTTTCCTTTCATGAAAGATCCTATTACAGGCCACATTATCAACTGAGCAGGACATTTTACAGTCCAGTTACAGAGCCAAAATCTGCTAGATTATGAAGATTGTGAAATTCAACAAGGTATATAGAAACGGAAAACCTCTCCAGTGGTACCACGGGAATGTATGCTTGAAAGGATTTATTAACAGCACCTCTCTAAGTAAGCTGTCGTGGTTGAATCACCAAAGGCCTTTAACTTGAACAACATGTAGACATGTACAAAAATCAAAACTATTCTTCAAAGGGTTGCTCTTAAATATTTGTAATCCCTAGACCGATAACCCATTATTTATTTCAGCGTGCACACCCCAGTGCCCTAACTCTAGCATTCACACTCCTAGCTGGTAAGCCCAATTGGATGTACAGCCTAGTGCATTAGTGTCAGGTTTCACACACACACACACACACACACAACACCACTGTTTTATGTCACCCAAGGCTAAAATCTAAGCTGATGCAGAACCTTTTAGGGTTCACCTCCCACTACTGTATTTCTTTCATCCCAAATTCTCTCTGATTTGCCCTCTCTAATTCCCCTGCCGACCATTGTGGCTTTGGAAGAGAAGATGGGGAGGTAAAGGAGATAGGAGTGGATAAATGAGCATGAGTGACTTGTTAGAGGAAGCTATAGTTTGATCAGTCTAAGTCACTGAGCCAGCTGCTAACAAGGAGATGCTTGCTATGGATAATAAATTAATGCAGAGCTGCTGTCGGGGAACTGCTATTAGAAGCACCACGTTCATATTCTTCTGGGTCAGACCTAAAATGGAGGTCCTGGTCATTCATGATCACATGTCACTTTACACAAAATTAAGGTTGTTTATCCCGGAAATCAACATGATTCCAATGTTGTTAAATACAAGGGCTTTGCAAATGGTTTGATAATAGTGCTGGTTAAAAAAATCTCCATTGAAATTATTTTTGACAGAAAATTGGGTTTGACTAAACTTGTTTTTTCATGAAAAGTGTACATTTTCTGTAGAATATTTTGATTTTTTGTCAAAAATCTGAATGCCTAAAAAATGAAAAAAATTCAGTTGTACACTCCAAATTTGAATATTTTTGTTGAATACCGAAAAATGTTGATTCTTAAATGCTGCCACAGTGCCTTATGGGAGTTGTAGTTCAAGTGCTTCACGTTCCCATTCTCTATGGAGAGCTCCACAGGGTCATCATGGAAAATGTAGTCTGATGAAGGAACCTGGCCTATAGATCGATACAGAAGCATGAGTCACGCAAACTATAGCTCTCATGTGACATTCGGGCAGCATTTCAGAATCAAATTATTTTGTCTTTCAATTTTTTTTTGCTGAGAACTTGAAATTTTCAGTGGAAAAATCTCAACAAAAGTTCTTCCTCCCTATTCCCCATTTCTGCCAAAATTTTCTATGGAAACCTCTCTCCCTTGCCCCCATATAGTCTGACCAGCTCTACTTCACAACCTTGAGGAACAGGAAGTGAACTGGAAAGTGAGTTTTGAGTCAACCTGTTCATTCTCTTTTGTCATTCACAAATATTTGTCTGAGTGAAGTTTTTTTGTCCAAATTAGGCAAAATTAATTTAATCAAGAAATAAAATGAATTTCCGTTTGGCCAGAACCAGAAGATGAGTGACAGCCATTTTAGAAATTCACTTGGAGGGCTATTGGGGAAGGGTAGGCAGCAGGCAGAAAATGGAGGAGACAGACAATGAAGGAGGATCAGGAGAATGAGATGGAAGGAGAGAGGGGCTGCTATACACCCGAGTCAACTCATTTCAGGGACCTTTGCCATGTGTAATCTCTGCAAGAGGCAGATGAGCCAGGGTGCCCCGGGAGAGTATCACCTCGCTCATATAGTGACCCCAGTCTTTCCAAGTAGGGATGCACTCAAACACGTACTGCTGTGGGGAAAGGTTGGTGAATGAGAGTGGCACATACAACTTGAAATAGCATGTGTTGCATATGGGCCTGGGGAGAACCCGGGTACTCTTTGCCTGGCCGGTGCCTATGCACTCAGGCATTTACATGAGCCACACAAGGATCTGGCCTCAACCTTGGCAAACAGGATTGTGCACAAACATGTACGTCACATGCAATTAACTAGTGTGTGAATAGGACAAGAGAAAAGGGAACGTAACGTCCTTTAAACAGTTATTAAATCTGGCTTGCTTTGTTCTTTCTCCCCTAGTCAGTAATGATCCAGCTGTGTGTCAGTCTGGGCTTGTGTATGTGTAGCTAGTCCCAGTGCTCTTTTTCAAAGCAAGTCAAGAAAATATTTTAAATGTCCAATAGGCCTAGTCCCTTCCTTCACTCCCACTCCCTGAGAGAGTCAATGACTTGCCTCAGTGATTTGCTTACTATGCTTAATTCCTGGTTATAAAGCCTAAATCATCCAGTCTGGGAAAAGAAACAATGCCACGTGACTTCAGTGACCAACATCACCTAACAAATACCAAACAATCAAAGTATTCAATTCATACAGGGGCAGGGACTGTCTACAATGATCTGTTTGTACAGGGCCTAGCAAAATGGGGCCATAATCCCCTATGTACTACTGCAGTCACTCTCAACTCACCGGCCGTGGGCCATTTGTGGTCCAATTAGCACATAGCTGCAGCCCATGTGACATCCTCAGGCTACACAGGTAGTATATATATATTTTGTGTGGATGAGGCCCACATAACACATAGAGAGCAGCATATGCGGCCCACAGTGGTAAATACGGTGAGAACCACCACACTACTTTAATAAATTGGATTAATAGGCTGTAATTTGTCTGCACAAATATTCAATGAACAAATCTGAATAACAAATACATTTGAGCAAATAGAGATCAGATCTTGAATAGAAGAAAGCAAATCCACTGAATAAATTATCAGCTCCTTCTAGTAATTACAGTCAGTCACCCTCAATGCCCCCAGTTTCTTTATTACTTACAATAGCACACCAAAGTGTGCTGGGTACCTCACAGGCTATTCCATGAATTCTGCAGCTAGAGTAACCCATATCAGGCCAAATTACTTAGTACTGGAATTTATGCTGATGTTTTTTAGGACCTCTTCTGGCCTCAAGAGTGTCATATATGAGGCTGAATTAAACCAGATCTGAACTTATATTATTTCCAACATGCAGTAATTGAAACATTGGGAACAGGCCAGATCTTGCAGTGTTTCAGCTCCATAAATGGCCCATTGGGGCTTTACAACACAACAAAACATACAGACAGATGCCTTAGGCTATGCACACACCCTCACCACCCCACCAATTCTTCCCAACCCTTGCTTTCCCTATGCCTAGCATTGCCCCTAGGTTCGGCCCTGATTGGCATCCTCCCCTTCTTGATTTCTGCAGGCTAGCAGCACTGAGTTAGCTGGCCAGCTGTAGATTGTATGACAGCACAAGAGAAATGGGGGAACATGCACTGCAAGAGGGGTGTTTTGAATTTGATGTTAAATGAATAAAACAATCAATGCTGTAATATTTAATTCAATACAGACCTCTGACGGGGAACATTCCCTCTTTACTTCACGCTCTCCTGGGTAGGAAGGGGTGGGTTTGAAGAGGTGGGATCTCCTGGTACTCGAGGAGGCAATATTTGCTGCAGGGAGGGGGCTTTGGAGAAATATAAGTCAGAAGGGCTTTTGGGACACTGGGCCCTAATGCCTCCTCATGCACTCCTGAACTTTGCAGCTTGTACCTGCCTCTAGGTCTATCAAATGCACAGTCAGGAAGTGGATGGCTTGGGAATGCGAAGGCCGTTACCAACTTACACATTGTGTCAGTCCTGCAAGGAAAACTGATGGGAACCAGATAGGGCAGTTGCACTCTGCCAGCACACCGGTCCCACTCTTGGACCAGCTAGCATGCTGCCCTGCCTGCTGGCAAGCTGCCCTGCCTTGCTCCAGACAGCTAAGAGCTCCCCCGACTCTAGTGCCTTGCTAGGTCATCTCCAGCTCTTGCCAGCTGGCATGACACCCCCTCATTTGTGACAGGTTGCATGTTCTTTCTAAATTATTCCGGCCATCCTGATGAGCACCATCTGGCCCCCCGGCGCCCCATTTACATCAGTCGCTGCTATAGATCTCCAGCCATATGTTGTATCATCCCTAAAGCACAGTGAGGCTAACACAACATTCCTAACTCATAGATCCCAAGTCCAGCTGTAACCCCTGAAATCCTCGAGTTTGACCTCCTGTATAACATGGCCCATAGAACTTCCCCCAAATAATTCCTAGAACATAATCCTAGAGCTGAGCTGGGCCACCCTCGCAAGCTTACCTGCCCCGGCTTTAGAGAGACGAGGCGGGTGAGATCATAACTTTTATTAGACCAACTTCTGTGGGTGAGAGAGACAAGCCTTGGAGCTTATGCAGAACTCTTATACAAAGCTTGTCTCTCTCACCAACAGAGGTTGATCCGGTAAAAGATATGACCTCATCCACCTCATCTCTAATATCCTGAGCCCAACACAGCTACCAGAACACTGCTTACATGGCATGGCAGCCTACCTCACACCAGCTAACACCCCATTCCTGCCTCATGCTCACTCTGCCTTGCCTCTCACTGGCATTATCTGTTTTTATTTTCCCAGCATTGCTTTGTGGTCATTTTGTACCAGGGTCTGAATGGCATTTAAAGCTCAGTTTGTTGTTGGAGAATCTGCCAAGGAAGCTTTGTCCTGTGAACTGGTTTACTCTTTTTCCAAGAGATTCACTTGAAAGGAGCCTTTGGTAACTAGACATTGATTTCCATATGACGTTTGGGGAACTCATTGATTCAGGAAGGTTTGAATACCTTCAGCAGGTGCTCTTCAAAGCACACACCACTCTTGAATGTTGCCATTCATTTATTCATCCCTGCCTCAAAGTCCTTCTCCCTTTCTTCTATCTTTCTCTCTGCTGTCTCAAGCAGGTCCTTAATTATTCCCCAGAGTGTTACCCAGGTGAAGCAGCTGAAAGCTGTGCTTATCACATCCTCTGATTACCCTGCAGAGGGCTAATGAAATAAGAACAGATTTAGTCAGTCTGAAGTTTCCTGTGTGTATTTTGGTTTTTTCCTCCCTTCACAAGGAAATTAAATCCCGCCTGCCCCAGTTTGCTTTTCCCCTGCTTGGCAGGGATACAACAAGGCAATAGATTTGTATCAAGCCTGAAATGTTGCAGTGCTCAGGAGGCTTCTAATTCAGGGTAATTTATGGAGAGCTCTTTAGAAGGGAGTGCATGGAACCTCCATTTTAACTTGGGGAGATATCCAGTGCAAAGACAGTGATGTATGGATAGAAATGTAAGCAGCTCCTGGGTCCCGTTTTCTATCTTTCTTCCCCCTCTCCCTCCTCCTTTTTTTTTTGGTAGTTACAGAATAAATGTTTCATTCACATTTCAAAGGCTAGTCAGTAACTAGAACTTTGTTGGCATCTTCATCTTAAACTGCAAAAAAACAAACACCACCACCCTCTCCCAGTCTGTTCCTGGCAGAAACATAGCAACCAGCACACACGGCTTTCTGCAGGCAGCCCAGTTTGCATTTAATTAGCTCTGTGATATCCTAAACTCATTTCAACCTCCACCCCCAGAACACCACAGTAGAAATCCTCACACCAGGGATGGCACAATAAAGTTGTCAAAATCCCTGTGTCCGCGCTGCTCAGCATTCAGAGATCTTGGGTCCCAGACTCTGGACATTGCTTGCCCTGGAAATTTCTCTTTCTTCCTTACACTCCACTAGCAGCAAACGGAAATATTAACATTCTGCAAATCCACAGCCTGCTTTAAAAACGTGAGAGGGTCTGATTATCCCCTTTTACAAATGGGGAAACTGAGGCAGAGGAGTGAAATAATTTGTTTGCCTAAGGTCACACTGTGAGTCAGTGCCAGGGTCCTGCCTGGGCTCTGTTCTCCTCTGCAGCTAGTAGTGATATGTATCTTGGAGGGTGAGAATTAAGGTCTACACAGGCCTGATACCTTTGCTTTAACAACTACCCATCATGGCCTCAGATTTGCGAGCAGAACCTTGGACTTCTGACTCCAAATATCCCTCTTCTAACCACTTGGCCACCCTACTCTCTCTGACGAGTCCTGACTATTAGTTCCCTGCCCTGTTTTGTTCGGTTTTGACCCCATCCAGAGCTAGGAATCATTGAATCATAGAAGATTAGTGTTGGAAAGGACCTTCAGGAGGTCATCTAGTCTGCCCCCCTGCTCAAAGCAGGACCAACCCCAACTAAATCATAGGAGTAAAACCAGGGTCACTAATTCCATGTGCCCTGCACTAACCACAGTACAGTACTCTCTCCTAGAGCTGGGAAGGGTCTCTGGATTCCATTACCTCTGCTCTAAAACCAGACACTGTTGAGAATGATAATTTGGTTAATGTGGGGGGAAGGTGGGACTAGCCCCCCCGACAAACTGGCTACAATATAGTCTCATTCATTCTGATCTTTCCTTGTTGAAGTGTCCAGATTCGGCAAAAATGGGGGATCCAGTGATGTTGAGTTATCTGCCTGTTTCCTGCCCAGTCTGTGCCTGCACTAGTGTGCAAGATAACCTCCAATGTTCCCAATCACACAGCCCTCCAGCTTTTGGCCTTAGAGGTTCTGCCGACTGCATTGCCTGCTCATCTAGGCACAATCTCAGCAGGATGTTTGCAAGCAGGTGGCAGACAACCAGGGCCCAGCACAGAGGTGGTTGTGTCCCAGGTTCTTTTAAAACAGGAAAAGGACTGCTGCAGGGTGGAGAGCCTCCATTTGTGTAGAACAAGCCCGTTGACTATAGCCATGAAAAGGGAGACATGGTCGCCCAAGTCATAATGGAAATCAAAACTTTCCTGGACAGGGGGTGGGTGGTGACTTGCTGAGAATTGCAGACAGGAAGAGAAAATAAAAGACTTCTTTTTACTTTTTCATCTTCCTGATGCTTTCCAACATGGGGCCCCTGCCTTGTAAAGTGTTGGAATGTTGATAAGACTTGAGACTGTCCTTGGAAAGGACAAAGTGAAGGACTTTGAAGTTAAAGATTACATGCCTCTGGACTGAGGCAATGGAAGCCACCTCGTTCATATTTACTTAACTCTCTCTCAGCACTTAGATGGGAGTCTCCCAGCATTTAAAAATAAAAACAATAGCAATCTCTTCTTTCCTTTGCAGCCAGTAGGAGAAAAGCTTGATTAGTTTATTAGGTTGTGTGTGTGTGTGTTAGTGAGTGAGTAGGCGTGCTGTCTCTGTGTGCAAGCCTGTGTGCAGAACTTATTAAGGAAGGGCTAATTGAATAAACGCATTTTGTTGTAAAAGCGGGGAGGCCCATGGTCATTCTGGTCTCACATGGGAGTGAGCCCCATGGTCTGTATCCTGCATAAATTGGGTCTCCTGCACTCAAGAGCCACACACTGTCGAGCCACCGTTCTCTTGCCCTGGCAGCGCATAGGGGCCATGGCAGGTTATGGCCATGCAGAGAGAGGTGCTCTCTCTAGATAGTGAAGATCAGTACTATGGGTGGGGCTTTCCTGCCAGTGTACCTGCTGGCAGCAGGGAGCCTGGGCTTCCAGGATCTGTGGCTTGAGGGCAATCTGCCATGCTGCCCCAGAGCTGGGGCCTCCAAGGCTTCCAGGCTCCCTTCTGAGGAACCAGGAGCCTAGAAGCCCTGGGATTGCTAGTCTAGGAGGGGATCTCAAGGTCCAATCTCCTACATCTGCAACAGGGAGCCTGGCAACGCTGGGAGCCCTGGCTCAGGCTGGGGCCTGGCTCCGAGATGTACTTCACTCCACCACCACATTTCAGAGCCCAAGCAGGAACATCGATACTGCTATTTTTAGCCCTGTAGGGTGAACCCCGTGTGTCCCAGTCAGTTAACCCAGGCGCGGAGATTCACTGACTCGGGTCTTTTTTTTTTTTTGCGCAGCGTAGACATACCCTGTTGCTCGGCTCAGTGATCTGCAACGGGGGTCGCCCCTGATTTCCAGAGACTCCAGTGACTGCTTGGACTACCCCTGTTCTGGCGAACTCCCTGGGCAGCCCCAGGGGTTGAAAGCAGCTGGCTGTTCCATGTGGTCCCAGAAAAATTGAAAAAAACCACACATTTTGATTTTTCAAAGATCTCTCAGCAGGGCCAACCCCCAACAATGCTACTTCTGAAGACTGGCAGAGTCCTGGCATTTATGTCAAAGACCTGATTGCCAGTGCAGAAGCCCAGAGATTGTGGGAGGTATTGGAGTGCAGATAGAGCATAAATTACATTGCAGATCATGGATTGTTCATAGCGGTGGAACCTGGCTCACCACAGTGCTGATGGCAGGGCGCAGTCTGATCAGATCTGGGACATGAGATGTGCCTAGGCAGAGTAGGATAGACACCAATGAGGCAGGATAATTTGAGATGCTGCCTTTTCTCAGCACTGCTTTTGTTCTCGTCACATGCAGAGGACACTGACATAAATTATCTCTCCACCTTTCACCTCCACAGTCCTGCATTCCCACCCACAGGCAGCAAGCTCTGGGCTAGATAAGTGCTCTCTGTCCTACTCTGCCTCTTGTTCTGGCAAATACATGCCTTCCAGTCCCACCTCAGCCACCGAGGGTCAGACTTCATCGGAGGCAGCGCATGAAGTGGGAGGAGACCCTCATCATCACCACCACCACCAGAGTGACACCCCTCTTTCCAAGTTCCACTGACTTCCACTGGTGACTGATGGCCCACCGGTAGCTCCCCACTGGTGCAGCTTCATTGTTACTTCCCAGTCTTCTAATACCGCTCACTGCCCTGAACGGGCTTCATGGGACTGTCATCCCCCAAGTCTTGTCTGTACCACAGCTTCCATCACTGCTGAATGGTGGGCCCCATTTGTGCCAGCATGGAGAGGCCATCTGCATGGAAGTCAGGGATTAAAACGCAGGTAATGTTTGCCTGACTTAACAGGCTCCCTCCCACCCTGCACCCCCTGACATTCAGCTCCTGTTAAACTTGCTGCAGCTTCATCTGCTTTATCATCTCATTTGCTTTCTGATCTGACACCGGCCTGCCATGCGGCTGATCAAAGACAGATGCGAGAGCGCAGCCTAGCTGAGCAGCCCTGGAATTCAAACAAATATGTCACTTCCTATCTCACTGTCTCCTGCAGCTTCTCTTTCTTTCTCACAACTTAGCTTTGGTTTTCATTCTTTTCCACTCATTTTTCCCCTCTCACTCTATTTCTCTCACTCCCTACCTGATTTTCTCATTCTCTCTTTTGCTACTTTTCCCCAGCTTGGAAACCCTCTCTTCCTCTCCGTTTTGCCATTCCTGGATTTCTTTTTCCTCCTTTCTTTTTCTATTCTTCACTGTCTCTTTCTCAGGTGCTGCTTCTCCTTCCTGTCTCTTCCTCACTTTGGATATCATATTCTCCATTGTATAAATCTGCATGTAGTGGCTTTTTTAGCCATGGACATGGAATCCCAGAGAAGATACTGTCTCCTTCAGGGAGGCTGTTGTTCAACTCTTTGCCAGCAACATCTGACACCCATACATGAACTGAACAGAGCTGTCTCTTACGATGTATTTCCTAGTGAACTATGGCCCTTCCACTCCAAGTCCCCTGTTCAAATCCAGCCTCGGGAGGGCATAAATATGCTGTCCCTTTTTTATTCATGCAAAACCTTTTGCTCTTGTTAATTGTTGACAAGTAACAAATACAAATTGTATAAGCAAATCAAATTCCTTGATTAATTGCCTGAGTAAAATAGAAATAAATGTAGACAGATTTCTTGTTTAATTGTTATAATTCCTTCTATATATAAGGAATATTCTTTAATGAAGTTCTTTACTGCTTAGCATAAGTGAACTCCATTTTGTTTTTTTCCCACTTTGCTGTTTTTCTGAACCTTTTAATATTGAACTAAAAAGTATCTTAAATGATTTCTGGGTGAGAGCGAGGAATGTGTGTGTAGGGTGCAAATAGATATGAAGAGAGGCACCAACCCAAACCATTCAGAGAACAAGAAGGGAAGTAAAGATGCAATCTGCCACTGAAGAATGCAGATAAACATCCCTAAAGCACGAGGGAATCCATCCTGAGGATGAAACAAAGTGTGAAATAAGAGGAGAGGTCATGCATGCAATTGACTGGTGATTAACTACCATACACAATCCAGAGGCTACATGACACAGCAAGACTCATAGGATTGTATGGAGACTAACCACTCTAAAAGATGGGGTGAGAACTTGGGAATTTTGGGTTCATTCTGCAATCATGATGGCGCATCGGATCATGACGACAAAGGCCTGGCTCCTCCCCTCATGCTCAGCCTGGCTGGCCACTAAGCTGACTTGAGCAACGCACAGGACTGGTAACTATATCATACCAGCTGCTGAACTTGTGGGTGTGAATGGGTGTGTGAATGCAATAGCTCCATAAGATTCTTGTATTTACAATAAATGCGGCGTATTACCTTGGCCCCCTAAATAAGATTCCGCAGGGCTTTTCTTTTACAAGTATAACACCAGGCAACAAAATTGTGCAAGATCTGTGCAGTTGATTTGAGCACCATGTTAAAAATCAATTTCATGGTTCATACCAAACTGGCAATTCTGTCAATATTTATAGCAATTAATTCAGTTATTTCCATATAGAAAATGTACTTTAAAGCTATAAATTAGTCCCAAAATTGGAGGTGGACCTGAATATAAATATGTGGATCAGGACCCAGATCTGGATTAGAACTTCCCCCAAAGCTTGGAGTCTAATCAAGTCTGGCTTTTTGGGTTAGGAATGTAGACATTGCCAGACTGACTCAGATCCAAAATCCATCTGGCCCAGTATCCTCTCTCCGACAGTGGCCATCACCTAATGCCTCTGAGGAATGTGTAAGGGCTCCATAATAGGCAAATCAGGGCCATCTTCCCCCCGCCCCACTCACCCACCCCCCTGGCGTAGGGGTGCTGGGATTAGGGGTTTGGTTTCACACCCAACTCTACTGAAACATTCTTTCCTTACTTAATCCAACTAAACTGGGATTTCCCAATACTGTATGCAATCTGACTGTTACTTATAGGAGTCTGAGCGGTCCCTGATGACAAGGCATGAGTCCAGACTGCTTCTTGACTCTGTCTTTAGACAGGCAAACTCCAACGGTCTGCAGTGGCAATTTACCTGAGGAAGAAGTGAGCACAAAGTGCTTGATTCAAAGCCCGCTGAAGTCCCTGAGGTCTGGTCTACCCTACAGATCTATATCAGTATAATGGCATCACTCGGGTGTGAAAAATCTTCATCCCTGAGCGATGTAGTTACGCCTGCCTAACCCGCCGGGTTGGCAGGAGAGTTACTGTTTCTCTTGGAGGTGGAGTAACTAAGCCGCTAGGAGAAGCTCTCTCAGTCAGCGTAGAGTGTCTTTATTAAGGTACTACAGTGATGCAGTTGCATCAGCCAATGGAGCATTTTAAGTGTAGGCATGCCCTGAGAGTCCCGAGTTCTAAGGTATGTACTCAGTGTGGGCCCCTACCAGTGCATTTGAAAAATCAGTTGAAAAAATTCTCTCACTGACTTCAGTTAAGTTTGGATCAGACCCAAACTGAGTACCTATCTCAAGACTTTGCCCAGTGCAGAGCTAATCAACCTGTTGCACTTACAAGCATTACCACTTTCTTCAAAGTTATTCATCCTCTTGAGTTTACAATCTATTTCTGCTTCAGCTATCGAGGTTGTAAACTCCTGTGACCAAATATCCCTCTGCACATGCATATGCCCTTCAGTCACTCGAAGGCCTACGTTTTCAAATTAATCTGAGGCACCTTACCTTTCACATGCCCAGTTTGATATGCTTGGGTATCACAGGTTAGACTGCCCAAAATTGAGATAAGGCACCCCAAATTAGAGGCCACTTGTCCTGAATACAAAGGTACCATCTTAATAATACATTTTTTGCTGCAGTTCACAACATTCATAACTAGAGCTTAAAAAAGCTCTCTCTCACTCACAGTACAAAACAAAATTTCCTCAATTGTATTTGCTATAGCCATCTAGACAGACTTATGTACAGTTTTAGGGAGGAGCCAGTGGTCATGGTACATGTAGGTACCATTGACACAAGGAAAGGTAGAAGGGAGGTCTTGGAGGCCAAATGTAGGCTTGTAGATAAGGCACTAGAGTCCAAGACCTCCATGGTAGTATTTTGTGGAATGCTTTCAATTCCGCACACAGGGCTGGTTAGACAGACAGAACTGCAGCATCTTACTGTGTGGATGAGACAATGGGATAGGGAGAAGGGTTTTAGGTTTATTAGGAACTAGTGAACCTTTTGGGAAAAGAGGAGCATATACAGGAAGGATGGGATCCATCCAAACCAAAATGAGACCAGGTTCCTGGCATGTAAAATTAAAAAAGTTATATCGAAGTTTTTAAAATTAAGGCCTGGGAGAGAGCCGACAGGTGGGGAGGAGCACACAATTTGGGCAGACATGTCCCTTAGGGAAGGATTTGTTAAAGAGGATTTTTTATATCTTAGTAAAGAGGAGAGGATAGAAGTTGATAAAATATAGGTAAGAACTGAAGAGAAACAGTCAAAGGCAAGAGATTCCCATTCAATTACATCACATGAAGGCAAACAACTCAGACTTGACAAATTTCAAAATACTTGTACACAAATTCTAGAAGTCTAAATACTAAGATGGGTGAACTTGAATGCTTGGTATTAAATGAGGACATTGATATAATAGGCACTACAGAAACTTGGCGGAACAATGATAATCAATGGGACATGGTAATACCAGGGTACAAAATACACAGGAATATAGGAATGACAAAATAGGTCATGCTGGTGGGGGAGTGGCTGTTTCACTAAGTGAAAGGAAGCATACAGTCAAATAGTAAAAATCCTAAATAAATCAAATAGTACCATAGAATCTCTATGGATCAAGAATGGAATTTTTAATAAGAGTATAATAGCATTAGGAATATACTACCGATCACATGACCAAGGCAGTAACAGTGATGGTGAAATGCTCAGGGATATTAGAAAGGCTACAAAAAAAGAACGCTCAGTAATAATGGAGGATTTCAACTAACCCCATATTAACTGGCTACATGTCAACTCAGGATGAGCTGCAGAGATAAAATTTCTAGACACCACTAATGACTGCTTTTTAAGCAACTGGAACCCACAAGGGGAGATAGAATTCTTGATTTAGACCTAAGTGGCGCACAGGATCTGGTCCAAAAGGACAATATAACTGAACTGCTCAGTAATAGCAACCATAATGTAATTAAAATTAACATCCTTGCAGGGGGCAAAGTACCAAAGAAACCCACCACAGTAGCATTTTACTTTAAAAAGAGAAATACACAAAAATGAGGAAGCTAGTTAAATGGAAATTAAAAGGAACAGTCACAAGAATGAAACGCCTGCAAGCTGGATGGAAACATTTTAAAAACACCATAATAGAGATTCAAACTAAATGTATACCCCAAATTAAAACAGTCAAAGAACCAAAACAAAAATGCCACCATGGCTAACCATCAAAGTTAAAGAGGTGGCTAGAGACTAAAAGACATCCTTTAAAAATTGGAATTCAAATCCGACTAAGGAAAATAGAACAGAATACAAACTCCAGTAAGTCAAGGTTAAAAGTATAACTAATTAAGCCAAAAAAGAATTTGAAGAGCAACTAGCAAAGGACACAAAAGCTAACAGTGAAAAAATAAGTACCTCAGAAGGAGGAAGCCTGCTAAACAAGCCATGGGGTCACTGGACTCCAGGAAGACAAGGCTGTTTCAGAGAAGCTAAATGAATTCTTTGCATCAATCTTCAGAGGGAGATGACCACAACTGCAAACCTTGTAAGTGACACATCTGAGGAACTGTCCCAGACTGAGGTGTCAATAGAGGAGCTGTGGGAATAAATTGATAAAGTAAAGAGTAATAAGTCACCAGGACCAGATGGTATTCACCCAAAAGTTCAGAAGGAACTCAGATATGAAATTACACAACTGTAGTATGTAGCCTACCATTTAAGTCATCCTCTGTATCAAATAAATAAGGGATAGCTAATGTAACACCAATTTTTTAAAATGGCTCCAGAGAAGATCCTGACACTTACAGGCTGGTAAGCCTAACTTCAGTACCAGGCAAATTGATTTAAACTATAATAAAGAAAAGAATTGTCAGACACAAATGAACATGATTTGTTGAGGAAGAGGCAACACGGTTTCTGTAACGTGAGATTATACCTCAACAATGTACTAGAATTCTGTGCGTGGGTCAAGTGTGTGGACAAGGGTAATCCAGTGGATATAGTGTATTCAGACATTCAAAAAGTCTTTGATAATGTTCCTCATCAACAGCTCTGAAGCAAAGTAGGCAGTCATGGGATAAGAGGGAAGGTTCTCTCCTGGATCAATAACTAGTTAAAAGACTGGAAACAAAGAGTAGGAATAATTGGTCAGTTCTCACAAAAGGAAAGAAGTACATGATCTAAACTGGGTCAAGTGATGTTCAACATATTCAGAAATGATCTGGAAAAAGGAGTAAACAGTGAGGTGGCAAAAATTTATAGATGCAAAATTACTCAAAATAGTTAAGTCTAAAGCTGCTTGCAAAGAGTTAGAAAGGGATCTCACTAAACTGGGCGACTGGGCAACAAAATGTCAGATGAAATTCAGTGTTGATAAATGCAAAGTAATGCGCATTGGAAAACATAATCGCAACTATACATACAAAATGATGGGGATCTAAATTAGCTGTTACTACTCAGGAAAGATCACGGAGTCATTGTGGATAGTTCTCTGAAAACATCCACTCGGTGTTCAGAGGAAGTCAAAAAAGCTAATAGAATGTTAGCAACCATTAGCAAAGGGACAGAAAACATGATAATGCCACTATATAAATCCATAATACACCCACACCTTGAATACCACATGCAGTTCTGGTCATCCCCATCTCACAAAAGATATATTTGCATTGGAAAAAGTACAATGGAAGGCAACAAAAATGAAGAAATGTATGGAACAGCTTCCATACGAGAAGACGTTAAAAAGATTGAGACTGTTCATCTTGGAAAAGAGAAGACTAAGGGGAGATATGATAGAGGTCTATAAAATCGTGGAAAGATGTAGAGAAAGTGAATAAGGAAGTGTTATTTACCCCCTCTCATAACACAAGAGCCAGTGAAAATAAATAGGCAGCAGGTTTAAAACAAACAAAAGGAAGTACTTCTTCACACAGTGCACCATCAGCCTGTGGAACTCATTGCCTGGGCGTGTTGTGAAGGTCAAAAGTATAACTGGGTTAAAAAAAGAATTAGATAAATTCACAGAGGACAGGTCTGTCAAAGGCTATTAGACAAGATGGTCAGGGATGTAACCCCATGCCTTGAGTGTCCCTAAGCCTCTGATTGCTAGAACATGGGATTGATCCCTCAGTAATTACCCTGTTCTGTTCATTCCCTCTGACGCATCTGACAGTAGCCAGGTTGGAAAACAGGACACTGAGCTAGATGAACCTTTGGTCTGAGCCAGTATGGCCATTCTTATGGTCTTCTTTGAATTCACCTAGTATTTTTTCAGCAAGATTTTTTTTTTAAACTATGGATTGATCACAGGCATTTTGCTGAGATTATTAGATATGTGACATTCTAAATGTGAACTGCTGGTTAGTTCTTATTAGTCACATCCATCACATGGTATCGTTTCCATTCCCTGATTAGATAGCTGTAACGCTTAGAATTGGGAGGACATCCTGCAGAAACCCACTGGACGTCTGACTTTGCTGGGGGGAGGGAGCAGAGAGGACACAAGTAAAGTGGACTAGGGAATTTTAGAATATTTTAAACCCTTTATTCTCTAGGTCATGCAGCAATGCCTGAAGCATTAGTGGTAGAAAGATGAGGCTACTGTAAAACTGATTAGCTGGCTCATAATTTAAAACCCATTTTCTGTTATTATGACCACACAAAGTAATTGCATATACCTAACTGGCATATACATGGGTAGTCAAACCTCTCTCTGTTGTTTAACTGCCTCTGTGCCAGAGCTCTGGCAAAAGGTTTAAGGAACCTGTTCCCTTGCAGAATCAGAGAAATTACAGATCCACCATCCTTTCATTCACTTATGAGCCTCAGCTGACTCCTTCCCTTGAGTTTTCTCAAGCAGGTATTGCATCTGCTGACTTCTGCTCTATTCTATTTGCATCAGATACAGTGGGGACACTGCAGAATCCAACCAAGTCTTGATATGCACTAGTGACCTGGAGCCAAAAGGATCCATCACCCAGTGTAAATCCTCTGAGTAATCCAGTCCCACCATCCATCTTCCCTTTTTGTGTTAATGTGTGTTACTGATGCCGGTACAGACAGAATTGTGGTGGTTTTTTCTGCTGCTTCAGGAAAGACACATTTACATTACTAAATGCAGCTTTCCAGCAAAAATACCAAGTGAAGTCAGGAGACAACTTTTGATAAGGCAGAAAAAAAAAACTTTAAAACAAATAACCCAAGTTCACGAACGTATTCAAATAAAGACAAGAGGAATGGTGGTTAAAAAAAAATAAAAAAAACCAAACAAAAGAAACCAAACCCTGACATTTCTGCTTCAAGCTGCCTTTATCACAGCTTTTATATTGGCTATTACCTTTCCTTTTGATACTCTCTTCTGACTCACTTATCAAAGGATATTTCCTGACTTCTCTCTGTACTCTGCTGTGTTTGCGGATGTTGCTTTTCGCAGATGTACCCTATGTCAGACTAGACTATTCATTACACACCTTTAGGGCTCCACATGGTTTTTCCTTTCTAGGAATACATTCCTTTCTAGGAATATGTTCTATAGCAAAATTCACTCAAGATGTTGCTGGCTATAATCCACACGAGGGAATCATGCTGCCATGCCATAAACTAGACTTAATTGTGTGGCAAGGTGCACAGGTTTCTGTGACACTCCAGTGTGTAAGAATGAAAATTCTGTGATAGCTTCAGGTAAGTTTGGAAAAAAGAAAGATTTTTCCTGAATTAAATGTGACAAAGAATCATTCAACAAGTACAATATCTCTTGTTATTTATTTTGATAGCCACCTCAAGCATTTTGAGATCAATGGATTGAATGCACTATGTATGAGCTAGGTATTTTTTATTATTATTATTGTGGTTTATTGTTTGTTTGTTTATTTTACACTGCCCCTATATTTTCAGTTTACCATAGACTCGTACTGGAAATGCATAAAGGATTCGTAGAAATTGCCAGGGTGGGGAAGCTAAAGAGGTGGGCGGGTTAGTGCACATCTGGGGCTCTTGTCAATCAGGAAAGAGTGGAAGGGGATTTGGGACTGTGGGATAAACACACCTGGATGTTTCTGCTATAATAAGCAGCAGTGGAACCGTTATCAAGGTTGACTCTTGTGATGCCATTACAAGGTTTCACAGTTAATAATCCACTGTGAGCTGCCTCACACTTCTAAGAGCTGTTGTTTCAGGTTGTCTCTAGTTTCAGGAACACACTAGGTTTACACTCAGTTCACATTTGAATGGCTTGCTCTGCAACCATAACAGTTAGAAACATAAGAATTTTAAATTTAAAAAGCACAAGTCAGAGACCAAGGTGGATCTGGAATAATTTTCAGGGCAGTGGATTCCATCCCCATTTTTCCAGGAATATAATCTCACCTCTCTCCAAACACTCTAGCTAATAGATGACTTTTGCATTGAGCCAGGAAGGCCACCGAGTTTGGGTTATTTCAGACTAAGGAGGCGAAGCCAATTCCAGAGCACTCAGATAATGCCTTGCTGGTAACCTTTTTTCTAGCCAGCCTGAGTCTCCCTGCTGACCACAGATGTAGCAGGTGGCATGTGGAGAGAGGTGATTTCCCAAGTAGGCTAGTTGCAGACTATTTAAATCTTTATAGCTCACCTGAACTCCACCCAGAGACCAATAGATAGCTAGGACACATCCCAGAGCCTGGTGCCATGTGCTCTCAGCAAGACACTCTACTGAATAAGCAAGCCTCTGTATTCTGCACCAGTTTCCATCTCTGAATGATTTAGGGACTGCAAGATTTCTCCCATACATTATTATTAATTGTTACCATTATTACTATTAAGTTCCTCATTCTCTGCTCCATATGTCACCCTATTTTTTCATTGCATTTTCTCTCTTCTTTGCTCCTCTTTACTGTCTTTCCAGTGCCGACTGAGGCCTGGTCTATACTACAGAGCTTTATCGACATCGCTGTAATTAAACTGCTGTTGCATGTCCTCACTATGCTCCCAGTGTCAGTGAAGTGAATTCACACTACTAGCTCTTGCGTTGACACAGGGAGCAGTGCACTGTTGAGGCAAGCCCAGGCAAGCCCCAACCTCCACAAGATCACCTATAGGTAAACTTTTGTGCTTTGAAAGTTGATCGTGGCTGAAGCCACCAGGCTGTGCACCTGATTTATTAACCCTAATATTGCACTACATTACTAACAAGAAAAAGAGCTGCTAAAACTCCCTAATTTCCCCATACTAAACACCAGCTCAGCAGTTTCCCAATTTCCCCATATTGACCCAAGGTCAGCAACTTCTCGGAAAACCCATATTGACCCAAGGTCAGCAACTTCTCGGAAAACCCCTTACCAACTTCCCCATATTAATCCTAATTCAGCAACTTTGCTTTAACTGCCAATAGACGAATGGAAAACAAGTTTAAGGCCCACTCCCACAAGGAAGTGTGAATGCTGTCAAGTAATAACGAGCCAATCACGCTATGAAAAATGTAGTGATGCTATGTATGAATATTCATGTAATCTTAAAAGGTATATAAGGCAATGCCCCAGTATAATCGGGGCTCAGCCTTTGGAAGCGATTCCGCTGAGCCGGTTGCCGGCAATCAATAAACTGCTGTTTCCTCATTTCGGTGTCCGTCTCGCTACGTGTTCCTGAGATCTTGCAACACTGTAGGTAGCTATCCCCTTGTGCAACTGGTGCTTTGGAAAGGGCTTGCAATGCCTCACAGGGCAGGCAAAGTGTCACATGATGGTTTCTGAATCCCATCATTCCCTAGGCATCCTACTAGATTGACAGCCATCAGGCACACTGACATTGCGGAGCACAAACACAAGAAGCCCACAGAAGTAAATGTGTGTGTCTCCCCGTGTCCACACACTGTCTCTAAGTTCAGACAGCAGCCGGAAGCAACCAATCCTGATGCGGAAGTTTGTGCACAGACAGCTGGTATCCGTCTGTCTCTCCACCCCAGCTCAGTGGAGACCTGTACACTGGCGGGTGGGGGAGGAACCCCTGTCATCAGTCCCCTCCTCCCTCGCTGGCTCTGCATAGCTCATCAGGAGTCTCTCCCCCTCCTCCCTCAGCAGCGACTTGCACTGCCTGCCATAGGAGAGCAGGACCGACTCCCTCAGTGCTCTCCCACCGCCTCATCCCCCCACAGACCCAGGGAATGATACACCCTCTCCTCCACCGTCCAGGCAAGAGTGGTTGCGCTGCTGGGAGCCGGAGTGCTCAGCTGGGCATTAGCTGTGTGATTCTCCAGGCTGAGCCATTCCAAAAACTTCCTGGGGCTTTGAAAGGGGAGGGGTGCACGCCTGTGCAGCTGGAATGCAGGGCCGTGCAGCAGAGTTCAAAACAGGGAGCAGAGCGGTCAGGGTGGGCATCAGGGAATAGCTCCAGGAGCCAGTGACAGGGCACAGCACCTACACTGACACTTTGTCACTCTAACTTTGCTGCAAAAAGCTCTACGCCGCTCACCAAGGTGGTTTCATTTTGTCGCCAAAAGCAGGGGAGGTTTGTCAGCAGGGGGAGCATTATAGCATGTACAACATCACCCCTGTTTTGTCACCAAAAGCTGACTTTTGGCAACAGCACTCTGTTGTGTGGAGCAGCTCTGAGAACCAGATAACATTCAAACACTCATCTGAATCTTGAGCCGACAGCGTGTGCGTGTGTTCAGAGGGAGACAGAAGAGTTCATCTAGCCCTCGTTAAAATGTGCTTTTGACATTCTACTCCCTTGCACTGTCAAAAGCAGCCTGTAGGCTTCACCTCTCCAGGAACCAAAATGAAGTGGATTCTTAACAGGTGTGCATCCACCTGCCACTTTAAGAAAAGCCTCGCTGGATGGCCCAAAATTCCAAATGCAGGGGGCCCGGCCCTTTACCTGGAACTCTAGCAATACAATCCCTGATCAGCTGCACACACCAAGAAACCAACTTGTTTGACCCCTAAAGCAAAATTTGCAATTGTCCCATCCCATCTCTCAGAACCCAGCTATACGCACTATAGTCTCTCTGTCACCTCATCTGAGACCCTGACAAACCCATCCTATCAGCCAGAACCACAGTGAGGCGCCTCCAATCCCTCCCACGGTTGTGTTCCCCAGCTCCAACCACTGCAGAGGTGCCAATCAGCCACCCAATGAAGTGGGCTCTGATCCCATCCACAACTTCCTCACATCATCTTGCTTACAAGCCCAACTCCGCAGCTTTTGAGCTCCTTCACAGGTAAACCATCACCTCCTTTAAACCTAGGTAGTGAAATCACTGGTCCTCCACAGCTAACCCTGTTCTCACAGAAAGCAGTCTGCCTGAAATATTTAAAAGCCCAGGTCATATTTAGCAGCTTTCAGAAGAGGATATCCTCTGGCATAAATGAATAATAAAAACCGCAGGAGCAGCTTTGACACTGATTTTGTCCATTTGAGACCAATCCTCCAGACAGCTCATTCCACTTTGCCACATCCTGATAGCAAAATCCTTTTCTTCCAGTTGATATGAAGAAAGCTTCAGAAAGCAGTAAAACCCTCATTTTCTCCCCAGAACGTGGTTCTGTGCTAAAGCTAGGGCTATCAGCTCTTCTCTTTCACGCCTACCAGTTTCACTGACGCATTTAACACAAACAAGACCAAGTTTATTCATTTGAAGGGAAATTGCCAGATCACACATGAGCCCAGATTTAATATCTGTTGAAAGAGACTTTTGCAAATGATAAATCTGATGGCAGGCTTGATGTGAAACCCTAGATCTGAAACTCCCCCAAACTTTGATGGTGTGTGGATCCAAATCTGAACTTTTCAGCTTGATGTAGTCTCTCCCTGTGACTCATAGAAATGTTTCTATGAATGCGTAATTGTTTCTTTTTAAGTTCCAAAGGAAAAAAAAACTTAAATAGAAAAAAAACAAATACCATAGCTGTCAACATTTGTGACAGCAAGTCAATAGATTGCAAATTTGCATACAGTTAAATATATTTCCATAAAATCACTGACATTTGCATAAAATAATGCCAAATGGTGGAGGCTTGCAGCTCCTCCTAAAACCCACAAAGACAGGACTCTCCTGAAAGCCTGGCAGCATTTAATTTTGAGTCCCTTACACATTGCAACATTGGCGCAAACCTGAAAGTGATCCTGACTAGAAACAAAAGTCAAACTGACCAGTTTATTTTCATTGTTTCAGCTCAACAAATGCAAAGAGCAGGAACAGTGAAAACGCACTGAGGTGAGGCTGGGTTCCACTTTGTATCTTGTACAGCACCAATCAGCTGGTCAGTGTTTAACAAATAACAGGTCAGAAATTCACAATAAGAAAAATTTTAAAGCAATGTTTTCTGTTGTAATAATCTCAGGTGTTCTCTGTAGCAGGTAGAGATTTTTTTTTAATGTGACAGTGCCATTTTTGCCATTCTGTTCCTCTAACAAGGCATCATTTAATCATGCACCACCAATGAGGATTCAATCTAGGCCACAACAGAAGAAAGAGCATCCTACCACGTATCCAGATCTGTTCCGCATTTCCCCTCTCCCTCCCATTTCTCATATTTATTGTATAAATTGGATGGCACTGGTCCTGTCCCCCCCCCCCACACAGTTGTGTAACAGGATGGATTGACAGCTCTAGGGTCCTTCATCCATGGAACAAGTACAGTGTGGATAGCAGCAATTCAGCTTCCCCCATGCTCTATGACTCAATCCTGAGCTCCGAGGGCTGACAGTAAAGTTTAGTTTCCAGGAGTTCAATTATTGGCCTCTCTGCTGAGAGGGGAGTCAGGCCGGTTATGGTGGTGGGTTTTGCCATGTTGACGCTTTTCTACTGGAAAAGGGACAGAGGCCCAATTCATTTTATGTTGGCCACTGAACAGCCAGCAGATGGGTCACTAATGACTTGGACCAGACGGGTACATGGTCTTAAAGAGGAAATGCTCTATATCCCTACTCCAGTCCCTTAAATCACCTAGTCTCCCTGCCTGGGCTGCCTTTGAAATATATTCAGTAACACAGAGAGTGTATTTAAAAGGATTGTGGAACTGGCCAATTTTCACACTAATTAAAATGCAGGAGATGGAAGGGAGCTGTTTGAAAGACCTTATAGCACCAAGGAAGAACATATTGTGCAATATCACATATTTTCAAGAGCCACATTCAAATCCAATTTCAGCCTTTGCACAGTGAATTTTCCCCGCATAGGATGTTAGAGATGCACACGCCATGTCGGTCCTGCTTCCTCACTGGCCCAGCATGTGCTGGTCCTGGATGCAGTCAGTCCTCAAGGACTGAGAGAACTGGGTCAGTGGTTTGGAGGGAGATTGAGAGTCCTGCCTCCAATCAGAAGAAGGGAAAGGATTACTGCTATCTACAGACAGCGTAGCCAAAGGGGAGGGTATTCACGTTTCCCACAGTGGCTGCTTATAAAGGAGACAGCCCAGACTGGGAACGGCTTTCAGTCACATTCCGAGTCGCTCAGGAAAGGTTTTGATTTCAATAAAATGGCTTAGAGAAGGGAGAGTGCGCTCAGAAGAGCATTTCTAAGTGTGGCTGATACAACCATGCCCTCTCTTTACCTCCACCTCTATCTGGCTACCTGGGTCATTGACTCTCTCATTTTTGACTGTCTCGCCCACTGCATGCAGCGGTTACATAGTCTCAACTCAAAAGCCCAGACCTGATACCTTGGAACTACAGGGTACTTGAAACGCAGGTCCAGATCTAAAACGTTCACTTTACCTGCATGCGGGAGATGTGCTGAATGTAACTGCGTGCACCAGAGAGACGGACAGCTGATTTGCCCCGTCCATCTTTACGCGTGCACTTGGGTAGGGATATTGAGGTGGTCTCTGCACAGAACTTGCAGCTGCGCATTTGTGTCACCCTGTGGGTGCGTATCTGGGAACCATTTCTCTCAGGGTGCAGTGAGCGTAGTGACTTTATTCATCCATGATGATTCTTGTCCAACTGGGGGACGTGCCCTGCTAGAGCATGCATTCATATGCATCTATTAGCTTAGAAGTTCATAAAGGGGCAAGTTCTGTTGTAAACTACTGCCTGCTGCATCCTGTGAAGACACAGGATGGAAGATTTCCCCTGCTCCTTGTGTGCATGCTGAATGATGGGTTTCCCTTGTGTGTGTTTGGCTGCTGGGTGTGCATCCCATGCAGGGGCTGACTGAAGGGTCGGTGTGTAATTCATTTATGTGTATGAAGGTGGGTTTCATCCCATAGGGATATGTATGGAAGGATTCCTCATTCTCTGTATGCATTCGTTTATTTTCCAGGAAAAGGTTGAACGGAAGGGTCCCTGTTTTTAGAGTGTGTGTTTGCATGCCATGTAGCTATAGCATGGCAGCAGGATTCCCACGTGTGCATGAGTATGTATTAATTGCTCTGCTGTTTTCCTTCGGTCTGTGTTATGCTCCCTTCCCCCCCCCCCCTTCTTCTTGTTCTTGGATACTGTGGCTGTGAGTATACTTTGTCCCCAGAGCTGAGAGCTGCTAAACCCCATCAAACCCTGAGCAATACCTCTTCGCCATAGGAGAAAACCAGCTTTGTGTGTGTCCAGCTCCTGTCAGCTTTCTGACCGGCTTGCAAAGTGGCCTCACTCCAGACCACCAGCAAGAGAGATCTCTGACAAGGCCAAGTTTCCTGACAGAAGAAAGCCAATGCTTCTCCTGAAACCATTGAACCTTCCTCCATGCAGTTATTTCAGCTTTGATAGTGGGTAACACTGGACACAGATCCTTTTAAATCCTTCTTTTCCCAGCCAGCCAGAATGTGGATAGGCAACTGCCCTAAAGGGGTACCAGATTGCTTATGTTAGGTTGGATATTAGGAAATTTAGACTAGAAATTAGACGAAGGTTTCTA
>ML675651.1:3624932-3725665 GCA_007922155.1 Mesoclemmys tuberculata
CTAGATGATCATATTGGTCCCTTCTGACCTATGAGTCTATGAGGTCCATACTGCAAAGTTTGGTCAGCATAGCTATGTCGTCATCATCCTCCAACTTGAACTTTAGGTGTATAGGTGCAAGTGATGAGGGAAATGAGTAACCCATTTTTTTCCCCCCACAGGAACACATTTTAGGGGGACACAGCCCATGAAACCAGGAAGAAAAGCTTCCTTTTGGTTAGAGCTGGGCAAGAATTTTGGCTGAAGCTTCTTTCCCCTCCCATTTTAGTGAAAAAAAATGCATATTCAGGTCAACAAACATTTTTGCAAATTTATGGTGAATTCACCACATTTTCCAGCTGGAAAACAAACCCTAAACCAAAAATTCTCCCACAGTCAAAACATTTCATTTTGACATTTTGGAAATGAAATATTCTGTCTTTTATTTGAAATGACTTTTCATTTTGAATTTGACTTTTTTTAAAAAAAGAACATATAATACCCCCTCAAAAATGAAACATTTCATTGCAATGTTTCCTATGACCCAAGATGAAATGTTTGGCCACCAAACTAGGGGTGGGGGGTGGGGAGGGAGGAACTATGCTGTCCTTCAGAGCCTGGCTCCTGCTGTACAGGGAGCAGGCATTAACAGGTGATGGTCTGAAATGCCCTGCAGTTCCAAACTGGTCATAATCCAGGGAAATGGCTTCCACTGCCAAGAAGTGACAAAATGATCCAGGTCAACAGGTGGGGAGTGGAGGCAGATACCACCAGACAATGCCTGGGTTTTTAGGTTCTGGCTTTAGGTGTGGCTGCAGTCTTTGGCTTCAGACCATGACACCACCATCATGTGTCATATGTCAGTCCATTAGAGTGGCAACTCAGTCAGGAGTCAGAGATAAGGCCTTGTGGATGGAAGGTAAGCTTAGGAATGAGTTTGAAGGGGAGCTCTTCTGGATGACAGACCTAGCCCTGCTGGGGTGGAATTGTGAGAAGACTCCTTTTGTGAACATCCTCCTAGTGGCACAAGGCCAAGTGTAGGAAGGGGCAGGTCAAACCTTTCAGCACAAAGAACAGCTGAGCCGAGAGGCCTTTGTCCTTCAGTAAATTGGGAACTGTTAGGGACAGAGAAAAGCGATATTGGCTACAGAAACTCCACAAGGGCCTGGGAGAAGCTGAGGTGGATTGATGAATGGAAAATTCTTTACAGGACCAAGCAGATTGATAGGCAGATGTTTTCCATGGAAACATGAAGCAGGAAGTGGTGGGACAGAGAGAGAGAGCTCATTGTAGACAAGAGTGAGAGTGTATGGGCCAGATTAATCTAGAGTGGCTCCTTTGAGGTTAGTGGAGAGAGACCAGGAATGAATTTGGCTTTGTATCTCTTCCATGTAAAGGACATCCCAAGCCTTGGGCTCATGTCTGGGGGACTTCTATATTCAATATTCCGACAAACGGATGAGAAAAGCCCTTTTGTCAGTCTCTCGCTATTATCCGACACCCTCCAAACTTCAGAGACCTGAAGCCATCAGTAAAACCAGGCTCAAAGGCTTAAGACAGTTTTTCCTTGAGCACTGACCCTTGGGTGAAGCAGGAGACATCATTACTCACAGCCAGCACCTTGATAGAGCCCTGGCCCAAATCCCAAGGGAGGATGTGCTCTGCTGGGATTTCGGGAAGCTATTGACTTTGTTTGGAATGCAGGTGGCTGAGGAATTCAGCAGATGGCTGCAATGAGACAGGAACTAGGGAACAGAGCTGTCTGCAGATGGTGCACTTATTCCCTTTGAGATCGTTTGTATGCTGCATGACAGCCCAATGTGGTTGCAGACTTCAAATGCCTGTGTTCCCACACACCTCTGATATCATCGTGACATTTCCCTCCTTAGGGTAGGGACAGGGTTGTGTGTGTGTGTGACAGAGAGAGAGAGAGGGACAGAGAGAGAGAGAGGGACAGAGAGAGCTCAGAGAGACAGTGAAAGACAGCACAGACACAGACCAAGACATATGAGTCTCAGATTCCATCCCTAACAACTCTTCACAAGAAGCCAACCGCCCTAAGCCTCTTCCTTAAGAACGAGTTTAGTTTCCAAATAATGGCTAAACACCGCTTGAAACGATCCTCAGCCTAGTCTCATATCAGAGTATCTACAATTGGCTGTTAAAGTCTGCAGGCTTTTTAACTAGTGATTTTCCAGACAGGATGCAATAAACTTTCCATGGATGAAAAGCAAGAAGTGATTGTTGTTTTTAAATGCAGGACATATATATTACTGACCAGAGGCTTGATGCTGTGTAAGGGCCTGATCCAAAGTCCACGGAAAAGCCGTAGGCACTGAGCATCTTAAGTGCACGTTGACCATGAAGGGAGCTAATAGCACTCCGCACCTTACAGAATCAGGTGTTATATAAGCAGTAACATTCATACACGTAAGTATAGAAGCACCACACAAACAGTGCCCAGCAGGTACTGCCTTTGGGCAACAATGCCCACTCCAGGACAATAGTACAATAGCCGTGGCAAGTGGTCAGCAAGTAGCTCATGGGCTGATACGTGGCCACTTGATGGATAATTTCAACTATTGAACCAACTGGTAAAAATGAAGGTCTGGGCATGACTAACTGCTGGAAACGCCTCCTTCCCACACCATAGTACTACTCAGCCTGGCAGGCAGGGCTTCAGCTTCCAGGAAGGACAGAGGGGTGAGATGTGCACTCCTGGCCTATTTTAACTCTGGGGATGGTGGGCAAAGCCCATCAGAACAACAAAAGGCCTGTCCCTTCAGGAGAGGGGAGGCACAATCCAGAACTGAACTGACTATGGGGGACAGCTAGTTTAGCTGAAGCTAGTCCTGTTTTGGGCAGGGGGTTGGACTAGATGACCTCCTGAGGTCCCTTCCAACTCTAATATTCTCTGACACGGAATGGGGTGCTGCGGTTCAGAGGACTAAAATAAGGGCCAAACTATAGCTGGCCATTCCATGCAGGAGCATGAGGGGGATTCTGCAGCCTCACCCCAGCCCGCCTAAGACAGTCTGAGCAGGCAGAGGGGAGCCTGGGCCCCATGAGAGATGGAGACATACCAAGGCTGGCACTGAATACTGCCAGACAGACAGACAAAGAGCTGGGCAGGGAGAGAAGAAGAGCAGTACACTTCTGAGTCTCTCCTGCTGGCCTGGAGGCAGAGAAGAAACAACTGGCTCCACGGTGGCTTGTAGGGAAATAAAGCCGCGTTGTTGCTCCCCTTATCTCCTCCCCACCTGAAGGCACTGGCCTCTGCAGAGAAAGGAAGCCAGGATGTTCAGTGAGACTTCGGGTGCAAGAGTGAAGAAGGCTGGGTGAGAAGAGTCCTGGATGATCATGTGAGACTCCCCATTTGAAATGAGGGGAATCTAGTTAAAAATCAGGCATCACTGTTGCAGAACTCTTGTATCTGGCAGCTGGTTCAAAAAGTGCCAAGTCCAGTAAAGAAAAATTATATTCAGATACGACTCCCATCCTATCAATGGTAAGGTTGGGCTCTAGCTACCTGCAAGGGTCTGGCAAAAAAAAATCCTGCGAGTCGAATCAGAGCCGATTTGTATATCCGTGATGTAAGCCATTACTGGGTGTGCTTAGGGGTCGATTGTAAACAATCGCTGTCAGGTCAAGATTCCAAACATGTTTTAAAATAGCTGGGGGAGGGAATGAATGACGACAAGGCTAAGGACTCAAATGTTTGGGGCTGGAGTGGCAACAGATATATTCACTTACCCTATGCACGCAAACCCATGTACACACATTCCTCATTTAACTTACAAGCACAGGAACAGGGTTTGAATAATCTACCATAAATAAGGCCTTGGGCCACAGGTTGAACAAGGAGGAGGAAATGAATAGCTGCCCATTAAGTGAGCACCACCCATCTTGTACACTGAATAAGGGAAAGGTCCTGGGTACAAACAGTAGGTCATCAGGCCAGTAAAGACTGTAACATAATGCATAACAAGGAAGCCAAGTTTAGGTTGCACTAATAACCTTAATTCTGGCATTGTGTGCATGAGAGAGAGAGAGCACGTGTGGGAAGACAAATCATTGTAAAAATCAAGTCAAGTGCTCACAACCTTAAGAATTGGTTTGTCTGGTTAGGGAAATAAAGAGCCACTCAATCAGCTAACTGAGAGCTAATTGTCTCATTAGTGTATCTCTGTGCTGTATTCTCCTGAGTCTGGGAGGAGAAGGTGGGGGAGGAAAAGAAATAAGCAAAGCAATAATCAGGGAGATGGGTTTTCCTTGGGAAGGGCATAGGCCAGGTGCTTGCATATGAGAGGTTGACTAGTGGCAGAAGAAGCGCCAGTGCTTGGATCACTTAGGCCTTGTCTACACTAGCACTTATGCTGGCAAAACTTTAGCGATTTAGGGGTGTGAAAAAACACACCCCTGAGCAACATAGGTTTTGCCAGCATAAGCGCTGGATGTGGACAGTGCTGTGTTGACAAGAGATGCTCTTCCCGCCGACATAGCTACTGCTGTTCATTTAAGTGGCTTTCTTATGTCAGTGGGAGAGCCCAAACGCGGCTACCCAAGCAAGCGCTCTTACAGTGGCACAGCTGAACAGATACAGCTGTGCTGCTATAAGTTTTAAGTGTAGACTAGCCCTTGGAACATGAATGGACAAAGCACTGGGGAATATGCTACAGGAAACAGGACTGCACTGGCTGGGGCACGGGGAACATGCCTTTACAGAGCTTCGCTGCATCTAGTTTCTTGGGCCTTGTCTACACTATAGGGGCTAAAGCAGCATAGCTATTGCACTGTAGCTATACTGGCATGACTACATAGCATAGACACAGCCTATAGCAATGGAAGGAAGGGTTTCCCTTGCTGTAGGTAATCCGCTACCCTGAGTGACAGTAGCTAGGTTGGTGGAACCATTCTTCCACTGACACAGCTGCATCCACAGCAGGGTTTTGTTGAGCACAGCTCTGGCGCTCAGGGTGTGTGGATTTGTCACACCCCTGAATGGCACAGTTATGTCTACTTAAATTCTAAGTGTGGACCAGGCCTAAGAGTCTGATTCTTTTCCTGCCCATGAGGCATTAGTATGTGTGTTGTGCGTCTGATATTGTGGGGCCATCAGGGCTTTAACAGAAGGGATATTTTGGGTCAGACTGTGCCTGGTCCTGTGCATTCGCTGCTCGCCCTTTGCTAGTGTGTGCTTGGTCACCTCAATCACATGGCCTATGTTCACCTTGCTGGTTGACTGGCTCTTAAAACCCACCAAGAGCTGTCAAGGTGGCCTCCTATGAACACTCATGGCAGGAGCATATCTTTGTCTAAGCAGCCCCGACACTTCCCTTTCCATGGAGGCTCCTGCCAACAAAACAATAACTTGCACAGGACCACAAGGAAAGCGAATCAGACGGTTGTAAACACCATCAAAGCAAATAAGTGGCTTATATGTTTGCTAACATATTTTAGATGTATTTGCCCAGCTCAGAGTACAGGGAATATGCAGCAAAAGGTTGCAGAAGCAACTGTGTGGCTTTGAGTAAAGGCTTTTTACCCTCCCCCGGTTTAAGAGGCGCAGCACAGAAAACAGAGAGGTAAGGGTTTTTTCTGTTACACTGCAGCAACTGTGTCAGATATAAATAAGCTGAAAATGTAAATCCAACATTTACTCCATGGCCAAACAGAGAGTGGGAGGATGGATGGAGCATGGGATGTGCGAGAAGAGAGATACCACACAGTATATATTTTATATGTATTAATATTCATATCACTTTTCTTTTTCCCCCCCAGGGTCTCTCTGCTGCTTCAGTTCATCCATCCAGCTCCAGAAGGGAGATGGATCTTTCAGCCCTTTCCACTGTGGCTCTTTAAACTAGCGACTAGGTGTCAGATGTGCCTGAGTTCCTTTCTCAAGGGCTTAGCCACCAAGACATCTGGCCATGCCAGAAGTAGCTATGGAGCTACATTCTTGAGCAGGAAAGGTGTCCCTAGATCTTGAGGAAAGTCTGATCAAGGCAAGCCCTAGACGCAACATTTGGGAAAGAAGGTCCATGAAACCAGAGAGTCTTTAAGGGCCTGGGTCAGAGCAGGTGCTCCTGTTTCTTGTTGAGGTGCATGGAGCTTTGAGGAGAATGGCATTTGTGTGGGTTCTCTACCTTTAAGGTCTGGAACATACCATGTGGCAAAATTTAAATAAAGTCTTGCCCTTTGGCAGTTAATTGCAGCTGGATTGGGGTGAGAGATTAAACCACAGACAGCAGTGCAGTTGGATGTAGCTTGTGAATAAAATGCACCAGCTCCATTCACTTTGGTGGTTGTTTGGTTGTTCTGCTGTAATGGAAGCCACTTTGGTTAATTAAAAAAAAAAAAACACAGTTGGTGTATATGGATCTGGAAACAAAGGAGAAAAAAAAATCAGTGATGAAGAGGAGGAGGGAGTCATCTCGCTGGGCTCCAATAATGGCATGCTTTTCCAATCACTCAGGGTAGGTCTACACTGCAATTAGACACCCGCAGCCATCCCAGAGCTCGGGCTTTACCCTGAGCCAGAACGTCTACATGACAATTAAACAACCCTTTAGCTCAAGCCTCAGTAAGCTGGCACAGACCAGCTGCAGGTTTTTAACTGAAATGTAGACATACCCTCAGAGATCCGTGACAGCATAGAGGAAGGAACAGTAGGAAGAAAAATACAAAATAGTCATAGGGGTAAAAAGAAATGCTTTCCACTTTGACAATAAAGGTGAGGATTCTGAAGTTTATGTGCAAAGGCTGCAGCAGTATTTTCAAGCCAATGACACTGAAAACATTCACAATGAAAGATCCATTTCCCTAACTCCGCTTGGAAGAGATACATTGGCTGTCCTGAGAGACTGATGTTTCCCTTTAGAACCAGGTGATATGAACTATGACAACTTGATGGAAGCAGTTAAAAAAGCACGATGTACCTCAAACCTCACAGCCCAGCATGATAAATTTCACTTAAGAAAGCAAAGAAAAGGGGGAAGTATATCAGCTTTCCTGCCTAGCCTTAAAAAAGCTGTCCTCCAGCTGTCATTTTGGTATCCATTAGTGAGGAGCTCTCTGGGATTGCTTTGTATTTGGGATCAGAAATATGGACTTTAGTGAAAGGCTGCAGAGTATTGTTCACAGAAAGCAACTTAGTCTAGAGGGAGTGGTGGATGTTGTATCAGGGTCCATAAGACAGGTGCAGCAGTTTGAGAGAACATCTGTGCCTATATACTGCAAATGAAAGGCCAGTCCACAGACCAGGTTGACAACGGAAGTCACGCGAACCACAGCAATGTTTCTCCAGCTGAAGTGCAGGAGCCACAGGTAGAGCGGACATATGGCACGTGTGACATATCCCACAACAGAATTCAATGAAGAAAAAATTATTTTCAGCCAGGTGACCAGGAAAGAGCCCATTACAAAAATCTATGCCTGTCCATAATGGAACAGCATCTCAGAACTATATGGAGTGTAGAATAAATGTGATTCAAGTGCTCCATTATGGCACTAATGTACATATAGCTGATGAAGATGGGAATTGATGAGGCAGGTGCTGCAGTATCTGTAATTTTTTAAATGAGGTAAAGGAGAATGTGTTATTGTTTGCCCAGAGAAAGTGATTCACAGTTGAAAAATTAGAGCTGAGGGGATAAAGGGCCAGACACCTAACTGGTGTAAATTGGCGTAGCTTCACTGAAGTCTGTGGAGTCACACTGACTTATACCAGCTGGCCCAGGGGTTTTTGGATCCCTGCAGGTCAATGTACAGTACAAAGATACAAGCTGGCAGTTACCATTACTTATTACAGAAAGAAGATCTGCAATTAACTGCAGGAAAAACAGAATAATTATTCTGCTATTATTTGTATTACAGTCACACCCAGGGCCCTGGATTGGGGCCTGATTGTCCAGCAACAAGCACAAATACACAGAGACAGTCCTTACCACCTACATAGACAAGTCTAACAAAGGGTGGGAGGAAAAACAGAGGCACAGGGAGGTGACCTGGTTGGCCCAATGGCATACAGTAGGTTAGTGGCAGAGCTGGGGACAGAACTCATGCCCTTGGTCCAGTATGCTATTCAATGGACCATTATGTCTCTAATAGAAGATGGTTGTTTACAATGGGTCTGAGAATACTATACTAAAGTCTTCTATACAAAGCCCTCTGCCCTCCTTTTAACCAGAGATCTCTTCCTTGTAACTGCTTCACTCATCGCCTTGGTGCTTCAAAAGGCTCCCAGTAAGGGACTGACCCCCCCCCACACACATCACCTGTGACTTTTCTGCTATGGCTCCCAATTCACATAATTTTTAAAAAGCCATGATTAACTTAACTATCACGACTTGAATCGGAGCAGGAGATGTAACGTATCACAGCCATATTGCTTCAGCGAGCTTGCTTCGGGAACTGGAAATCCAGGGCTTGATCCATAGGCAGGACACTTCCCTGCAGTCAATGAGTAAATCTTGGAGCAGGAGAGTTTCTGATCATCAGTTGTGGAAAGAGCATGCGTGTATGCGTACGCACACTGGAAGGTGACAGGTGGCTTGATTGGTGTGTTATGGGAGTCATGTGACAGACACTGTTGGGGGCTGTGCAAGTTTGGAGGAGGTGAAAAGCGTGAAGGAAAGGATGAGGGTGTTGCTGTGAGTGAGATATTGGAATAGTGGACAGGGCTCAGTACCGTGGCTGTGTGTTCAGGTGGTGTACATGCTACTGAGGAGGGAGGTGAATGAAATTAAAGAAAAACTCATGGAATTAAGGTGGGATTTTCAGAAGTGCCCAGTTGGCTTAACTGTCTTCCTTGTGAAGCGAATGGGTCTTGTGAATGAAGTGAGTCTTCTGGGAGCAAAGAGAAATCCACTGCAGCGTGCTTTTGAAAGCTCATCCTGCGTACGGACAGAGGCTCATTTTCAATTGCTTGCTCCTTTTGAACCAAGGGACAGATTTTCTGAAGTGCTGATTATTTGCAATTCAGAGTTCAGTGGTAGTTGTGGGTGATCAGTGCCCCTGAAAACCAGTACACAAATTGCTTCACTGATCCCCAAGATACTTTGCCTCCTTGTGGCCTAAGACCATAGCAAGACTGAAGTTAAAATAGCAATTTGTTTTCAAACTGCACAAGGGCAGAGCAGGCTCTGGGTTTTTTGTATTTTTAAATACAAAAAAAAAATTCATTCCTTTTCACTCTTGCATAGCTCAAAAATAGATCAAGTTCGTTGCAATTTTAAAAAAATCCTCTGAGCTGAGATTAAACATGAGAAATTTCATCCTAAAAGGAAAATTACAGAAAGCTCAGAGGGAACAAGAGTGGGGGCTAGAACAGAGTAGTTCTTTCAATCTCTGTTTATGGTGCTTGTGATGTTACTCATACTGACAGGGAGACAGAGGCCTGGTCTATACTTAAAACTTACACAGACACAGCTATGTCGGCTACGTGTATGAAAAAATTAACACCCCCTAATGACAGTGATGTCAGCAAAATCCTCAGTGGAGCTGCAACTATGCCAACACAACAGTGTTCCTGTTGGCTTAGCTGAGGTCAGAGAGGTGGTGTACTTACACCAGCAGAACTGTCCCATTAGTTGGTGTACACTGCATCTACACCCCAGGGCTCTGCCAACACCACTTTGTTCCTATGCCCGTCTAAGTTCTGTAAAGCAGAAGAGACCTAAGTGTGCAGCTCCGAGTCCTCCCATTCTCAGGGACTGAATTATTGTCTCCAGTGTTGTTTGTACAGCACCTAGCACACTAGTGTTCTAGTCCATGAGTAGGACACCTAGGTGCTACAATGATAATTAACGCCAATATGGAACTAATGACATTTTTAAACAATAGCTCTTTCCCCCTCTGGGATCTTACAAAGATGTCTGCAAAGTTCAGCTAAGCTTTTGCAGTTCCTCTTTGGGAGCAGGTAGCTGGCCATGGTCCTGATGTTAAAGCACGGGGAGTAGAAAGGGGATCTTAGTGCCCTTAGGGTGACAGGAGAGGCTACACAGAGGAAGTTGGACCACTGAGTTGGATACATTCCTTAAGCAGCTTTTATTATGCAGCCGGTGCTCAACAGCAGTTCTCTCTCCTGTTACACAAAGTACTTCACGGATGAAGGAGCCGACGCAGGTAGACAGAAAGCTGTGTTTCTATCCTACCGGTTCCCCCAGACAAGAGCAGCTAGAAAACCGCAATAATGAATCTCTGCAGTTACTTCACAACAAAACCCTTTATTTCTCTCTTGGAGTGGTTTTTTTTGTTTTGTTTTAAAAAAAAGCACAAGATTCAACTTGGCATGACTCATCCACCATACCTGGAAACAGAACACACAACACAACTTTATTTTGTATTTTATTGAATGTTTTGATGTAAATCTTTATGGAGCAAAATAATGCAACCTGTATGGAGTAAGTGACAGAAATCAGTGAAACAGGGATGTACGGTGAATAAATTAAAGCATGCAGGCATTAGGCAAATAGCAGTGGCAGAGAACAAGAACAGGAGCAAGGGAGGAAAGATCTTTCTAGATGAGATGGCAACTCAAACATGCACCAATGGTGGGGAGACTATGAAAACAGGACAAAGAAAGCTTGTGCTAAGCAGCAAACAGAGATATGGTCCATCCAGTTGGCTCTAGCAAGTCCATGGAGCGTTTGAGAAGCTAGAAGCAACCAACTCATTGCAAATATGTTGACGCTGCAAAGTCTACTTTGTGTGGAATTCTTCCTCTTATCAGAGATAGAGAGGCTAGGAAAACTCCCCTAATCCTTCATAGGAATGTCTCCTGAGTGTCAGCAACCTTTTGGCTTGCCTTTCAAATTTTGCTCTTGGGCTTCAGCACCCCATGTGAGCTGCTGGGCCAGAAAGAATGTTAGCCAGAGAAGCTATTCTCAGGCATCCCTGGGCCAGACAAATCCAACAAGCTCTTAGCTTTGCAATGGGCTCAGCTGGAGGATCTGAACGCCATCCCCAAAAACCTCATCACATCTGAAATCCAGATTTTACAGGTGGCCACTGTTTTATAATGAACTAAACAAACCACTCAGATCAGAGCACCCCTAGACTCTGGAATGTTCGAGGTGTGGATCTGGCTCTGCAATGGACGACTTGCCACACTTTCTGCATTGATCACAGGATGACTGTTTGCAGATAGGTTTTCAGGGATCAACTGGGGGTGGGTGAGCAGGGACCTGAAGGAACAGCTTGGCTTTGAGGGAAAAGAAGGTTGTTTTTTCCTTCCTTTGCCCACCGTGACTGCAGCCTGGGGGCTGCTGCTTCAAAGGCTTCAAGAGGATGGACTGGACCAGCTTGGATAGAAGCTGCCAGTTTCTCCAAAGGTTTCCATGGTCTTTGGCCCTCTGCTGTTCATTTCCTTCAGCAATGAGTAATAACGCCTCATTCTTATATAGCACTTTCCATCAGTAGATCTCAGTGCACCTTATAAAGGAGGTCAGTATCATTAACTCATTGTACAGAGGAGTTTAATGAAAATGCAAAAAGGAAAAGGAGTTGAAAAAGATAGCTTGGGGCAACAAGTATTAATACAGCTCCAGAAATCCCAGCTTCCCAGAGTACTTTCCAGTCTATAGGCCTGATCTCATGGTCCTGACTCAGGTGAATTGTCATTGACATTCTACTGGAGCATCAAATTTGGCCACCCATGAAGAGGATCCAGGGGACTGCATGGACCATTAGATAGGGCATCAGGCATCTTGGGTTCCAGTCTCAGATCTGCCACTGCCTCAGGGCGTGACCTTGAGCTAGTCCCTTCCCTGCTGTGTCTCCATTTTCCATCTGTAAAACAGGGATCGTGATCTCTGCCAGCCTGTAAAATGTGTTGTGCTCTACCCAGGAACAGTGCAAGAGGAGCTAGGTAATATGTAGACATATTACCCACGATCAGGTGCCTGTGACTGCAAGTGCAGGGCTAATGGTGGACATTCACACTACCTGTGCCACTCATGGAAACGTTTCTCACTCTCCCCAGAGCAGCTTGAGCAGGGGGTGCTGAGAGAGTTGAGCTAGACTGGAGAAGGAGCCTGTTTCTTGCTATTTAAACAATTTTTTATTGTCCAATTTTGGTTTTTGTGAGCCTGGTTGCAGCCTACTCCTGGAGGGAGGAGCAGGACTAGGGAGGGGGCATTGAGAAGAGGACTGGATGGCGCTCTCTCTCTCCTTCTGTTTCTCCTCTGCAGAAGCTCAAAGGCTCCAGTCTCCTCTGATTACTTGCCAAGGAGCTGCATTCAGCAGCTGGGCTGACTATCTGCCTAAAAAACCTCCCTCGCTGCCTTTGTGATTTCTGAGCTATGGGCTAAAGAAAAGAAAAGACTCATGGGGGGGAGAGGGTGAAATGGGTCTTGGGCTGGACTCAGCAAAACCCCAGGACAAGAGAAGATGCAGGCTGGCATGAGCACCTGGGAAGCAAGAAGGCCTTTTTTAAACTCGCCTCCACCAGGTTCACAGCAGGGGGTAGGGAAGGCACCTTTGAAAGCTCACAACTGCCTCCAGCCTGCATGTCCTTCATTAACCCCTTTGGAGAGGAGAGGGTTGGCCAAGGTATAGGAAGACCTGAAGAGCAGAATGGGGTTGGAAGGCAGTGGGTTAGCATGCTCCCAGTCTGCCGCACGCCACAGAATTCACACTGAATTAGGATCAATAGAAGACAGTGACTAGAGACCTGGATGCCCTATAAGTGCTTTTGCCTCGCCTTGGACCCACTCCGGGACCTGGGCTCATTAAAGCCCTGCAAGCCGCAGTCAGTCACTGCAGATTACAGGCTAATGATACGACACTTGTGTGTTGTAGAGTAATTACCATCCAGCCTGCCCCTGGGCACAGGAGACAGACGTGACCCTGTATGCATTTAGCAAGGACATGAGCTTTCCTCTGCTCGGGGACGACTATTCTCAGCCCAAATCGCCAAAGGAATTGGTTGAATCCCCTCCCCTCATTTAATTTGGATGGTTTTGTCAACACTAGGATTTTTTTACCCCCAACTTCCCCACCGTTGCTACAGCTCTGCCTGTGGTAGCAGCAATAGGAACTCTAGTCCATTGGCCACTGGTGTTTAGACCTGCTCTGAGCAGATTCAAGGCCCTTTGGCAGCAATGTCAGCAGCCTGGGGACCATGGTCCGCACTAGTAATAGAGCAGCACCAGTGTTGGTAACTGTGGGAAATTGGGGGCAAATAAGCCGTGGGTAGACCCAGCCTCAATGAATGTGGTGCTGATAAAAAGTGTGAGCTGGCAGCCCTGGAGACTGAAGGCCTGTGTGTTTTCCCCCCCAACCGCCTCCCGCCAGCCTGCCTCACCCTGCCCTGGAGGGGCCATCTCTAGGGGCGAGCAAGGGGTTCTGTCTCCATGGCTCATTCAGTGCTTGGCCTCTCTGCTGGCTCTGCCAGCACGGTGTGGCTCGTGTTGTGATGGTGAGGTCTGAGATGCCTCCATCTCTACAGGGAGCTGGACTGAGACCACAGCCCTTGTGTTGTGTGACAACTGAAATCCGTCACTGGTCTCCGCTGGTTTGCAAATCTCTCAGGGGATGCTATCTTCCCGCTTTGTGAGTTTGGAGCACGGGTAGGGCAATGAATTCTCGGATGCATCTGATCTAGAGAGACCTCAGAACACGTGGACTAGGAATAGAGTTCTGATATGCAGCAGGATGGGGAGAATCAGAGAGAGAAGAGTCTGCTCATTTGGAGGCAGGGAGCTGTGGAGATATTAATTAGTGGTTGAGCATCAGGGAAAGGAATAGAAGGTAAGGGAGCCTCTTTGAGGTCAGTAAAAAAGCACCTGTAGGACTGGGGAGCGGCTGTAGCTGGAGAAGATTTGGGTGACGGGAGTGGAAGGATGAGGTCCTGGGAGAAAGGAGAAGAATGTGGTTGGGCTAAAGGAATGTCAAAACTCCCATGACAGAGGGGAACAGAAGACTTTTTGTGCAGCCAGCTCCATTAGGCCAGGAAGTACATAGCCTGTCCATACATAACCCCCCAGAAGCCTGGATAATACACCGGCTGTGGGTTCATGTCTTCCTTTTGCCAATAGCACTCATATAGGAGAGAAGCCTGCTGCCTACTTATTGTAATAGAGTCACTCCTTATACCCATGTAGTAAGGGCTGATGCCTTTGGGGCCTGATTCAAAACCCTCTGAAGACTTTGGAAAGACTCCCCTTGGCTCCAATGGACTTCGGCATAGGCCCAGGGTGCTGAAGTTTGTGGGTTTTATTCTGGTGTCTAAGTACTTGACCATGGTGTTGTCATAGCTTGGCACCCTAGATGGGACTTGTATTCCTGTGGAACTCGGACACCCAGGGGCATAAGCAACACAATGGCTAAGTGTTGGTGGTCAAGTCTCTGTCAGGGGCTGACCTGCAGAAAGGCTATCTACTTACTAAGTACAGTGCAGAGAGTTAAGGTTTTTGTTTTGTTATTGCTTTTGGTCCCAAAAGTCACTGGTTCAGTCCTGGCTGATGACCAGGTGTTCTGTATGTATGCAGCCAGGGATTAACTGCACATGGATGCTCTACCATTCCTCTCTTCCAATATCCTGCCCCTGATTTCCTAACAGATTTTCAGTACAACCCACCTCTGAGTGAGTGATAAAAGGGCATCTCCCCCTCCTCAAGTCTCTCATGGTGGTAGGCCTCAAAATAAAGTAAGTATGGCCGGACTGAGTCAAAGGAATGACTGAACAGTAGAACTGGGAGGAGGATGTAATAGAATCCCAAAGAAAGGGTAACCTCGGATAGAGCCATCCGAGTTACTGGCTACAGCTTTCTACTGTGGAGAATGCAATGGAATCCCAGAGGGAGAGGAAAGCTTCTAACTGTGCCAGCTAAATTCCTGGCTGCAGCTTCATTCTCTGGAAGAGGAAATTGAATCCTTGGGGGGAAGAGAGGAGTTTGGAAAGACCCAGCATAATATTGAAATGAAACATTTATCTCCAGGAAAACACACCGTGGGATTTCGCTTGTTCTGCTTGGTAACAAAGAAAGTCAAGTGTGAGCAGCTATGGCTGAGACCACTGAAACCAACCCAGTAGGGTAATGACAATGGCTTGTGTCCCCCTATACAGTCATCCTGGGTCTGTTGGCTACCCCACAATGAACAGAAATTCCTCCTAGCCTATGACGTAACTTGTAAATATTCACGTGGCTTAGCTTGCTCAAATGAACCTCCTGCTTCATTCATGAGGCAGAATCAGTACATCTGGCATTTTAAAGAAAGATTTATAGTGGGCACACACTATTAACATTTGAAAACTGGCTCCTGCCCATGAACATAGAAAGTTTATTATCAAAGCAATTTTAATTGCACAAGGGTATATAATAGTTTTACGATATCTTTAGACTTTTCTACATCACTCGTTCACTATATGACTGGAGAAACTTGTAAAATGTTCATTAATCCTCAAGACACCCTAATAAGGTGGGTTGGTTTCATTTTATCTACATTGTACAGATGGAGAACTGAGACAGATTAAGTGACTTGCCCAAGGTCTCACAGGAAGCCTGTGGCAGAGCTTCATAGTCATCCTTTTTCTGGAGGCTGGCATTGAACCAAGTCAAAAAACCCACATCCACAGACCCCATATTTCAGGGAAATTCATATTTGGGGGCAAACTTCACTTAGGCTGAAATTAATACAGGTTCCAATCACTCCTGTTCTCATGGGAAGTCCAGGTCTGGATCTCAATTGGTGTGTCGTAATGCAAGCGGGACAGACAGGCCCACATGGTTGCAACTGAGATTTAGTGCTTTATTAGTGGTAATCCAAATTTCTTTTGGATGCAATGAGGCTTTAACGCTGCATGTGCCTTCCAGCACACGGATTTCACAACGTCTCCTTTCTCCGTAACATGCTAAACAAAAACCTCTAGGTTCGAACACCCTCTGGTTTTCTGTAGGCATTCAGTTCTGAACCTGAACGACATGGCTTAGTGTCTCTCTAGTACAATAGCTCCATGATAATGAGGCTAGAGTTAACCACTTCAGTGCTGCTGAAATATCCAGGTTCAGTTTGTGAAATATAAGCAACCCCAGTGCTGCCCCATCAATCTGTTCCCTCCTCACCCCCCACTTTAAAAAAATCTAAGAAACAAAAAGCAAACAGTGACATTAATTGAAGGTTATATGTGGGAAATGTCAAAAGGAAAAGGTTGACTCCCTTCCCTGAAACACCAAGTAGGTAGGCAGCTTGTATGGGGTATAGACATATACTAAAGGGAGAAGAATTAGGCTGTGAAATCATCTCTCCAGGAGAAGGGGGAAGACAGAGCCAGTGCTAGCCCACAGGGGTCCTAAACAGGAATATTCACCCTCCCCATACTAAAACAGACATGTTCTTATAAAAAAGGGGAAGGGGCCCTTGAGCTGCTCAGGGACCTAATCTAGTGCCACGTCTGCTTACGCCTAGTGCCAGGTCTGGTGTCAGAGCCAAATTGCTTGGGATAATATAAATGTATTCTAGACCTAGACTAAACACTAGTAAAGTTTGGTAGGAAAAGGTCCTGCATTTATTGGGAGGATAGACTGAATGGGTCCTACTTGAGATTTTCCATCCTTACACCAAATTCCCTTATAGCAAGAACCGGGGCATGTCTCCCTGACAACAGTGGAAGGTACATCACTTTACGCCAGGGCTGAATTTGATTTTGTGAACCATGATTGCTAGAAACTTCAGCATGTTTTGGACTGAGGGATTCACTAAAACTAGTTGAAAGGCAGCATGTTTGGAGTATTTGGGAACTCTTGCTTTGCCACTAGATCCCTCACTTGTGGAATCCCTCAAGGATCCATGCTCTCTCCAGTCCTATTCAATATCTGCATGCAGCCATTAAGTGAAATGGTATGACAACACTGATACGAGTTCCAGCAATAGGCAGATGATACACCGCTCTAGCCATCTTTCTCCACGCATGAACCACCACCACAATGGCCCAGTGCTTGGGCTAGATCAGCTCCTGGATTAAGAGCTGGCTGAAGCAGAACCTGAGCAAGCCAGAGAGGAGGCTGGTGGGAAAAGGAAAGTACTTTGAAGACTTTGCAGCCACAGTGCAGTCTCCTTTAGCTGAAGTTTCACACCCAAGATTGATCAATTGAGTCTGGAGTTTAGGAGTGCTCTTGGATCCTTCTCTAATGCTAAGCTCTCACACACCAGCATCCATCACGTTATGCTTTCTACCATCGCTGACTGGTACATTTAGGTGGACGATGCCCTGGCCTCAGTTACACACATCTTGATCACCTCCTATCTGGACTACAGGTGACCAAGATGTGTGTAACTGAGGCCAGGGCATGAAGTCATCAGCCCCTGGGAAGCCGCAACTAGTGCAGAATGCTGCAGCATCTCTCCTTACCACCAAGGGCTACTGTGAGCAATGTGCTCTGCCCTCTACACTGGCTTTCCCTAGAATACTGACTCTCACTCAAGGTATCAGTCCACATCTTCATGGCACTCAATGGCTTGTGCCCAGTGTGTCAGAGATTACCTAGAACTCCAGGATGAAGACTAGGATTGACAAGTCTGCTCCTCAGACTCAAGGGAATTTTCTACCACTAGGGTAAAGCGTGTCAATGTGGGGAACAGAGCTTTCTCAGGGGCCTATCCCAGTCTGTTGAATGAATTTTCCCAGGAATTAAGGACCATCACAAACCTTCACCTTCTGCTTCAAGTGCAAGGTGCATTTCTTCAACTGCCTTTCTCCAACACAAACAGCAGTCTGTATGTACATAGAATATTGGATGAAAAACCCAAACCCTACCAAACCAAAACATTACACCGCACACAATTGTCTCCCAGGGGAGAGGATGAAACAAACCATGCTGACAGATGTTAGGCACATCACTTAATACTTTACAGTGATAAAGGCAGTAGGAGAACCTGAATAGAATATATTCTTGATACAAGGTACAATAAAAGGAGTACAATGATTCCCATGTATTTCAGAACCAAAATCTATCTTGGACAATTCATTCCTGGTGCAAAACAAGTAAACAAAACAAAAACAATATTCCACCCCAGCCTTTTTTCATAGCGCACAGTGCACATTCATATTAGCCACAGGATCACCCACCACTTTTAACAACAAATGCAAGGTGCATTTTTGCACCAAAGCCTTCAACAGCACATCCACTCTTTGTTAGAGCTGAAACAAGCCCCTGACACAAAGAATATGCAGGATATATGTCTGCTTGAAAGGACCTCTCATTGCTGAAAAGGCACATGGGTCTCTTGGTCTCCTTTTTCCTTCTGCTGAGTCCACCCTTCCTGGCCACACACTTTTCCTCACACACACTGACCCTGCTCCACCATATAGCCTCTCTTCCCAACACAGCACATGATTTTGTAGGAATATCATTTTGCTGATTCTGGAAAGGAGACAGAGTAGGGATTTAGAAAAAAAGATACAACTGGATGGTCTTTGCAAGCCTCCCAAAGAGGCCTAGGACACAGGAAAAGTGAAAAAATTCAAGGGACCTTCTGACTTCTCGCCAATATATCATAGCTGTCTAGAGAGACAAATACATTATGTATGAGGGGCTAGAAAAGTGCAGCAATGCTGAACATTGATGCCAAGAGAGTTAGGTACTTGCACTGCAGGAAAAGGATATATTGGCCTGAGAAAGCCCAGCAAGGAATGAATATGTAAAGTGAGGGCCTCTCAACAAAAAGGGCGTGGTGTATTTGAGCAGGTCATTAAAGCTGGGAGAAGACTGAAGGCAAAATGCCCACAAAAACTCCCTTGAGTTTCTAAATTAATTTTCTTTGGTTCTGGGTTCTTTTTTGTTCACTTTCCACAAACGTTGGCATAAATCAGGTCTTACTGGCATGACTGCTTGTCTGACCAAATGAATTTTAAAGTCAAATGCTTGACTCTTTCTGGAACTCATGCCTGCACATTCATCCAATCAGGGAACAGAAGTAGCACCAGGGGATTAATCCAAACAACAAATAACCAACAGCTTGAATAGTAGATAGTGAATGCTCAAAAGACTGCTCGTGATCAATACATAGAATTACAAAATATTGTGCCCCTCACAAAAAGAGATAGAATAGTTTTGAACTAATACATTATGGAAATTGCAATCTACTCACAGATATTCTATAGGCAGTAATGGAGACTGGATTTGTTGTATAAATTATACAAGTTATTTGTCCATTGTGTGGCTGAATCATGGCAAAGGACAATTCCAAACAGAATGAACAGAGACACTGAATTCTCCCCTCACTCAAAAATGGGCAGTCTCCAGAGATCAGGGATGGTCTCCCTAGGACAGAGTACCGTGTGGTGAGAAAGGGAGCTGTGTTTTTGGACGAACACAGTGACAGTTTCCTTATAAGCCTAAATGAAATTGGTTACATCAAGCTCACACTGGGTTTCATTAGGATAAGAAAGTGGAGAAATCTAGGAATAAATAAGCATTTGTGACAGAACCACTCACCCCCAGGGCATCTCCTCCTGGCTGCTTCAGGGATTAGACCCATCCAGCTCTCATGCCCCCCCTTCTTTCAGGGGTTCTTGCCTCATTCTGTGTGACTCACAGCATGCTGCCTCTTCATGACGTAGCCCTCCAGGCAGATCACTATATGTGTTTCCCTTCCAGGGTACCAAAGTCTTTTCAGACCAACTGTCTATTTGCCTTTCCAGGTAATCCTCTAATCCAAGACCAGGCCACTTTCCCATAGGTGGGTAGGGAAACATGGGTTCACTCACTACTCTGGGTTCCTGCAAAAAGCCCTTCTATCCAACAACCACAGTCCACTTACTCCTTGACTCTATTGCTATTTCCCCCTACTCCTTCTTTCTTATTTCCTTTTTCTTTCTCAGTGTTCTAGCTGAACTATAGACTCCCACTCAAGTGCCCAGGGAGCAACTACAGCTTTCTTCCCTTACAGCCCCTTCTGTTCCCAATGTCCTAGCTTTGTACCAGCCCAGCCTATGCCTGCTCAGCTGAACTTCTTTTTCCATTAGGACTAATTCTTCCCCAGGTGCAACCTAATAGAATAATTAGCCCTTTCCAAAACACCTTAACCCCTTCAGGTTAGGTGAGGAGTGAACACCCCAATTACAGCATCATCATAATTCTAATCAGCATTTAAATAGCTTTTTGCCTGCTCAAAGGATTGTTCAAACCCTGTGGGATGTCACCATTACCACCCCACTTAACAGATGGGGGAACGGCAGCGCTGACAAATCATGTGACTTGCCCAAAGCCACAGGGTGAGTGAGAAGCAGAGCTGAGATAAGAAATGAGGATTTCCTGATTCCCCTCAAAGCACTTGTTCCTCTAGACCACAGAGACTGAATTTCTACTGTCAGAAGGTGGTGGTCAACCAAGGTGTAGGTTGGGATGCCCTGATGGTCTAGGGTGGAGAAATCGAAGCATGGATGAATCTAAAAAGTGAATCTGCCTCTTGCGCCACTCCTGGGATAACAGATCTTACTTCAGTGGAGCAGCATCGGCACAAACATGACAGCCCTGTTTTCCCCTCCTCTATCTGGCAGATGTTTGTGCCTCTTCATAGTCAGCGGTGAGACGAAAGGGTAAACCCCGATTAGCTTTCACAGTGTTTTGTGGCAAAACTACTGTGTAAAAATGATTTTAAGTGACCTAGATGATGATGTCTTTTCATATAATTGTTTAGCAATATCTGCCTCTGTAGATAATGTAGCTGTTAGTGCCGTTGGATCCCTTAGGACAAACTCCGGTTGTAACACATTTTCTCTGCACCAAAGCCTGCATAAATGTTAAATGAAGCCACTTTAAACAAATATAGGTAACAGAGGGGGAATAAGCCTGTTAACAGAATCAGCTTTGCAGTCACTAAGTCATAATATTTTATTTATTTATTATCTCATAATAGCTATAACAAAAGTAACTACATACAATAAAGTAATATTAACAGATGCAGACGTCAAAATGGCTCACCATGTTCAGTCCTTCACGAAAGCTCCTCTGACTCAGAGCATCCAATCCAATAAAAAACACAGCAAAATCTGTAGCCCCTCTCCACCCCCAAAAAATGTTCAGTTGAAAGCCTGGCTGAGTCAGAAGGCATCTTTGCATGATCTATAGCTCCACAAACTCAGGCTCCAAAAGATAAATCTGCCAGTGCTGGCAAGCTGAGGTCATGCATACAGTACAGGAGCTACAGTGGCACCACTGTGGCACTGCAGCTACGCACTGTAGGGCCATAGTGTAGATGCTTCCTACTGTGATAAAAGGGGTTTTCTATCACTGTGGGAACTCCACCTCCTAAGCAAAAGTAGCATTCTCCCATTGCCATAGTTGAGTTCACACCGGCGGCTACGTTGGCATAGCTGCTGCACTCAGGAGTGTGAATTTTTCACATCCCTGAGCACTGTAGCAATTCTGACCTGACTTTTAAGTGTAGACCAGTCGTGAGCCTTGGGTTCTGACAGCTGAGCTGCCCTAAGCCACAGACCTCTACTCATATGGCGCGAGGAGGGAAAGAAATGGGTTTTTTATAGCTAACTGGCACTCAGACTGTGGTCCATGGAGTACTGGTCATCTGCAGATCTTTCCCCGGTGCTCCAAAGAATGAAAGATTATGACAGCCAAGCAATAGTGGATGGGGTTATGGAAGAGAAGATGGGAACTTGAGAGATTATCTGTCTTACAAAGTGGTTTTTAGCATAAGAAATGACTGTAGGGCTTTAGGAGTGTCTCCAGCACAGCATCTTGAATAACATAAAGACTTGAGTGGGTGGCCAGGACAGGTAAGGAGGAAAGATGTATACTCAAAGACCATGCTTACTGAGAAGTTGGGCAGCCATAAAGGCCGCTCCAGGGCAGCCCCAAGGACAGCACATGACAATTGTCCAGTCTGGAGGTGACAAAGGTATGGATTACCTTGGCAGTGCTCACATCTGGCTGGGGGAGGTAACCATCTCCTGACTGGACAGAGACAGAAACAGCAAAGGGATGCTAAAGGACTCAAAACTATCACCCAAAACTGCAGGTACAATCCCCTCTCCATTCCTCAACCCAATAGGATCATGTCTGTCTTATCCAAATTCAGCCTCAGTCATTTTTCTAACTTCCAAGTCCTGTCCAAGACAGCAGGCAAACAGCAGGGTCTGAATTGAAGGAAAAGGAAGTGTTACACCGCCACCCTTTACTTCCCTTCCTTCAAGGGCATAGCACGACAACAGCACACTGCAGATGCAATCAGGGGACATTGCCAATGTAGTGCATAGGAAAATGCTCTCTCCCTAGCTCTCTGATACTTCAGTGTTGGTTTAGTTTTAATTATAATGAACATTTATGCTTTAACCAATGTCCCTCAGACCCGTCTAATCCAAAGCATTATTAAGTGCATCGCAGAAAATGCAGCACTGCCTCATAGTAATAAGATTGGCAGCATGTCTAGCAGTGCTTTACACTTCAGTTTTTAAGCCTCCAGCCAGCCTGTGATTTTGTCATGTGTTCTAAACAAGGTGAGGTCTGCCTGGGGGGGCATTACTTGGGGTCAGAAACCCAGTGCTCTGGAGAAAGTCATGTGGCTGATTCAGTAGATGGCACTCTCCTTCTGCCTCAGCCTTCAATCCTGGCTGGTGCTCTGTGCCACTGGAGGGGCCTGTTCTCAAAAGAGATCTATAACTGAGATACCTGTTCACTCACGGTCTTTAAAGGCACCCTTGGCAGCTTTCCCAAGAGAAAGGCTGGTCTTGGGGGTATAAAGCACAAAGTTAGGAGAGTTTAATTCCTGGCTCTGCCACTAACTTGCTATGAGACTTCAAACTTCTTTAACCTCTCTCTGTCTCAGTTTCTTCATCAGTAACACCGGGGTAACTAATGATTGTGAAAGTGCTTTGAGATTTGAAAGTAGAAGGTACCAGAAAAGGGCAAAAGAAGAAATAAGGTTTTTTCCCTGGTCTTCTGGCTCAAGTCCACCGCAAGTCTCCACGCTCATCCTGGACTTTCAGCTGGCACCGCTATTCTTCACTTCCTGTCCTAATGTCTTGTGTGGTGCTCCTGGTACTGTGAAAGATACCATAAATCTCACCTCAGCTGCATGAAAATATCTGTGGTGGGTTTGGAGGTTGTGTCCTTCTGGTTTGTGCTCTGGGACTGGTAATTCATGTTTAGAGTCTCCTGCCTCTTGGTTTAATACCAGAAATTGTATTTTCACCTTGTTTGAGTGCTGGGGAGTTAGCTGGTTCTTTTGTGTAACTCACTTCTTTAATATTTCATTATTTTCAACAATGAGAAAGAGTTCTCATTTGGCCTCTTTGGGGGATCTCCAAGCACAGCTGGAGGTGCCCAGAAGGGAGAAAGAGAAACACTGTTGAGATATTCATGGTGTCCAAAATAGAAAGCAATTTATATGGACAATTAAAAGGAGCCACCTGAGACCTTGAGGGTTGAGATCTGGGATTCTGTAACCAGGCAATTTCTGGGACTTAAAAAAAAATCAGCTCCTTGCCATTAAAAAAAAGAATAAAGAACAATTTGCCATTTCATTCACCAGGGCATTAGACCCCTGATTCATCGCCAGGGATTATGTTGAAGGAGGAGAGCAGAGTCACCAAGGGACCTAGGTGCCAGGTAAAGGTGAAGCATGTCAGAGTCTCTGCCTAATGTGAAAAAAATCGTCTAAAAGTCTATGTCACCTGGGCCTTCCTCCTCCAAGCCCCATGCACTTGTCCCTCCGTCTCTGATGCTCTGTTCCCCTGACTCTGCTTTGTTTCTGCTTCTGACTCATGCTATTACAAAGGATCAGGCCAACTAAAAGGGCAGAACTGTGGTGATGCTAAGTTAGCTGTTTGTCAGGTTTGTTTTGTTATCATTTTAGCTCCTTTGGCATTGGATGGGCCAAGAGCTGTGGTCTTTTCTGTTTGCACAATATTTTTCTGCTGGCTCAGCAGATAGGGAATTCTGAGTTAGGCACAAAGGTGTTAAACCAGTCTCCTGCAGAACAACCCTAAGAAATATTTCAGCTGCTTAGTTTTTAATGGCTTCTCACATGGCAAGCAAGTGTGACCAATGGCAAGCAAGTGTGGCATGTGACCAATGGCAAGCAAGTGTGACCAATGGCAAGCGTGACCAATCCTGGATTTGCAACTGCAGTTGCGTGTCTTGCAAGTGTAGTCATTGCTGGGGAAAGGGATTGAGCTCTGGGCCTTATGACGTGCTGTCTTCTCCTGCAGAGAACTCACATGCCATTCCTCGAAAGTGAACGCAGTCTCATGTCACAGTACTCTCCATCTGGGTCTGTCCAGCACGAGTTCTCAGGTTTTAAAGTCTCTCACACATGCTTTGAGGTTGGCCTTCAAGGTGTCTTTACAGCTGAGGATGCATTGACCCTTAAAGAGGGTTCCCACACTCAGTTGGCTGTAGAGCACTGCCTTCAATATATGGGAAACCTCCATGCAGGCCACATGTCTGACCCAGTGAAGTTGAACCGTGATGAGCATGATCTCGATGCCAGGGATTTGGCACCTTTCAAGGACTTTAAAGTGTCCAGTTTTAAAATGGCGTGTCCAGTGACATTTTTAAAAAATTGGCGTCACATTAGCTATCTTCCAGTCATCTGGGACAGAGGCTGATTTAAGTGAGTCAACAAGCATGTGTGACACAAGCATGCATGATAAGGTAACAAAACGGCAGATGAAATTCAATACTGATAAACGTAAAGTAATGCACATTGGAAAACATAATCCCAACTATCCACATACAAAATGATGGGGTCGAAATTAGCTGTTACCACTCAAGAAAGAGATTTTGGAGTCATTGTCGATATTTCCTGGAAAGCATTCACGCAATGTACAGCAGCAGTCAACATCTCAAAAAAGATATATTAGAATTGGAAAAAGTACAAAGAGCAATATAAATGATTAGGGGTATGAAACAACTTCCATATGAGGAGAGATTAAAAAGAATGGGGATGTTCAGCTTGAAAAAGAGATGACTAAAGGGGAATATGACAGAGGTCTATAAAATCTTGACTGGTGTGGAGAAAGGGAATAAAGAAGTGCTATTTACCCCTTCACATAACACAAGAACTAGGCATCACCCAATGAAATGACTAGGCTGCCATTTCAAAACAAACAAAAGGAAGTACTTCACATAACACACGGTCAACCTGAGGAACTCGTTGCCAGGGATGTTGTAAAGGCCAAAAGTATAACTGGGTTCAAAAAAGAATTAGATAAGTTCATGGAGGATAGGTCCATTCTCCCCATGCTCTGGGTGTCCCTAAACCTCTGACTGCCAGATGTGGGGACTGGACAACAGGGGATGGATCACTCAATAATTTTCTTGTTCTGTTCATTCCCTCTGAAGCCCCTGGCACTAGTCACCATTGAAAGACAGGATATTGTGCTAGATGGACCTTTGGTCTGATCCAGTATGGCCATTCTTATAATCTTATGACTTTATTAATAATAAAACCGTCCCGTTCAACTTCTGAGTGCATTTAATGTAACAATCTCAAAGTATTTTACCAATATTTATAATGAAGCCCCATAGTAGCCCATAAAGTCTATGTGTATATATTTTTTACATATTATGGAAGAAAAGTCAGTAACTCTTATGCTAAGTTGCCTGACACTTTCCATTGGAAAATAACCTTGTGACTTTTTCTGAAGAGCTTTGACACCTGCATGGTTTGCAGTAGGACTTGAACATTTTATAGGGGGAAAGCCCTAGAGTCAGGGATGTGCTTTTTGCTAGACTGTTTGATTCTGATCAGATTGGGCTGGTATAAACTGATGAAAATCACTATTTGTCATCTGTAGTTTGCATGGTGCAGCTCATTTCTAGCAGCATGAATGTGATGTGAACTTGCATAGAAATACACAAAATATGTCAATACATTGCCATGGTATCTGCACTGAATAACACCAAACGACAGATGTATAAACCTATCTGATAGAATAAAAGCCAAGGATTCTGCCTCTCTCACACACACATACACAGGGGGTTTATCCTACGATTCATGCAAGCATAACATTGTAAAATTCTTCTCCATTTTATTGTCGGTGTTTATCATAAAGCATCCTCTATCTGTTATGCGGTTACAGAGGAATCCTTGATGTATTATTTCAGAGTAAGAACTGAGAGTGAGTTAAATTACATTAACCTTTAAAGCCGGCATTATTGGGTAACATCAGGAGAGTGTATTACTGTACAATTTCCTCACCTATTCTTATCCCAGCAGTGTGCTTAGTGTATTTTTCCTAATAGTGCAAACCCTACATTAGAGTCTTTGAGCTCTCCACAAGGATTTTCTGTTCTCTTCCAGTTGAGTGCTCCTTCAAATGTGGGAATATCTTTCCCTCATCAGTATAGATAGATGCTGAGTGGAAAGGGGCAGGTTCACGTGGCTGACACAATGTATGCTGGTCCTTGAGCTAGTGCTGAGATAATCAGTAATGAATAGGAGAGATGGCTTGGCATGTGCTTGGCTTGGCTAGGTCCACATTTGTCTGTTTTGTAAGAAGGAGACTTCAGGGCTACATGGCTTTGTTAAGGGTTCCTCAAGCTTGATGAAATTTACAGGCTGTCTGTAGGGCTAGCATTGGCCATTGGGGCAGGGCCAGATTTCCAATTAGGCACAGTAGGCATGTGCCTAGGGGCACCAGAATTCTAGGGCTGCCTAAATAGTGGCAGATTACCACACGGGCCGATGGGGCTTATCCCCAAGGACCCTGGCCAATTTGGGAGCCTCGCACAAGTGCCATAACTCTGGCCCTGCCCCCTATTCCTCCTCCCCTATTGTGGGGCCCCACTGCCTTGCTCCTCCTCTTCCTCCAGAGGCCCCAACCCCTGGCAAGGGACCCTGGGTCCCTGGAAGCTGGAACCCAGCGGTGCGCATATTCCCCCTGCCGCGATCTGGCTGAGCTGGTCACCCTAGACCCTCCCCTCTCCCAACCCCACACAGAGCTGGCTTGGCTAGCCCATCTCTCCACCCACTGGACTTTGGATCAGGTTTCCAGAATACAGAACTTTCAAAAGAAATGAGCAGCCCTGACAACTGAGAACAGCCTTTCAAAAGAGCTTCCATTTAGGCACCAGAGGTGCAAGTCCAGAGTTCTTCAAAAACTGACTGTGAGGTATTTTGAAAATCTGTCCCCTTGAAAATAAAGAGCCTGGTTTACCAGACAGGTGACTCCTTCCTCAGCAAGTGACAGGCACAGAGTTACATGTGGCTTGTAGTGATATCAGAGGAGAACAGGATAGAACAGACTAGAGCTGTGTAATATCTGGAGACCTAGACAGGAAACATGCCTTGGGCGATGCTGGGGAGGTGTGGGGGGGCTCAAACGCCATAATGATATGCATGCTACACAAACAGAAGCAGAAGAGAACATGTTTTGTCATGAAGGGCTGTTGGACTTATGGTGCATGTTAATAAAGAGCAGCTGCGTCATTTTGCCAACAGCTAGCATTAATTGTGAAAATTAACACTATAATTAACATGAGAGGGGACATAGGTAAGTTGAAAAAAATCAATGATTATTCGGAACAGGCCAAATCCCGAGCCTTGTTGCTCGGTTTTAACTCAGCCCGTAATCGGACAAAGCTCCTGCTGACGTCAGTGAGGATTTTGTTTGATTAATGGCTAAGTACAAACCCCAGGATTTGTGCCATTGAATTCAGTGAAAGTTTTATTTGAGTAAATAAAGAATGTGGGCACGCCAGGGCCTTATAGTGATAGCATTGTGTTGGGTGGGGTGAAAGACACTATACTCCAATAGTAGGAGGCATTGTATCCCGGGGATACACAGGGCCTCCTGGAATCCCAGTGGGAGCGCAGATGCTGTGCCACTCTTTAATGGGCTCTCCTCTGTAGCTGATCAGCGGTGCTGACCAGCGCAAAGTGGGGAGCATGCCATGGTCCTGCCTCCACCTCCCACTTTGGAGTGGCGCTACTAGCCATGTCCTCCACTGTACCTGAGCCATGGAGGTTACAAGTCTGTAACAGCTCCAGCTCCAGAGCCTGGCTTTTTAGCCCAAGCTGAAGAAATACACATTTTTTGCTCTGAAGGTCTCTGATTCAATACCCATTACCAGGTATGCCCCCTCTGTCCATACCCCACAGAGTTTGTGAGTCTGCTAAAGAGCCTGCTTCTTTAGCCCAAGCAGTAGACATTTATGTTTTTAGCTCTGCAGGGCTCTAATTCAATCCCCAGAGTGTTGGCCAAGATGCAGGCCCACAGAATTGTACTCTGATGAACTCCTTGCACATTCGTATAAGGGCTAGACATGAACTAGCCTTAAGGAAGGGCTTTGGTGTTTGGTTCTATATCAACAGTTCCCAGCCTGGGGTGTGGGACCTCCTGGAGGGAGGAAGGGGACACCAAAGATTATAGGGGGTCCATGAGGCTTCAGTAATATTGAGGTCATTTAACACCCCCCCTGACCCCCCCCAGCTCTATGCCAGGCTCATCAGCCTCAAGCTCTGCACTGGCTGGAGTGGAGAAGCAGCTCCCTCCTCTCCCCCAGTCCTGCATTGACCAGGCACCCAGCCAGAGAGGAGTTGCCCAAGCCCAACCCGCCAGGGCCTGCCTCCATTACTCTCAGTCCATGAGGGATAGGAAGAGGCGGGGCCATACAGGGGCATACACTGGTGGCTGCACCAGGGAAGGCTTAGCTTCTTATTAAGGTAAAGGTAATGTATTATGTTGTTATTATTATTAATGTAATTTAATGTTTCATTAATTATTATTATGATATGTGTTAATGGCCAGTGAGGGGGCGGGGCAGGGGAGTTGAGGGGGCACGTGTTTTACATAGTGTTAACCAGTGGGGCTTTCACTCAAAAAGGTTGGGAACCACTATTCTATATTATGGCTTTGAACCACTAATACAGATCCTTCTCTCTATATAGATATATGGAAAATAAAAATTATACTAATGGGCAGAAATACTGTTGGTTTTTCATAATGATAAATTAAATGGAAATTTCTATTTGTGTGATGGATACAGTAAGTCAGACTTCTTGCTATTGCAGTGGATGCTTCTTTATATCCCCATCTCATAAAAGTGTCAGAGATATTTAAAAAAGAAATATGCCAAAATTAAAATGGAGTAGAAAAAGTCATTTCACATATTTAATGGCATAATGAAGTCTTTTAAATGTAATTTTCTTTACTCTTCTGATTTCACATTCACAAAGAGGATCTCCTCTTCCATCTTTATTAGGCAGTGTGTTTGTCATCATTACAGGTCAAAGTACTTGCATAAACATTTGATGAATATTAACCATTCAAAATTAAATAGTAATAGTTTGCTCTTACTGTTGTGTACGGAAATATTACTCCCTGAGTTAGAACCCCCTACTCTCTGCCATCCCACTGCTTTGTGCAAGGGACCAATGCAGGGGTGAGGAGATGGATTTCTCCCCTGAACCCTGTGGAAGTACATCAGAGGCCTGAGAAGCTTCATAGTTCTACAGCCCATGGTCAGTGATGGTATCCTGTAGTGCCCCCATTCATGGGAGTTGTAGCTAGTGGCTGTTTTGTACCAGTCACAAACCCAGTGGCTTCTCCTCTGCCACTTTGCCAGTCTGACTGCAACCCTGTCCCTATGTTCTCACAACACCTGTCCAAACTAGGAGAAGAGGATGTGTTTGAAAATGCGATAGCCCATGTTTTAACAAACTGTCAAACACTTGAGTGGATAGGGGATGAACACCTATGAAAATACATCCATTCATCATGGAGCCTAGGGGTGACACTTTTAAACCCAGTCTATGCTTGGTGCTAAGTGATGTTTAAAAACATGCTAGCGAACATGTTTTTTAAAATGACCTATTTTCCTGGTGTAGGCCTGGCTCCTGCTGAAACAAAGGGGGCTGTGGAACATCTCTGCATCTGTCCCCCTTTGCACAAAGGGACCAGGGCATTTCAGCAGCATATGGGGCCTCCTGTAGCTGCAGAGTCATTTTGCCCAGAAAGTGCTGCTATCTCCCTCTTCGAAATTCTCACCCCTTTGGCATTCTAGTGCCAATGTCATCTGGCCATCAGCACTCCAAAGGCTGGTAGCACATTTTTATAGAAAGCTCAGTCATGTGCAAAAAAACAGGGTGGGGAAGAAATCCATCTGCAGAGCTTCTAATGTCCCTCTGGGCCTCCTGAAAGTGCAGAGCAATATTTACGATGTTGTCAGACATTAAGAGAGCAGTGGATTTGGAAAGGGGCAGAGGGTTTGGTTTTTTTTTTTTTTTTGCCTTCCTAGAAATTCACTTTAATTAAGTCCTGTAAGCAGAGTCCAGAGTGGAAGCCTGAACAGCTCAAGGGCCCAATTCAAAAAACGCTGGCCATGTCCTGACTGGGTAGGGTTAATAAAAGAATTGCTGTCAGATATTTAATTAGCATTTGAGGTACAGGGATTCAGCATTAGGCTCAGGTTTGTTTAAGGCTCATGTGTGCTCAAGCAGTGAGATAATTTCACATTGTACTTTCCTGTGCCCTTTGCTGAGCTCTGCAAGCAGTTGTTACTGAGCTGTACTGGCTCAACCTAGAGTAAAAGCTCCATCTGGAGGCAGCACAGTCCTGCGTTGGCTTCCTCACTGATCCCAGGTACAACTCGGCACATATATCTGAACTGCCAGCAAAAGTGGCCACATGGCGGTGGGGACGAGGGAAATATTTGTTGAATGGTTGCTTTGACCCACACCCCCGTCCCCAAACAGAGTAGAACATTCTAAATATCCACAGAATTCCACTCCAACACCTCCTCTCTCCCTCCAAGCAAAATGGAATATGCCGTTTACGTAGCCACATTGGAGACTGTTCCCATTAAAAAAGACCAAAAAACCTCTTTAGGGTTTTACAAATGTTATGTGATTCCCCACCCTCTACTCTGGATCCCAGTAGCCTTTGAAGATTGCATTCTCAGGAAGGGTGAAAGTGTCATGTAGATAGCCGTGCCATCAGACGGGACAGAATGAATCCCAGGGATCCAAACTCCCCTCATCTTTGGGGTGGGGTTTGAAATCTGAACCCAGATATGAACTTTGTAGCTTCGACTCATTTCTAGGAATAATATTTCAGCATTATTTCAGATGCACAAAGTGGCACTGAGCCTCCCTGTTGCTTCCTGTTGTACAGTCAACAGGCTCAATCCCCTGATATGTGAAGGTGGCAGTTGACATTGCTCTGGCCGTGGAAGGGCCCTTTGAAAACAGCCCCTGAGCAATGGACTATTCCAGTTGGCATAGAGCTGGCATAAGAGTTTGAAACAGGTCTTCCTCTCAGTTTCATCAGTGAGGCTTTCCAATGCAGAAGGGGGAGTGGGCATAGGTCACATAGGAGGATTGCGAGGGCAAAGACGAACCGAGAGGGCTTGCGGCCAGCTGGTGCCGGGGATAGACCGGAGAGTCACACTGTCACCGGGAAAAGGCAAGTCTACGTGATTGGAGACTCTTTACTGAGAAGAATAGACAGGCCCGTAACTAGAGCTGATCGGGAGAACAGAAGGGTGTGTTGTCTGCCGGGGGCTAAGGTACAGGATGTGGACCTGAGGCTGAAAAGGATCCTAGCGGGAGCGGGAAAGAATCCGTTGATTGTCCTCCATGTGGGAACGAATGATACGGCTAGTCGCTCCCTGGACTGTATCAAGGAGGACTATGTCAGACTGGGGAATACGCTCAAGGAAATCGAGGCTCAGGTGATCTTCAGTGGAATTTTGCCGGTTCCTAGAGCGGGGCAGCAAAGGAGCGACAAGATTATGATGATTAACAGATGGCTCAGGCAGTGGTGCTATAAGGAGGGCTTTGGGATGTACGGTCATTGGGAAGCGTTTACGGACAGACGACTGTTCGCTCGGGATGGACTTCATCTAAGCAAGGAGGGAACTGGACTTCTAGGATGGAGGCTTGCCGACCTCATTAGGAGAGCTTTAAACTAGGAAGTGGGGGGAGATGGTTGGGAGATGTTCAGGAGATCTCCACGCCGGAATTTAACCTGGAGAGGGAAGCAAACAAAGTGAGAGGGGATATCCTTGTGGACCGAAGAATTGACCGAAGGAGGAAAAGCGGAGTTGAAACTAGACTAACGGGTGATGATGGTGGTAGAAGGTCTGTGCATGACGGGGGAAAGAATGTCACTGAGGCCAAACGTCAAAAATTAAAATGTCTGTACACTAATGCGAGGAGCCTAGGGAACAAGATGGAGGAACTGGAGCTACTGGTGCAGGAAGTGAAACCGGATATTATAGGGATAACAGAAACCTGGTGGAATAGTACTCATGACTGGAGTACGGGTATTGAAGGCTATGTGCTGTTTAGAAAAGAGGTGGTGGAGTAGCTTTGTACGTCAATGATGAGGTGAACTGTAATGAAATGAGAAGGGATGGAATGGATAAGACGGAGTCTGTCTGGGTAAAAATAACATTGGGTAAAAAAGCTACTAGAGCTTCCCCTGAGATAGTGCTTGGGGTGTGCTACAAACCGCCGGGGTCTGATTTGGATATGGATAGAGACCTCTTTAATGTTTTTAACGAAGTAAACACTAAGGGGAAATGTGTGATTATGGGAGATTTCAACTTCCCGGATATAGACTGGAGGACGAGTGCTTGCAAGAATAATAGGGGTCAGATTTTTCTGGATGTGATAGCGGATGGATTTCTTCATCAAGTAGTTGAAGTACCTACGAGAGGGGATGCCATCTTAAATTTGGTTTTGGTGAGTAGTGAGGACCTTGTGGAAGAAATGGTGGTAGGGGACAACCTTGGTTCAAGTGATCATGAGCTGATTCAATTCAAATTAGATGGAAGGACAAACAAATGTAGATCTGGGATTAGGGTTTTCGACTTCTCAAGGGCTAATTTCAAAGAGTTAAGGAAATTAGTTAGGGAAGTGGATTGGACGAAGGAACTTGTGGATTTAAATGTGGAGGAGGCCTGGAATTACTTTAAGTCACGGCTGCGGAAACTGTCGGAAGCCTGCATCCCAAGAAAGGGGAAAAAAACCATGGGCGGGAGTAGTAGGCCAAGCTGGATGAGCAAGCAACTCAGAGAGGGGATTAGGAAAAAGCAGAAAGCTTATAGGGAGTGGAAGAAAGGCGGGATTAGTAAGGGAAGCTACCTTAGTGAGGTCAGAACGTGGAGGGATAAAGTGAGGAAGGCTAAAAGCCGCGTAGAACTGGACCTTGCGAAGGGAATCAAAATTAATAGTAAAAGGTTCTACAGCCACATAAATAAGAAGAAAACAAAGAAAGAAGAAGTGGGGCCGCTATACGCTGAGGATGGAACGGAGGTTAAGGATAACCTAGGCATGGCCCAATATCTAAATAAGTACTTTGCCTCGGTCTTTAATAAGACTAGTGAGGAATTTAGGGATGATGGAGGGATGACAAACGGGAATCTGGATGTGGTGGTGGATATTACCGTATCTGAGGTAGAGGCCAAACTTGCACAGCTTGATGGGACAAAATCGGAGGGACCGGACAATCTCCACCCGAGGATATTAAAGGAACTGGCGCGTGAAATTGCAAGCCCGTTAACGAGAATTTTTAAGCAATCGGTAAACTCGGGAGTTGTGCCGTACGACTGGAGAATTGCTAACGTAGTTCCTATTTTTAAGAAAGGGAATAAAAGTGATCCGGGTAATTATAGGCCTGTTAGCTTGACGTCTGTCATGTGTAAGGTCTTGGAAAAAATTTTAAGGGAGAAAGCAGTTAAGGAAATTGAGGTCAATGGTAATTGGGACAAATTGCAACATGGATTTACTAAAGGTAGATCGTGCCAAACCAACCTGATCTCCTTCTTTGAAAAGGTGACGGATTACTTAGACAAAGGCAATGCGGTAGATCTAATTTACCTCGATTTCAGTAAGGCGTTTGACACGGTTCCGCATGGGGAACTGTTAGTTAAATTGGAAAAGATGGGGATGAATGTGAAAATTGTAAGATGGATAAGGAACTGGTTAAAGGGGAGACTACAGCGGGTCGTGCTGAAGGGTGAACTGTCAGGCTGGAAGGAGGTTACTAGCGGAGTCCCTAAAGGATCGGTTCTTGGATCGACCTTATTTAACCTTTTTATAACTGACCTTGGCACAAAGAGCGGGAATGTGTTAATAAAATTTGCGGATGACACGAAGCTGGGGGGTATTGCTAACACGGAGAAGGACCGGGATACTATTCAGGAAGATCTTGATCACCTTGTACATTGGAGCAATAGTAATAAGATGAAATATAATAGTGAAAAGTGCAAGGTCATGCACTTAGGGGTTAATAATAAGAATTTTAGATATACGTTGGGGACGCATCAGTTGGAAACGTCGGAGGAGGAGAAGGACCTTGGGGTATTGGTTGATAGTAAGATGACTATGAGCCGCCAATGTGATATGGCTGTTAAAAAAGCAAATGCGGTTTTAGGATGCATCAGGCATGGTATTTCCAGCAAGGAGAAGGAGGTGTTAGTGCCGTTATATACGGCGCTGGTGAGACCCCACCTGGAATATTGTGTGCAGTTCTGGTGCCCCATGTTTAAGAAGGATGTATTCAAACTGGAACAGGTTCAGAGACGGGCTACTAGGATGATCCGAGGAATGGAAAATCTGCCTTATGAAAGGAGACTCAAAGAGCTTGGCTTGTTTAGCCTGGCCAAAAGAAGGCTTCGGGGGGATATGCTTGCTCTATATAAATATATCAAGGGGATTAACGTTAGGGAGGGAGAGGAATTATTTAAGTTTAGTACTAATATAGGCACGAGGACGAATGGGTACAAACTGGATATTAGGAAATTCAGACTTGAAATTAGACGAAGGTTTCTAACCATTAGGGGAGTGAAGTTCTGGAACAGCCTTCCGAGGGAAGTAGTGGGGGCAAATGAATTATCTGGCTTTAAGACTAAGCTTGATAAGTATATGGAGGGGATGTTATGATGGGATAGTTTAATTTGAGCAATTGATTTTGGATTATCGGCAGATAAGTCTGCTCAATGGTCTGTGGGAATGTTAGATGGGATGGGAACTGAGTTACTGCAGAGAATTCTCTTTTGGGTGCTGGCTGGTGAGTCTTGCCCACATGCTCAGGGTTTAGCTGATCGCCATATTTGGGGTCGGGAAGGAATTTTCCTCCGGGGCGGATTGGCAGGGGCCCCGGAGGTTTTTCGCCTTCCTCTGCAGCATGGGGCATGGGTCGCTTGCTGATGGATTCCCTGCAGCTTGAGGTCTTCAAATCTCACTTTTGAGGATTTCAATAACTCAGTCATGGGTTCGGGGTTGTTATAAATGTGTATGGGTAGGGTTTTGTGGCCTGCCTTGTGCAGGAGGTCAGACTAGATGATCATATTGGTCCCTTCTGACCTATGTTTTTATGTTTCTATGTAAGTAGTAGGGCTTGTCTACACACCCCCATAGGTTGGACTACAGAGGTCCACAGTGCTGTGTTGTCTCTCTCCCATGTGCCTGGTGCTAGCATGAATAGGTACCTCATTTGCATTAACTTAGTCCTTTTCAGAAAGGCTAGGTTAATGCAAAGCAGGCAACTTTTAGTTCACCCTAGCAGCATCCACAGAGGGGAGTTACATCACAGCACTTTGGTGCACACTGCTGTTCATACCTCTGTAGTCCAAACTCCGGTTCCCTAAATGTGTGTAATGGGGTTTAAATGAACTTAGAGGGATCTACATTAGTATAAGAGGTGTGGTTCTCCATTGCCCTGCACCTTGAGCAGTCATTTATGCCGGTGCAAAGTGCGAGAGACATTCTGCCATTCTAATCTGGGAGCATTTTAGGGTATGTCTACACGGCGCATTACCAGCAGCAGTATGTAGGGTGTGTGTCACTACACACCTCATTGAAATGGTAGTGGTGTCCACATTGAGGTGTGTAGCTACACAGGTCCAGGAAAGGCTCTACTGAGGAGAGGCAGTGAGAAAATCTGAAATAAAAAAAAAAACAAAAAAACAAACACACTTGGAAGAGGCACCAACACCATGGGTTCTCCGGGAATCAAGCACCCACAGAAAAAAAATAGGGGGGCGCACAGCACCCATTAGCCGCAGTATGGGCAGCGGGATGCAGTGCAACTGCCCTTGGAGGTGCGCCAGCCCAACACCTTTGGAGTGCCGCCATCGGAAGCTCCTGAGAAGTGGGGGAACTGCCAGCACCTGGACTGTAACCGCACCTTCACTCCACCTTTTCCCCCACCCTCCATCTCTTCCCAAGGCCCGGCCCTTGCTCTGCCTCTTCCCCCCTGTCCCTCTGCCTGCTGGCACTCACCATCAAGAACAAAAGTCAACTCCCACAAGTCTGAGCTGCTTGAGCGTGTGGTTAGGGGACCCTTTGAAATGGTGTTTTCCCTCCAGGAAAGCACTTTCTCCAGTGTTTATAAAAGGCTCAGCTACCACAGAAATAAATAAATAGATAAAAACGACATTGCCCTCCCGACTTTGGATTTAAAACCTCAAACAGGAAAAGCACATGGTCTTTGACAGAGAAAGGGGGATAGCGATGTACTGAAAACAGTGTTAAAACTACAAGCCAGCGTCGGGTTTTTGAGGTTTTAAATAACCCTGAGTAGGCTTTAAACACGATCTGAACCACCACAGATTATCCAGTGCTTGCCACCGCAGAGAGTAGGGAGTAGTTCATGTCTGGGAAGCCAGGTCACCTGAGGAGGTCTAGCCCTTTATGGCTGACTCTGCGGATCCTGGTAAGGACACAGGCCCTGCTGGGAACTGCGTTGGCCCTGAGGCCAAAGTGGTACAAAAACAAATTTTGAAATGTCAACATTTATCATAAACGGGATATTCCGAGTCTCAGCCCGCTCTGTCTAGACAGACACATTCCTTTTCCTGCCAGGAGCAAAAAGCAGCTCTGCGGGTCTGTGTCAAGGTGCGAAATCGTGCCACTCTCTCTGAACTCCCTGACACCTCCTCCAAGATGCATTTGTCCCTGGGTGACGCGATAGCCCTGACCTAGGGCCAGGAACCTTGTGCAGCACCCTCTAAGTGCTTGGGTGACTTACAGTGACAGGTCTTGCATGACAGTATACTGATCGCTTACATTGTGGGTGGGGTCTTCCCCACGGTGTCTGTGCAGAGCCCTTCTACTCAGCCTCAACTACGATTTTTAACTTTTTCCTTCCCTGATGCTGTTTGATTCCGTTCCCTGATTTTTTTTTTTTTGGTGGCAGCTTTTCAGCAGCTTAAGACTGGTTCACTCCAGGCCCCATTTTATTCTGGGAGTGAGAGATAGTATTCATGAATGGTCCGTTTCCTGCCTGACCAATTTTTTACTGCCAGTTTTGAAATCCCACAGGTACAGAGTGATGGTGATGGAAAGGCGTGATGTCCTGTGGCTGTTTTGTGTGCTGATCATGGCCCAGCTGCAGATTGACTCTCTCTTTTGTAAACTGACTCGTACTCTGGCTGCCGTTTGGTTGAGCAGGTTTGTTTAATAAAATTTTGGGTGAACTTGGTGACGGTGATGCCTTAGAGATTCAAATGTAATGTTTGTATAGGTGGGATTTATCTGTATTCATTCCTATCTCTGTGTATAGTGACATGCATAATATTCACTAGTTTATAACTCTTTTTGGTACGTTTTATATATGAATTTACAATGAATAAAGATGTTCTCACATCGTCTCTCCTGTCAGAATAGGCCATTCCGCATCGCTGTCACACTCTTTTTCTTTGATCAGTATAATCTATTCCCCCATCTCTCTCCCATCATAGATTTCAAGGCCAGAAGGGACCATTGTGATCATCTAGTCTGATCTTCTGTATAACACAGTCTACAGAACTTTCCAAAATAATCACTACAGCCTATCTTTTAGGAAAAAATATCCAATCTAGATTTTAAAATGATCATTGATGGAGAATCCACCACAACCCTTTGTAAATTGTTCCAGTGGTTAATTACTCTCCTGGTTAAAAATATATGCTTTGTTTCCAGTCTGAGGTTTTTTAGCTTCAACTTCCAGCCCTTGGATCCTGTTATAGCTTTCTCTACTAGACTGAAGAGTGCATTATTAAATATTTGTTCCCCCTGCACATACTTATAGATTAATCAAGTCACCGCTTAACCTTCTGTATGTGGGGCTAAGTAGATTGAGTTATTTGATTCTATCACCAGAAGGCATGTTTTCTAATCCATTAATCATTCTTGTGGCTCTTCTCTGCACCCTCTCCAATTTATCAACATCTTTCTTCAATTGTGGGTACCAGAGCTGGACACAGTATTCTAGTAGTTGTCGCACCAGTGCCAAACATTGAGAAGGTAAAATAATCTCTCTACTCTGACTCAAGATTCCCTTGTTTATACATTCTAGGATCGCCTTAACTTTTTTAGCCACAACATCATATTGGGAGCTCATGTTCAGCTGATTATCCACCATGAGCTCCAAAGCCTTTTCAGATTCCCTGCTTCCCAGAATAGTCTCCTGTCCTGTAATTATGACCTACATTCTTTGTTCTTAGATGCATACATTTACATTTAGCCCTAGTAAAACACATATTGCTTGCTTGCGCCCTATTTACCAAGGGATCTAGATCTCTCTGAATCAGTGACATGCCCTCTTCGTTATTACCACTCCCTGAATCTTTGTCATCTGCAACCTGTATCAGTGATGATTTTATTTCTCTTCTTAGTCATTGAAAAAATGTTAAATAGCATACAGCCAAGAAACAATCCCTATGGAACTCCACTGAAAACTGTTCAGTGAGGATTTCCCATTTCCAATTACATTGTGAGACCTATCTGTTTTAATCCATTTAATGTATGCCATTTTAATTTTATATCATTCTAGGCTTTTTTAATCAAAATGTTGTAGATGACCAAGTCAAATACCTTACCTTTGTCTATGTATATTACATCAGCACTGTTACCTTCATCAACCAAATTTGTAATCTCATCAAAAAAAGATATCAAGTTTGCTTGACGGTATCTACGGGCCATAAACCCCTCTTGATTTGCACAAATTACATTATCCTCCTTTAATTCTTTATGAGTCCTGTATCAGTCACTCCATTATCTCACTCATGATTGATGTCAGACTGACACTGACAGACCAATAATTATTCAGGTAATCTTGTTTACTCTTTTTTAAAAGAGGCACAACAGTAGCTTTCTTTCAGTCTTTTGGAACTTCTCCAGTGCTACAAGACTTATTGAAAATCAACAGTAATAGTCCAGGAAGCTTCTCATCCAGTTCTTTTAAAACTCCTGAAAGTTATCTGGACTTGCTGATTTTAAAAATGTCTAACTTTAGTAACTTCTCTTTAACATCCACCTGAGATACTAGTGGGAAAAAAAGAGTGTTATCATCACCATATGATAATACTAGATCATCTATTTTCCTCAAATACAGAACAGAAATACTTTGAACCCTTCTGCCTTTCCTGTATTATTATTGATAATTCTATTATTTCCATCTAGTAATGGACCAACATCATGGTCAGGATTCTTTTTGTTCCTAATATATTTCAATGACTCCTAGTTATTGTCCTGATGTCTGGTGGCCATAGAGTTCCCCTTGTGTCCCTTTGCTTCCCTTATCAGTCTTCTACAATTCCTAAGTTCTGATTTATATTCATTGCTATCAATTTCCCCTTTCTTCCATTCATTATATACTATTTTTTATTTTCACTTCTCTTCTAAACCAAGTTGTTCCTTTAACCAGTACAAATTTCTTCCTCGGTTGTGGCTTTTGGGACATCTAGTAAGGCATTCTTAAATGATTTCCCACAATCATTCACATTTTTATGATTGAATTCTTTCTCCCACTTGATCTGACTAACAATTGTTTTCAGCTTTTTTAAATTGGTCCAATTAAAGCACCAAGTATATATATTACTGGACTGGACTTTATTCTGCTTGTACATTATAAATATGATCTAGCCATGATCAGTAGAGGCTGTTCCCCAATTTCTCTCTCTCGTTCGCTCTCTCTCCTCCTCCCCCTCTCCCATCCCCCGTCAGCAGATCAGTTTCTCAGCAGTTGCAGTCTCATCTATCAGCCCGATTCATCTTTCCCTGTTGCCTTTGGGGAGAGTGAGAGGAAAAACCACAATCTACCTTTCTAAAGAAACTGATGGCAGCCACAGGCATTAATATGAGAAGCTGGGGAGGGTGTCATTTTTCACTGAAGCTGACATTCAAGCTGTTTCATAAATATGAAATCAAACCAAAGGGCTCAGATAGGCCACCACCCCTCCTCCTCTAGCTGGGAATGACTGTGATATTCTCTTCAGCTTCAAACAAGGGACTGATACAAGTAAGTAAATCTCTCAGGTTGTGGGAGTGAATAACAGGATGTGCTGAGTGATGCACCAGTGACGTATCTACCCATGCCAAGGAAGAGTAATCAAATGATGCAGGGATGTCACTGGATGCTATTGGGTGTGGCAGATTTTCCTGAAGAGGGTTTCTTCTTTGACTGCATTGGACAACTGGGCTGCCATTTCCCCATCATTGCATGAGATGGTGGATCTGTGCCCACTGGCAGCAGACACATGCACAAACACATACACCCTGCTCTTGGTGATGAGTGCGCATAATTCAGTTTGCCTGGTTCACATCATGATTTCAGCAGCTTTGTACTACTCTTGTACCTTACAGTTGATGTGGTACCCTGGGAGATCCCATCAAAATTCTTGGCCAAGTCTATGGAACAACTCAGAGAAGCATCCCAGGTTTTAAAGAGTGCACACACCAGGCTTGAGCAAGGGGGCACGGCCACAGTAAGAAAACATGGAGCAATAGATGTTATCCACCATGACTGCCTCTCGGACCAATGGCAATCAGGTGTAAGTTAGAGCAGCCCTGAAACTGCTCCAGTTTACATCAGGACCTGGACCTATTGTGCCTGGCCCCAGCGTTGTGGAGCTGGAAAGGTGTTGTAAAGCCACTTTTCTTCCCACCTCGAGTCCTGTACCAAAGTGAGTGCTAAGTAAAGCCCAGATGGTGAGGCTGGATTGGAATCCTGGGTAGATGGGGAGGGCCAAGCTGTAGGAAAACTCAAGTGGGCAGTAATCAGTATGGGTTTCTTTGAAACCTCCCAGATCTGGGAAACTAGGATGCATTTAAACATGATTATATTCCTGCCTGGGACTCCTTATATTCCTGCCAGGGTGCAACGGGTTGCTGTGGCACACAGGTCAGTTAAGGGAGCTAAGTTATATTCCTATAGTGGCTGGAAAATGATGCCCACTTCCAGGAAAAAAGTGGGATGGGGGATGAGATGGGACCTCAGAATTACTCCACTGGAGAGCAGGGTTAGAATCAGCAGTGTGGAAAAATGGTCTCTAGTGTGCAGTGGGGGATATAGGTCAATTAAATTGCTTCCATAAAAGAGAGAGGCCCTGGAATTTTCAAACATAACATCCGCGGGGGCAACGTAACACCAAAAGACGAGGGGCGTGATTCCCCACGGCCATACACTGTATGTAGCCATTTGCACTTTGCAAAGGGGGCGTGAAACCTTGCCACTTTGGACTGGGAACATTTTTGCATCAGAAGCAACTGTTACAAACTTACCTACACTGATCAGTGGGTACTGAACCTGGAACCCTCACCACTGATAGCTCAAACTTAGCTGAAAGAGCAGTGCTCTAAGTGTGAGATGGGTCTTTAATTACAGGGACTCTCCGCTCAAGGGAGTCCTGGTCCTAAGCACTAGGCTGAATCCAGTCTGACCTCTTGGTTGTAACACCAGAAGATACCCTGCCTCTGGAGGGGGCAGGAGAAGGATTGGTCAGCTCTGATGACAAGAACTCTTTAGTGGTAGGGAGGTAGAAGTTCTGACTAACACCAGAAGGCACACTCCTGTCTGTCTTTCCAAGGGATCTCTGAAGTTACCCTTTCCCTTTGATTTTCATGCTACCCTTTCCTTTGTGGGCGAGATTACTCCTCCTGCCATATTTCTGAAATTGCCCTTCCCCTTTTGCATGAGGTTACTCTCCCCTGTATTACTGGAGCAGAGTGAATGAATTCATTCACAAATGCAACTGTCTGTCAAACCCATAGGGCTGAGGAGCTACACAGTCAGGCCTGGTCTGACCTCACCAGCAAATTCGGGGGCAGTTGATGGGAGTTACACAAGCTACACAGAGTAGCTTGCGTAACTTACGTCGACTTCCTAAAGTCTCTCCTGCTCGCCGTCTCCACAGCGCTGCGCCGATGGGAAATGCATGCCCGTCGATGCAGCACTACGCTTTTTGTGGAGGTGGTTTTATTAAATCCACTTCCGGATCCATTGAGCGGAAGTGAAGACCCGGCTCGATCGATCCGGATCAACCGATCTGACAGTGGCGCATTTGCTGCTGTCGGTGAAGACATACCCTCAGCAACAGAAGCAGCTCACCTCCAACCCTGGCGGTGGAGATGCAGCTGGAGGCACTGAGAGCAGGACTTTGTGATAAAGAGGGTGGGGTGAATGGTTCAGGACCCACTGATGCATTCAGGTTGCTGCTGTTTGTCTAGATCCCATGTTCAAGAATTTTAGTTGTTGCCTAGGAAATTTTCTCTGGACCTGAATCAACAGTCATTGAAGTCAGTGAGAACCTTTCCATTTATTTCACTGGGCACTGAGTCAGGCCTATCATGATTTGATGGGCAGGAGGATTGTTTATGGTGAGGGAGTCTGCCATCTCTAGGCACAGGTTCAAGTTAGAACCTCGTGTACCTAGACAGTAAGTAATGGCAGGAAGTGGTCATTATTGGTTAGCTATCTGGCAGGTCTCAGACCAGTTCCTCAAGAACACATTGCCAAACTCCCTGCAATTGGTACTAATTAGCTTCCTCACGGGCAGTCTCAGAATCGAGACCAAGTGCAAAACGAAACAGGGATGCTCACCTCCCCTGCTCGTTCCTCGTGGAGGTCCCTGGAGGTCAAGGTTAGGTGCAGTGGCGGGGATGCCTGCACTGCCTGTGCTCAACCTGTTCTGCGGAAAGTAGATTTCATGGCTGCAGCTTCTCTGCGTTAATGGCCCTTGCTCCACCGCCTCCTAAAATTTAAGGATGTGCAGCATACGTTCATTTGCTACTGAGCAAACAATGGGAGTGTGATGGGGCAAAACCCATCACAGGGAAGAAAGGTTTCAGAGCCATTAGCTGCTTCTCAGCTGCAGTGGTGGGACAAAAGGGCATCAGGTGATAACCAAATAGGATACCTGGGCCTCATAAAGGAAGGAAAATTCAGTCTGTGACGGGACTTGAGCCAGAGTCTACAGGAGAACAGACTCTTCAGCGAGATGCCATCTGAGGGGCCAGTGCTCAAGGCTGGAACTGGATAGAAGACTCTGGAATAGCTAAAAAGGAGTGTGAAGACAGAGCCCAGAAGAAAGGCGGAATGGCTTGAAAGTCTTTTGGACATTAGTTTGAGCTTTTGTTGCCCAAAAGGTATTGGCTCTAGATGCGTCTCAGCCAGAAGGCTGCGTGCGCAAAGGGAGATGACCAGCAGGAGAAGATGAAGATCCCTGCACCATCATGTCCTGGTGCTGGGGGGGCGCCCTAGTGAAGAATGCACACCATAAAAGGGAAGAATTTACACTTCCTCTTGAATTCATTTCGCTCACTTTTCTTTCAACACCAAAATAATTCCATTAGCATTCCCAACTTCTCTACAGGCATAAAGCAACATGAAAAAGACTGAATAAATGCTGGCTGCTTCCTTTCCTGCTTGCAGGAGGATGAGATTAATTATTCTCCTATTAAAACAAAAATTAAATATTTTCTAAGCTTTTATCCTGTTCCTGTTTTTGTCTTCAGTTCCTCAGCTCCTAAAAAAACACAAAACGTTTCAAAATAACCCAAAATTGATGCAAACAGAATAATTGGCAAGGCGTGAAAATACCTCTCGTATCCTGGAGACAGGCTGTGTTGTTGGTCGTTTCTTAATTTTCACTCTATTAAGGTAATTTCCTGTGACTGTGGCTTTTCCTGCAGCCGTTCTCACACACTGCCATCTCTGGTTTCTTCACACAGGCTTTTTTCTGGGCAGGAAAGAAAAACAAAATGTAAAGCCTCTTCTCCAGAATCCAAGAGGCAGAGATGCTGATCACTGAGCAAAATGAAAACCCAGAATAAGCTGGAAAAGGGGAACTGTGAAATGATTTGGTGGGCTATTCAGTCCAGTTTCCACATCAATGCACTGGTTGCTAACTAGTGCCCTTATTGTATGTAGTGATGTTGTAGCCACATTGGTCCCACAATATTAGATAGATGAGGTGGGTGAGGCAACATCTTTTATTGACCCAACTTGCGTTGGTGAGAGAAAGAAGCTTGCAAGCTTACACAGAGTTCTTCTTCAGGCCTGACCTCTTTAGGCCAGTACCTTGTCTCTCTACAGCTCTTATTGGCAATCTCATTAGAGAGGTCAAGGATTAAGGCAATTCACTAAAAATACAACCATGCCCAGACAATTGGCTGACCCTGGTTAAATTTTAGAGACAGGGTGAATTGTTCAGATGAAATACAACCCAAAGCTTTGTCCAAATCTCAAACTGACCCCATGTCTGAAACCATTTTACAGAGCTGAAGAAATCTGGCTAAGCTTCCTTTACTCCCCTTGTTTTTCCTTTTTTTTGACCCACTTTGCAGTCAGACTGCTTATAGTCAGGACTGAAGCTATGTCTACAATAGAGCTGGAGATGTAATTTCCAGCTTGGTTAGACATGCTCAAGCAGAGCTAGAATGGGTAAGTGCACTAAATATAGCAATTTAGCCACAGCGGCACAAGTGGCAGGAGGGCTAGCTGCCCTGAACATGTTACCTAGGTTTTCAGACAGGATCATATTAAGGGTGGCTAGCCTGTCCTGCCACTCACCACAGTGGATACACTTCTCTTTTTTTAGCATGTTAGCTCGATCAGAGCTAGTACAGGCAAGTCTACCTGAGCTGGAAATTACATTTCCAGCTATATTGTAGACATATTCCAGCACTTTCACATTGTGGGTAAGAAGAGAAGAGAAACCGGAAGTACAGTAAATCCTCAGAGTTATGAGCACCAGAGTTACGAACTCACCAGTCAACCGCATGCCTCGTTTGGAACCAGAAGCACAGTCAGGCAGCAGCAGACACACAAACACAAAGCAAATACAATACAGTGCTGTGTTAAAGGTAAACTACTAAAAAATGAAGGGAAAGCAGCATCTTTCTTCTACATAGTAAAGTTTCAAAGCAGTATTAAGTCAATGTTCAGTTGGAAACTTTTGAAAGAACTGTAATGTTTTGTTCAGAATCACAAATGTTTCAGAGTTATGAACAACCTCCATTCCCGAGGTGGTCATAACTCAGAGGTTCTATTGTACTAGCAATCTTGGGATGCATCTTCAGTGCATGAGAGCAAGACATGGTATATCAGAGGCCAGTGCAAGTTAACTTTCTGACACATTTTGTCCCACCATCCTTGGGTGCTGGGAGCCAGTTCCTAGTAGGCATTTGTGAGGGACTTCGACAAAGACTTTTTGGGAGTCCAGATATGTTCTCCTTTACCCACTGTGGCTGATTAATCTACAAGAATTCTTGTAGACTGGAGAGACATAGTTTTCCTTTACCAAAGGTATGTTGGTTTGTTCCTCTCAGTTCATGTTTCTTTTGGTGTACAGTAATTCTATATTCAGTTATCTTTTCAAGCAATTTTCCTAGCTGCAAGTAAAGCTAGCTGGTCTATAATTCCCAGGATCACCTCCCAGCACATTTGTGTGGACCCAGGATTACTGGGCAATTTTAGAAAAAGCATCTGAATCATTGGGTACTTATTTAATGCAAATCTCCTCATACGCTTGATTTTTGCCAGTCACGACTAACACATATTTCCACTATCTGAGATGGCTGACTGGCACCAATGTGTGGGAATCTGCTGCATCCCCTATCACAATGTGAATTGCAATTGGTTCCTCGTGTCCTTTTAAGTCTAGATTGTTTCATTTTGAGGGTGCTTTTTACATGAAGTGGGGATAATGCACAACACTTTCCTGACTGGTATCTGCAACTTTTGTTGTCCATTTACTTTCAGCTGTGCTTCATGTAGAAATGATTCACGCCCATTGATTTATGGCTGAGCTGAGTCTTTCAGTCTTTGATTCTTAAATCAGTGGTTGGTGTTATCCTTTCAGTGATGGACAGGATGATTTTACTGGATGTAAAAGCAGCTTTGGATGCCACTGGCTACAAGGTGCTGTCTCTCGATTTATCTGTGGAATCTTACCCACCTGTCACTCGTCTGGCAGGCAATGCAGGCTGATGAAGAGGCATGCTGGGGAAGAAGGAAGAGTTGGGTTCCATTCTCACTTCTGTCATTGACCTTGGACAAGACACTCCACCTGTCTATGCCCTTTCTACAGCCTGCAAAATGGTGTGAATGAGAAGTCGCCACTTTATACCGTGCTTTGCAATTTATAGGTGAAAAGTGCTAACTGTGAACATATGTATACTTGTAATAAGGCACTAATTACTTTATTATCTGCTGTTCCTATCAGCACATTCACGCCTTCCTCTTTAAGAGCTCCCAGGATTAGTGTTAGGTGACTGTTCTACCTCCCCAAGTTTCCTTCCATGTGGCATCCTTTAGGTCCCAGTGTCTCATTTGGTTTGTTCAATGAGCATGTAAAGCTGTTGGAGGAGATGATGAGATGTTTGGGGGAGCAGCGTTATCAATATGCTGATGAGACCAAATGCTCTCCTCCACTGAGCACAGATCACATTCTCATTCCTCTCCCTGTATCATACAGAGATAAGCAGCAGCAAACTGGCTGCGACTAAAGGCATATAAGATGGAGGTGATGGGTGTTAGCAGAAGAAAATATTCAGAGACCCGGACAGAGAGCCTAGCTAAATCATCCAATGAACCTATTTACCTGATTTCCACCAGGGTTATCCACAGCCTCTTGGTCCTATTGGATCTAGCACAGGTATCCTATGACATTTAGCTGACCATTGAGCTAGTGAAGAAGGAAGCTTCCCACCTTCTAACACTTGTGTTCTGCACTCACTTTCTCTTCCCTTCCAGGTGCAATTTCAAGGTCCTGTTGACAGACTTCAAAGCCTTGAATGGTCTGGACCTCATGGCATGGGAGATTGGCTGTGATGCACTTATTAGCAGGCCCTGGGGTTTTACTCTCCAAAGACAGAGCTCAGAGGCCTAAGAACCTCCTCATTGTTGGGACTCGCCCCTCTTGATGGTCCATCAGAGCCCGAATCTAGCAGAAAATATTCTCCTTGATAGAACGAGCTCTTTGGAGGAATAAAGGTGCCACCCCCCCTCATATATCTTGTGGTTGTTTGGCTCTCTAGATGTGCATAGTTAAAAAGCATCCTCATTGGGTCATACTTTGTGTTATTCTCTAGTGGGCCCCTCTTGTATGACTGGAGAAACTACATCTAGTCCTTCTGCTGCGAAGAACTGTTAGCCCTATTGTGGAACTGAAAGTGGAAGGATTAAAGAGGAAAAAAATGTATGCAGTTCAGTTTCCCGCATTTGGGGAAATCGCAGGGGTCAGCAGAGCTGCAGTGCAGTGGATGAGCCTCGCCCTGGGAAAACCACCTCTCCAGAGGAAGAGAGGCAGATACACTAGAATCTGGGGATGGGAGGAGAGGGAAGACCTCAGAGGCTTCACACAAACACAGTAGGTTAAAACAAAACAAACAGTGGTTCCCTGGAAGTAGTGAGTTGCCCCCAGCTCTTAAATGAGTCCTGCTTCCTCCTCTTAACAACAGTAAAGCAGGTACCATTCAGAGGAACCTGCAGGAGGAGACGGGAATGGGAAAGGAGAATGTGGGAAGGAGAACACAATGGAAGGGAGGGAAGAGAATGAGGCACGGCAGGGAGAGAGGAGAGTGAAGGGAAGGGATGGATTAAAAACAGGATGGGGTGGCCTCGGTTTTGTAAAGTTCTAGATTTTGTTAATTTCACAGGGTTTTTGAGGTCATCATGAGCAAATGCCTGTCTTCTCACTGACACTCAGTGGCCAGATTGGTCAAGGCTGGGCGACCAAGGTTAGGCTCCTTCCTCTGCACTTCGGCACCTAAGTGAGCATCTTAATTTTCAAAGGAGCTGAGCACCCAGCAACTCTCACTGGAGGCCAACAGGAGCTGCTGGTTGCTCAGCACTTTTGCAAAATCAGGCCTTTCTTGATTTTGAATATGGAATTAGGTGCTTAACTTTAGGCAGCCAGGTTTGAAAATTTTGGCCTAGGTGATCTTTTTCCTGCAGAAGTGAGTGCCACCATTAAAAATAAAATAAAATACATTGCTAAGAGGTCAGCTTGGGCTCAAACTTTCCTGCCCTCCCTGAGAAAACTTGGTGGCCCCAAGACACTACATAAACTGTTATCAGTATTGCCATTAGTATTTTCCTTCTCCCCCTCTCTGCCCTTGACTTCACATTCACTCTCTATATTTGTTTTTCAGTCTGCCTTACTCTCTGCTGCATTTTCATCCTACTTGTTCAGTGGAGATTTTCTCTGTTTTCACACCCATGTCTGCTCCTTTTATTAGGCTTTCCTATGGGGAGCACAAACTTGGAAACATCTGAACTAAATTTGCTTACATCTGATTTTTGCAAGCATTTGACATTAGGCAAGACAAGTTTGCCCATCCCTAACTATTAGCGATTTGATTGCCCTCTTTCTAGCAGCAGGATTTTCCCTAGCCTAGCTGCATGGAGTAGTCAGCTCGGTGAAAGGAAATGAATTTGGGATTCATTCACACCCACACAATCAAGTGCTGAAAAGGTGAAGGGAGACATCCTTTTGTTACATGATTTAAATTCAAATTAGTTTTGCACGCCAGGCGTAAGAAGCATCCCATTTACAATGCAGAAAAACACCAGACCCTGATGGCTGACATATCCTGGACAGATAACCTTTAAAGACAAGAATATGGGTTCAGAATTAGTGCAAAATGGAAGTGATTCTGTGATTTAATATAACGAGTTAATTACCTGTGTCAGAGAGTAGACCAAACAGCTTGGAAATTGTCTCATTTATTGAAATTAATTGAAGTGAAAAAAGATTTTCCTCAAAAAGTAGCTAATTTATGGAGTCCTGTAAATGGGAGATAAAGGGTCCAATTCTGCCCTGAGTTACACCTGAGTAGTTGAGGGGATTGGGTCCAAAGGATTACACAGAGACTTTTAGTAAGTCCCTGTAAAATGTAAACTCAGAAAGTGTAAACTCAAAAACTTGTCTCTCCCACCAACAGAAGTTAGTCCAACAAAAGATATGACCTCACCCACTTTGTCTCTCTAATATCCTGGGGCTGACATGGCTGCCACCACTTCGTCCCTCCAGGACAAAAATCCCCAACTCAGATTCATGATATCAAGGCCTTTTGCCATGACACCACAGTACAAACTCAACTGGGAGTTTTTTAAATGTCCTTATGGCACCTGTGTCAGACACAGATATTTTACATCAACTGCCAGGAGGATTAGATGTGTGTTTTTAAGTACACTCATGATAATGTAACAGCACCACCAACCACTATTTTGTCTTTCTCCAGCTGAGCTGACTTCTTCCCTCTGTTCCCTCGAGTGCTGTCAAGCATGTATCACAATCACTCCTGCTCTATTCCATTAGCCCTGAAATAGTCTGATAGGTGACTGAGGAGACTCCACGCTCTTCTTACTCTTGTGATGTCCCTGGGCCTTGAACTCAGGCTTGCAAGTTCCCAGGCAGCCATCACGCCCTGCCCTCCACTCAATGTCTGCTGAAAGCCGGTGGGCAGCGGAGCTAGTAGGCCTACAGCCTCAGCCAAGGCACCACCCCCAGGAGCTCTGATTGGAGGATTGCCCAGCTCCACTGATTAGTCCAGCCGTGCTATTTAAGCCAGAAGGAGGCACAGGAATTTGTCTGAGCAACTGGTGCTGCATTGGACTCTGATTGTGTCTGCTCCCAATCCTGTTCTTGATTCCTGCTCCACTCTTAACTCACCCTACCTCTGCTCCCGGTTCTCACCATGCTCCTGCTCCGTGCCAGATCCTTGCTGCTCTTCTGGTTCCTGCCCTTATGTCTTGCTTCCAACCATCAATTACCAGTCATGGCTCCGACATCTTAACCAGGTGCCCTCTTACTCTTGGCTCTGGTTTCTAGCATCTGATCCTGGCTGCAACCCTCACTTTCGACCCTGACTTTAACTCAAGCCCTGGCTTTGGTAATCAGCAGTTAATCTGGAGCTGACCCTCAACTCCGTTCCCTGACCTGACTCCTGTTCTGACCATTAGGCTAGACCACCTACGTCCTGGTCCATAACAACTGTGTCTATCCCACCTCCCTGTCACTAGATGCTCATCTCAGACTGGGAATGGGGCAAGCCACAGAAGGTTTGATCCAGTTTGCCTTAGATAAGCCCCCAAAAGTCCATGGGTGAGATTTTCAAAAGAGCTGAGCATCCCACAGCTCCCATGTAGGCACCAAAACAAGTGGCCAGATTTTGAAAAAAGTTCATCTCCCATTTAGGCACCTTGAGGAAGTGGCCAAGTTACAAGGCTGAATGCTGAGCATGTCATAAAATCTGGCCCAGAGGCTTATCTTCAGTTTATTTGATCCAGTTGAGTATGTGAAGGTTTTCCAGCGATCTCACGAGGATGATCTCACGGACTTTTCTAGCCAGAAATCCCACAGAAGCAGATGAGATGCTCAGACGCTGGCCTGTTTCCTAATGCCACCCTCCATCGTTCCCTTGCCAGTTCTCAACCCGGGTAACTGCAAGCCCAGTGGTGCAATTGCTGCTAAACGTGAGCCCAATTTAGGATCTGTTGACACATCCTAGTGGCAGCTTGCATCAGAGAGCCTCAGAGACTGAGCTGACAGCTCAAGCTACAGCATTAAAAATAACAGTAAAGATGTTGCGCCTCAGGCTGGAGCTTGAGGAAGGGTGATATTTTATTTCAGTCCAGTAACTAATAGATTAATTATCTGATAATGTCTGCATATGGCTAAGTGCGATCCATTTCATTTGCTGTGTTCCTATTGCCTGAAAAAAATTACCCTAGTACTGCCTCCCCTAACTCTGCACGCAGATGCTCTCAGGACATCTTTTCCCTGATGAGAGTCCTGAAGGACATCACTCTCAACACTACAGGCAATAGAGTCTGCTGGTATGACGGCAATTGCTGCATGACACCAGTCTGCTTGGCCAAATCTGTCTTTGAGGTTGGTCCACCATGAGCAAAACTCATTGTCCCAAAGCAGAGAGAAGAGAAACACACTTGGAGTTACAGGCTCCTGGTCTTGGGATCTTTCTGCTTCCGCTGATGTATTGTCTAAATCTGAAACTTATTTAAAAACCTGTCTGGATGCGACAGCTTTTAATTAATCTTCTCTTAGTTTTTATACCATATAGTACCTTGAAGATGCAAGATCAATCATCACTGTATTGTAATGTAGAGTTGTGAGACAGAAAGATAAATGAGCTATCAAGTTTAGCATTTTGATAGCTAAGTTTAATTTTAACTAGCTCAGGAACATACTGTAGATCCGTGGATAAAGTTGTGAAATGAAGCATTCATCTCTGGGGCCCAGGCTAGAATCCATCGGAAAGGAATGAGTTTTCTAGCCTCTGCTCAGTCTCCTGTGGACCTGAGTGCATGATTTCTGGGCACAGATACAGCAGTCCAGTGGCACACCTACATTTCTTATCCTGCAGGTCTATTAACCTTCCAAAAGCCCATGTAACCCCTTAAAATTAGAAACCCCAACAAATAGCAAAAATAAAAATTGTACTAGCCTGACTAGTTGATGGGATCATACTTTCATTGTGTTGACTTATGGGCCCATCAAGCACTTTCATCCACAGCTCTCTGAGACCCCAATCCCGCAAGGGTTATGCATGTGCTGAACTTGCTAAAGGCAATAGGACAACTCAAGGGTGCATAAAGTTAAACATGTGCATAAGGCTTTGGAGGATTGGGTCCTTAGTGTTTTATAAAAGAGAACAAGCATGGTGTCATCATCATAATGGGAAACAAGCACCAAGAGGGGAATTGCCCAAGGTTTCAAAATGAATCAGTGGCAGAGCCAGGAATAGAACCTAGGAATCCTGCCTCACTCATCATCTGTTCTAGCCACTAGACTAAAATCCATGCTATAGGTAGATAACATGATAGCCAGTCTAATAGTTCATCATTCTGAAAAAGACTATATTAGGACGAGCTAAGTTCAGGTCCTTGTGCCTTTCGTGAGTCATTGTGACTCAAATTCTGCTTTGTTTCACCCCACTCTTACCGGCAACTCTAATACTGATATTTTCTACAGGGTCCATTGTAATGACTCTCATGCTAATGCATTCCGTGCATCCATCACAACAACTTGGTCTTACAATGACTAATTGAAACGCATTGCACCAAGTCTACAAGGGACTTCCATCCTGCATCATTTTAAAAAAAAATCACATTCTTTTCATTAGAGCTCCCTGAATTTGTACAATCTGGTATGTCCTGCTGGTCTCAATTTTAACTCTGGGCTTTTCCTATTAGATCAGTGTGAAGAAGGCGGTTGCAGCCCATGAAAGTTTATGCCCACAGAAATTTGTTAGTCTTTAAGGTACTACAGGACTCTCATCACTTTTTCTACCAATAATTTATTCTGACCAATTTGGTAGAAAATTTTGGGTGAAATTCACATAATCCAGAATAGATACTGCTTTTGATGACTTTTGATGTTTGTTTTGTCAGTCCAATGGTAACATGCAAAGCTCTTCCAGTTATTCTGAAATTAACATAGTCTCACTTTCATGACATTGAAAGTGTGTGTTGTTCGGGTTTGTGGTAATGATTCCATGGCCATGATGGTTTCCAGTTACTATACTGACATGCTATTGTGAGTATCAGAGTCTAGAGATAAAAAAGATTTATTGCATCGTATTCAATCCATCTCCTTGCCAATCCAGGATTACTTGCTGCTATTGTAATGCTAGGGTTTTGGTCTGTTTTAAAATTTGCCATAAATGGGACTTCCACAACTTGGTACTGCAAGAACTGTTCAGAGATAGACTTTGTACACTGTAAAGGAGGTGTGTCATGACTAGACTGAGGAGGCTGGCAAGGGAGATTACCCACAACCATTTTGATGATTTCAAAATAGAATTTCACCCTGGCATTTTCACACTCCCTTTTATTTTCTTTTTCAGAGCATTGACACAAGCAAGACTTCTTTGTACAAAAGTTCATGGAAAGCAAATTTCCAGGCTGCAGGTGGGACCCATTTGATCACACAACAAACTTCATTTCTGGCAGAAGTAATTAACAAAGCTCAGTCATCTAGTCAGGGAACAGGAATTAGACCGTGTCACTTCAGTGACCAATCACGCAGCTTGAATAATGACTATTCAAAGGAATACTTACAGAAAAGAGTTTGCAAGTGACCCACTGTCTGACCTATGTATTCACTGAACATTAGTCAGCCTGTTTTCAATAGGAAACAAATATGTAAGAACTACAATCTGGGCACGGACAACTTGCAGACAGGAAGAAAATGTTAAACTCACCAAATGAAATTGTTCATTGTGAATTCTTTACCTGTTCTAAGTATAACACTGAGGCCTTGAAAAGAGTGATGGAAAAAATAGCGTGCTGACTGGATGATCCTTGGACAAAAGTACAACTCTCACTAGGAACAGCCACCAAGGAGAATTATAGCTTGCCTATGCTTAAAATGCTGCAGTGGCACATCTGCACCGCTGTAGTGCATCAATGAAGACGCTACCTCTACAGACGGGAGAGGTTCTCCCATCAGCATAGGTAATCCACCTCCCCAAGAGGTGGTAGCTAGGTCGACAGGAGAATTCTCCCATCAATCTAATGCATCAACACTAGGGGCGTTAGGTTGGTTTAACTGCATCACTCAGAGTGTGGATTTTTCATACCCCTGAGCGACATAGTTATACCCACCTAATATCCTAGCATAACCCAAGCCTCAGAATCTACAAAATTAGCATAGAGTCAGTTAATGATAGTGACGTTTGACCTATACTCTTCCACTGCCTAACACCCCATTATTTGGGAAGTCCAGAGCGGGATCCAAGCTGTGCTGCTCAGGCCCATCTCAACTCCTAATATAGGACCAATTCTACAAATGAACGTTTACTTTATTACTGTCTCAGAAGAGATTCATAGCCCAGAAAAACAATGATCACAAAAAAGCAGCAACAGAGTAGCAGTGGCAGAGTGTAAGAGGATTATTCTGGTTCAAGAAGATAGTGTGTGAGCAATGGGAAATTCCACCCTACAGATCACAATAGGACCACACGGAATCTGTGGCAGGCAAGAGGGAAAAATGAAGATTAAAGGACCAAAGAGGAAATTTATCCAAAATACCCTAATATCCAAATAGAAAATCTTATCACCGGCCGTGATAGATCAGTAGCAGAAGAGACTTGCAGATAAAGCACTGCACTGGTAATCTGGGTTCAATGTCCACCTCTGTTTCAGACTTTGTGAGTGCTCTTGGTTAGGTCAGTTCACCTCTTTGTGCCTTGATTTCCCCTTCTGTAAAATAGGGACAATGACAGAGCCCTTCCTCAGAGGGGGTAGTGAGGCTACATTCAGGGTCATGGTCCATGACAGGGACTCCTAGGTGGTATGGTAATACAAATCCTAAATATTGATAATAAGATAATATTTGCAAGGGGTTCAAATACTATGGTGGGGACCAGGTAGGCAGATAGACAGAAAGCAAGACACTTGTGGGAGAGTCCATAGGTCTGATCCTGCTCTCACCATATTCTCAATCAACAGTTGCGCTGTTGCCAGAGCAGAATCAAGCACAGTGGGGCTGCTACGCCAGCCAGCCACATAAAGGGACCCACAAGGGCCAGTTGTGCATATGCTGGGCCCAATTCAGCTACCATTATCCATGCTGAGTAGTATCTACTTAGGCATTGTGGGACTGCTCAATCAGGTCATTAAGAGGAAGTGACAACATTGCCTACGGTGAGCGTACTGTTCTTTACTTTCCTTCTTCCCCATCTTGCAGAAAGCTCCTGCCAGACATACCACTTACAACTTCTTTCTCTTCAGAAAAGAATAGCTGACTTTCTTTATTGCCGCTGCTCCCAGCCCCATCCCTTCAGCTGCAAAGGGCACACCCCCCCAGCCATGTGCTGCCATACAATTTGCAAGTCCCTGGGAAGAGCAGTTAAAGAGCACAGAGAGATTGCAAAGCCGCTGGAAGATTCCTCCAAGCAGCTGCAATTGACTCATTGAAGGGCTCAAGCAAGTCACTCAACTTCTTGTGCCTTGATCCAAAGTAAAACACAGCAAAATCAGTAATAACTATTCCTTCAAAATGCATGAGAGAGTAAACTAGAGTCAGTGTAAATACGAAGTAAAGAAGTATCCATGTTATATTAAGACAAGAAGGTCACCGGTGTAATCAAAACCACTAGAAACAGCAGATTACTATATTCTGAAGAAGTGCTGTGGCAGTCTCTATACTGGATCAAACCAATGGTCCTTCTAATGCGGTATCCCACCTCCAACTGTGGCCAGCATCTGAGGAAGATGTAAAACACCCATAATGGACATAATCCATTAATATGCCCATAAGGGAAGTTTCCTAATAACCTCTGGCAGTTAGGGTTGCATTTATGCCCTGGACCATGAGGGCTGCTATTTCTTATAAATGTTTGATTTATCTAATGTAACATGGATGTTCTCATTATCTGTAGAAATCACTACTCTTTTTTGGAAGCCTGCTACGCTCTTGAGATCTGTGGCAGTGAGTTACACTGATTACTAATATACTGTATTTTCTTTTTCCAAAAAAAAAAAGTGCTTCCTCTTGTCATTAATTTATACACTTCTAATATGTCACCAGCTATTCATCTTCAGTCTCGACTATATCCTAATCTTTGAAATCTCTCCTTATCTGAAAATCCTTCCAGGCATCAAATCATTTTCATTGCCTGGCTCCAAATGCTTTCTATTCCTGCAATGTCCTTTTTAAGGCGAGAATTTCAGTAGGAGCAGCAGGGGCAAACAACCTAACTAGTTTGAACATAGATCTTGATAAATGTATGGATGGGATTATATCATGGGGTTGTCTGTGATGGCAGAGGACTAGGCTCCATGACTCAGGAGGTCTCTTCCTGTCCTATGTTCTCTCTTCCAATGGAGAAATTAAACAGAATAGGAGAGGTGAGATCTTATCACTGATTAAATAATGTTAATTTCTATCACATTCTTTAAGCATTTTTTTTATGAATCTTTTTATGGTAAATGCTGATTTTTATTTGGTTGGTTGTTTATTTATGTCTCTTTTTTTTATGTTTGGTTAGTCTGCATTTTTGCATCCTGCTACCATTTCCTAACAAAAAGGTATTGTGTCTATCTCCTGCTGCTCTTTGTGTCTCTAGGCACAGCTCTGATCTTCCTCTCTTGATGTGTGTTCCCGGGCTGTTTCTTGTTGGGACCGTCATTAAAATGGTGACCCCCTGGAGCTACGCAGCTGTTGGACTCCTAGCAAAGGAGAATTTGAAACATTTTCATTCGTTTTTAAAAACTGCTTTGCAATTTCCCCCATTTAACATTTTTGTTGCGACTGAATGAATTTCTCTCTAGTCATCTACGAAAGTAGTGAAATTCTGCTCTGAATGCCAACAGAAAGGTTGTTTAGTGATTAGGATTCTAGTCTGGGACTTGCGATAGCCAGGTTCAAGTCCCTGTTCTTTCTCAGGGCCTCAGAGAGGTTTTGGGGACCATGGCAAAATCTGAAATGGAGGTGCCCCACCCATCAATAAATACCACCATGGAGATTAAATTATTTAAGAAGGGGAGGGAGGAGGCTGGCTGGCTCTGCCCTGCATGTGGCTGGGGATCTGCTTCTGGTCCTGCCCTTCCTGAGCTCTGGCCCCAACGCCAGTAGAAGAGAGATCTCTGATCCCACTCCTAAGTTCGGGCTGCTGGCTTGGTGGGTTGCCTCACACCTGGCATAATGATGGGACCTGGGCCCAGCCCAGGAAGGTGCGTTGCGCTCCGTACTATCATTGGCAGGTGCCAAACCCGAGTGGAACTGTGACCCTATACTCCAGGTTGCAACGCCACTCACTCAAATTTGGCCTGGCCACCTGAGTCATTTTGGAAGCCCTCTCAAATGGGGCACTCTGGAAACAGTGTCCCTGCCTCCCCTTCCCACGTGGCACTGTTCTCTCTCTTCTGTGCACCTGTGCCCAAGTACCTTAGGGTATGTCTAAACAGCCGCTATATAGGCACATACGCACTAGTACTGCTCACGTTGGCACTTGGAAATCACAGCATGGCCATGGCAGCTGAGGCTAGCCACCCAAGTATGAACCCAGGGGTCAGGTGGGATTGGAGTTAGGCAGTGATTCCATGCCGCTGCGGCCAGCCTGCTGTTTTTAGCATGCTAGCACATGCATGGCTACCGGAGCTGGGAATCGCACCTCATGGCTTGTGTGTGGACATATCCTTAGTGCCTCCAAGCGTTAATTCCCCATCTGTAAAATAGGGGTGATTTCCCTACCTCACCAAGGCTAAATCCAGGAAAGACTGAGCTGCTCAGGTACTCCATTGATGGGGCCATGTAAGCACCATAAAGAGCTTTTTACTCCTATGTGACTCCATTAAAGCCCACTTATGGGAGGTTTGGGCTTCTGTTGCCAACATTTCATGCAGTTCTAACTGTCGTGACATGAGACAGGGCCTGTGTGATGAACAATCGTAGCCTTGACAAAGAAAACCAAAAAAACCTTTTACAAAATATGAATTTTTCAAAATAAATAAATAAACAAATCTTTCCTTCTTATTGCTCCGATTACTGTATTATTTTCAGCTCTTCTGAGTTTGGAAATAAACCCTGAGCTGTTTTGCAAACCTTTCATATTCAGCACAACATTTTATTTTATCTTCTGTGGTTTTGTTGTTGGTTTTTTCCTCTCTCCCCCCCCCCCTTTTTTTAAAATCCATTCAACTATTTATTGGATCTTCAGTTCTCTAGTTTCTCCTTTGCTACACTATCTCCTGCTTTTCATAGATAAACACTTCACACCTGGGAGACAAGCTCCTCTAATTAGTATTAAAACCTGAAGTTTTTCTGCCCTGCTTTGAAGCTTAATTCTAGGATGCCATTTTGCGAATAATAATGTCTTCAATTCAACACAGTGCAACGCTCAATCAAAAGTAACTGTCACAAACACTCTCCTGCAAGACAATCTACCCTTCCCCCATCCCTCTGCATGCCTGATGTGATAAAGGAGGCAGGCAAGACTGATGAGTTGGATGACATCACCCTACACCACAACTTCTATTGCCTGGGAGTGGTAAAGGCTGCAGGCCAACTTTTACAAGTGCTCTACCTCCTCTGATAAAGCTGAATGAGACAGGAGCAGGATAAACCTAAAACAGCAAAACCCAGCCCACACACCTGGAGCTTCCGACTTCATAGGATCAGAGAAGTTTGAACTGGTCTACAATGGGAACTTACGTTGGCAGAGCGACATTGCTCAGAGATGTGAAAAATCCACACCCCTGAGTGACATAGTTAAGTGGACCTAGCCCCTGACGTAGACAACACTAAGTTGACAGAAGAATTTTTCTGTTGACCTAGCTCACTTCTTGGGGTGGTGGATTACCTATGCCAATGAGAGAACATGGCATAGGGAGTGTCTACACTGAAGCGCTGCAGCTGTGCTGCTATAGGAGGACAAGCCTTTAGAGACAGAAAATAGCTACAAGGTAGCAGTCCATCACCAATGGAGGACTGTTCCCTGGACTGTTTCAGGGCTTTTACATAATATTGAATTTCTCAGTCTTTTTGTTTTTGTGCCAGAATAACCAGAGTGTGACAAACACAGTTTGCTGGAATGGATCAACCCCTGGCACCCTTACTCAACCAGTCCTGCTAACCTTAGTCATGTTGGCTGGGATTTTCAAAAGCTTCAAAGCATCTGTTCCATTGATTTTCAATGGCACTGGTGCTTCTAAAGTCCCTTGTATGCTTCTGAAAATTTCATCCATTGAATTGAATAATATCTTACTCCATGAATAATACCACTGACATCAACGGAACTAGCCCTTCTGTAAGATGCTGCTCATCATGACCAAGACTATGCCTATATTGCAAGAACAGGTGTGTTTTACACAGAGGTAGCTAACTCAAGACAGCCATCTCAAAGGCAAATCCCACCAGAGATAAGGCACGGGTAATTTTTACTTCGATCAAGGTATTAGAGGTCAGCCCTATATCCACACGTACACCTGGTGTTTACCTTGACTGCCTACTTTGAGGTAAAATATGGCTTTGTCTCCACTAGGATGTTGTAGATTGCAAGAAACTGTAACTTTTAGGTATTATGACAAACTCTGAGTGGCAGAATCCAGCCCTCCGTTTTTGCTTAATCCTTATTCAGCGAAATTCCTACTGATTGCAAAGGGAATTTGCCTAAGTAAACAGCTGAGTACATTGCTCAGGATTGAACCCACTGGGAGTTTTCACAGAGTAAGGCCTTCAGGATTTGGATATCCATGCAGGAATCTGTATTGAGATGAGCTCTGGTGTGTATCATGGTAGCTATTACATACTGCACACTAACATGAAATACAACACAACAGTTTAGGGACCTCTAACTGGGAGGGTTTAAGAGGAAATGTCACCTACTGGATAGCTATTCAGTAATTGTCCAGTTTGGAGTTTCTTGCACCTTCCTCTGAGGCATCTGGTATTGGCCACTGTCAGCGACAGGAGACTAGACGGGATGGACTGCTGATCTCATTCAGTATGATGGTTCCTAAGTCCTGTAATTCTAATGCAGGAGTTTCCTATATCCAGTTTAAACTGCATGGGGAAATTGAGATGTGCAGAATGTAATTACTCTCCTTTGTATTTCATTAGGTGCTTCTTGCTACTTTTTTCAGAATAAAGGATTCTGAACATTATCTAAATGCCCATCAGGCTGAGGGGTCAGTTAGTTTACTAAGTATATCAGATAAATGAAGACTATTACCCTTTAATTATTGCACATCTTAATCCTATATATCTAGTGAGCTGGCAGGTGGGTGATTTCTGTGTTCATCAAAGTTAAGAGTTCACAGCATTAACTAGAGCTAGGCACAGTGCAGATAGTTCCAATCCTGTTCCCTCCTCTTCCCCCAGCTCTCCCAATGACCTTCATTCCTGCCCTGCACACCTCCCTTCCTCCGTGCCAGTCCTGGACTCCCCACGTAGTTCTGCTAACGCACCTCATTCTGCATATGCAGCCTCTATCCACTATTACTCCAGTTCCTTTTTGAGCGGAACCAGCTAATCATGTTGAACTATGCCAAATTTTAAGGCAGTTGTTGAATGCTGATAAATGCCCAGAGGGATCTAGGCTGAGAGTACCAACCCCATTTCATTCTTGAACAAAGACACAGTAAAATATGAGCCCATGTCCACACTTACAGCTAATGCATGAATCCTATATGCCAGCAAAGCAAACCTCCTTCCTTCGTGAGCTGCTATTCTATATCTAAGTCCACTCCATATGCATTATTGTCGTTTTTGTCATGGACAAATTAATAGTTGTCTTTGCATTATGCAATGGAGCTTCTATTTGAATGCTTAACACCAGTTTAAACGATTTTTTTGCAATTAAGAATGATAAACATTTCTTGCTGTGTCTCATAATCAATATTCATAGAGTTGTTTCCATAGCCAGGCTCCAAAGGGAACTGAACTGACCAGTAGCCGTTTTGTAAATTGAAGGAAAATTTGTTCCATAGAAATTGTAATGTCTCCATTTTTAGAAGTACCGGGTATTATGGCTGAAGAGGTGGAAACTTCCCTATGTCCTGGCAACCTTAACTCTGACCATAATTATAATACATCATTACATACACATATGGCCTTCAAATCTCTAATTTCTAAAAAGAAAAATTAAAAATCAATCCTCAGATCACCCCATTTGCATTAATTTTCCCTGAACATTAGAGGGCAACTTATCCCACAGCCACCATTTGGAATCAGACCTCACTCTCTTACACACTCTAATAAAAATCCCCACATACGGAGTTATATATCATGTAAATTATGGAAGCCACATTTCTCATCAAAACATGTCCCTCTAACGAATAAATGTGGTTGAAATGAAGACTACCCATGGATTGTTGGTGAGTTTTGAGATATGTGGGTTGTGGGTGGTAGAAGGGAGGTAGCTAAGGGAAAATGAAGAGCTGAGTATTGAATAATTTAAATGGTTATTTCCTTGCTTTTTATGGTTTGTACCAATGGGGTCTGCAGTCTGACAGCCTTAACTCTGAGTCAGTGAACACTTTGTGGGATATATTATAAAGGCTTTGGCAGGAACTCCATAGCTAAGATTGCACTGAGATTTCCACTTAAAGCAGGACTAAAATCACTCTGTTTAATTATTGACTTCACTCTCCAAATTTGGCATAATGATACTTCAAGGGACAATTGGTTTTCCGATTTAATTGTTTCAACACAGGATTTATGAACTTTCACAAAATAAACATTTGAAAATGCCTGCTATTAAAATTCAGACCTGTTTTTCCTCACATTTCATTGGATTCCTACAACTTCAATCACAATCATGACACATGCATCATATTTCACCCAGAATTTCATCTGTACAATCTTTCAGACATAGGGTTGGCATTGGGACTTAAAAAAAAGACTTTTAAAAGCTATTTCTATAATTTTTCATAACCCAGTTATGTTTTGCAAAGAAAGATAATAGACATGAGAGTTGTCATCAGTGCCACACTCTGCTGGGCATCAAGATACTTTAGAAAAGGTGCCTTTATAGGTTGAATGGGCATTGGCAAATAAGCTGACCTAGAATGGAAGGGACCTTGATTGGAGTGAGTGAGGCTTTTTCACACACTGGTGTGGATGGACCAAACTGTTCACATAAAAAAGAGCCCTATTTTTTTCTCCCCTTCAAGACAATGGAAAAGTTATGATGAATTTAAATGGAAGCAATTTAGGTCCCAGGTGTGTTCTTAATTCAAGGTGAAATCCAAGTGAAGACAAGACTATAGTTTTCACTTGAGTTAGCAGGTCAAGTTGAAGACTAGTCTTTAATTCAACCTACTAATTTATGTCAAAATTAGAAATTTCCTTGACTTCACTCCAATTTTACCTCCAATTAACTAAAGCCTGGTCTACACTGCCACCAGTGGTAAATGGGAGATACGCAAGCTACATATTGTAGCTTGCGTATCTCCCGTTGACTTAGGCTGGGTCTACACGGATGGCGGCAAATCCACCGCCGTCAAATCGATTGCTCTGGATTGACTGAGCAGTCTGTGTAGACCCACTCAGTCGATCCAGCAAGCGAAGCAGGAAAATCACCTCGGTAAGTGGCGTAGCGCTGTGTCGAAGGGAGCGCTCTTCCCTTCAACGCAGCGCAGTGTGGACGGTGCACAGAGGAGATGCTGCAAAGTCGATGGAAGATACGCAAGTGATTTATGTCACTTGCGTATCTCCCGTTGACTGCCGCCGAATCGCAAAGGTAAGCGTAGACCGGGCCTTACTTATGTTGCCGTACCGCAGGGTCTTAACTGTGCTGTGTCGACGGGAGACACACTCTGGTTGATGCAACCTTACTCTTTTTGGGGAGGTGGGGGATTAATGGTATCGACCGGAAAGCACTTCCAGGGTCGATTGAGCGGGTCTCCACAGCCCGCTCAATTGATCCCGCTGCATTGATATCTGCACCCCCTGCGGTACTGGCATACCCTAAATCAAGGGTTCTCAAACTTTTCCTTTCTGGGAACCCCTTTGAAAATATTTCCTGCTATGATGGCCCCCTCCTTGCCATGCCACCCTCCCATGTCATTCCATCCTTACTTCTGCACTTCTGCTGGGGGCGACGTTGCCTTCAGAGCACCCAGCCAGCAGCCACTGCTCTCTGGCCACCCATCTCTGAAGGGCTCTGGCTGTCAGCCCTGCATGGTGCTGACAGACACAGACAAGGCATGTGCAGGGGATGGCATCTCACGACCTCCCATAATAACCTCATGACCCCTTGAGGGTCCCGACCTACGATTTGAAAACCCAACCCTAAATTGAGTTAAGACCACACCTTATTTCCTGGTGAAGACTCAAACATGCTGTCCCTAAACTAGCATGTTAGGGCAGAAAATTATGACAGACACAGAAGCACTAGATGTTAGCCACATTTAACAGGAAACCAAAAGGCTTTCTAAGGCCTTGTGTACAGGGGATAGTTTTTACCAGTTATACAATTATAATTATAGACTCAGGTATAATTAAACCAGTATAGCTTCCTGTGTGAATATTGATTTTGATATGAGTGGGTTGTTGTTTTGGTTTTTTTTTCAAATTTAGCTTAAACCTCTCCCAAAGTGACATAAGCTAAACTGAATAGAGGCTCTCTTGTACCAGTAAGTGTGTCCACATCAGGGTTATGCCAGTATAACTATATCAGTTTACATTCACACTTTAATTTATATCAGAATAAGGCCTAAAGAGGAGATAAAATGTCAATTGAGAGGTGGGTCTCGGGAGATAAAATGCCAAGTGTCTAGGGGAGAAGGGATGAAGCACCATTTGAGAGGAGGGCCAGGGAAAGGGGGGGTTAAACCACCAATGGGAAAGAGCGTGTGAGAAGATAAAATGCCGTTCAGGAGAAGGTTCTCAAGGGTTACCGCACTGCACCCTGAAGCTCTCTGCTCTGTAGTGGTAATAGTAATAATTAATAATAAGGAAATGATTCTTGCCCCATTCTGGTCACCTTATTAAAGGAAGGATATTGTGGAAATGGAAAAGTCACAGCAGGACGAGACCTGGAATGATAGATGGATGAGATGCAATTTTAACAGAGCTCATTGCATTTCAGAAAACATGTTTTGTAGAGGAATTCAGAGGACGGTTACTGCAAGGCTGTAAGGCTGCTTCATAGCATCTCTTCTCGCTGAAGTGCTCACCACACTCATTCTAGCTCTTCAGTAACATGCTCTGCCATTGCCTGTAGCTGAGGCCAAAACCAAGAGACGAGCCCTAGCCAAATCCCCAGATCAGACCACCATCAACCCTTGCAGAAATCCGGATCCAGATTACAATCTGAACTCCTCATCTCAGGTCTCTCTCTGCCAAAAATCCCACTGAAAGTTTGCTTAATTCAGCACCCCACCCTGCTTATTTTTCTTTTTTCTCCCCTTTACAGGTTGGGCTCTGGCCAAGACTAGAAGCAGGAAGGGCTAAAATTCCATGAGCAATGATGCGTTTGGGGTATATTGATGTGGGCCACAAAATCAGGAGGCAAGACCCTGAATGCCCAAAAAGATATTGGGACTGTTTCAATACAGAGTTTTAGTTTAGGCCCATCTCTAGTTTCTAATCCATTCAAAAGAAGGAGAGCCCTGAGAATCTGGTAAGAAGTGACATTCTCATGAGGTCTCAATTCTGTAGCAACAAGAAGTTCACAAACTTTGGTTAAATATCCAAATGTTGCAGAGCTGAGCTGAACACAAATTCAGGACTGTCTGGAGTTCACTGCATGCACACAGAGGCAGAGAGATCTAGCAAATCTCTGCTAGCCTTTCAGGAGTAAACAATTCTGGAAAAAATCCATAATGTAGCTAAGTCACCCTCAACTCGTTGCTCACACAATTGCCTGAAAACCAAGCCATGTCCTGCTGGAGAAGAGAGATCCCCAACAACCCTCCCACAAGAGCCCTGAACACACTCTGGTCCATCCCCTGAATATTTCCAACCATGCAGCCCCTCTCAGTGTGCTCAGCCTGGCTACATGGAAATGAACCGCTTGTCCAGATTGCCCCAGGTCACAGAAGATAAGTCCTTTCGCAAGCAGGTATAGTACAGTTTGGAAAGAGACAGCCAAAAAAAACCAACCAACCAAAACCAACTAAAAAATCCCATCCCTCCAAAACTACTGAACAAAATATCTCCCCCAGTTAACAAATAACAGGCTTGGCTGGGGAAGAGTAATTGTGTGTGTAATGCATCTCACATCTAGGGTATAATTACATTCTGGAATCCACAGAGTAATAAAAGGCACCAGTCAAGGGAAAGGATGCCTTTTTGCCATGGGTTGACAGGCAAGCAACAAACAAGAGGCATTTTTTCACTTTTTATTCAATAAAATCAGCATATTAAATATGCAGGCAGAGCTCCTCCATTAAGCAATTCACTTTCTTTCTATTTTTTTTCTTCTGCTCTTTTTTTTTTGTCATCAAGACTAAAAAGGTAAAAAAAAAAAAGATACACAACCCCCACCCCCAGCATTACGTGAGGTGTGTTTTAATGAAGTCACATTTCAGTCCCCCTGCTTTCCTAGACAAACATGCGCACTCATGCTGCACAGGGCTCTGCCTGAGTGGGCTGAGAGAAAGGGAATCTGGGGATGGTGGCTGACTCCTGTTTTTTAACTGTCTCCTCCCATGTAAAGCATTGATCATAGTTATAAGAGCAAAATAATACATCTGTTCCCCTGCCCCCCACAACACAATCACAACTATGGAAGAAAATAGAAGAGGGGCCTAACCAAAATCTTGCATCCATATGTCCCTTCATCTAAATGTTGGAGAAGTTGGATCTGGATCTAAACTTGACAGCTGGCTCTTTGGCTTGGTCATGCTTTGAATCTAACCACCAGAACCGAATACCCACAACCTTTGGGAACATTTGGCTCAAGATCTCTATCCATTGCTGCAGCTAGCCTTTTTAATGGGTCAAAAGAAAATCCTGGACCTGAACACTTACACTTGGTAGGTCAGGCACATCATTAACCTGGTGACACCTGGTCTAGCAATGAGTGACTTTATGACGTGTGGAATCCAGACCAGTGTATAAGGGGTTGAGTCCAAAGCTTAATTTGAGCATCTGAACCTCTTGAGTCTGCAGAAAAGTGAATGGAAATACTGAGAAAAAGGCACTGTTTTCTCCGCAGCAAGCTGGACTTAAATCCTTAGGCAAGATATGTGATATTTGTGGCACTATAACGCTGCAGACTGGAGAATCTGCAGCAGCTTAATTATAAATTTAAAAATTGAGATTTTGTATCGAATTAAATATGACCATGAATAATGCAATCAGTACCGTGTTCCCATGTTATTTATTTAGATATGAAGTTCCATTTAGTTTACACTGCCCCCACTTTTCAATAGCCCACAGATTATTTTTGTTGGCAACACATAGTTGCTTTGTAGGAATCCAGAGAGAAGATGGAGATTTAGGCAGTTGGGTGGGGAGCAGCTGCAATCTTTGGGCCTTGAAGTGGAAGGTGTGGGAGGCAGTTAGGATTGTGAGATAAATGCATGTTTCTGCTAAAATAATCAACAGTGAAATGGTTAACAATGCTGGTATCTAAATTGTTGGGCCAGATCCTTATTTACTGTGAACTAGTAGAACTTAATTGACTTAAATGAAACTGCACTTGTTATACCACCTGAGGATATCAGCTGTCATCTTTAGACATCAGAGTTAACAATGTGTCAAGATGAATGGAGCAGTTCACATCTCTGAGAGCTATCATTCCAGGCGGTCTGCATAATCAAGACAATATTTCATTGGTCCCACTCAGTTCACATTTACAGAGTTGTCTTTGCAACCATAAGGAAATGGGGGGGAAAAAAGTTGGTTGAATGAAAGCTTTGATTCTAGAGCAGAATTCTGTGCCAAAAGACAGGACATGCAGCAAATTCTGTCTGCAGTTTCATAGAGTGCATGGGCCTGGCCTTGAGATCAGGCTTTATCACAAGTTTTACACAACTTCTGCTTCCAGCCTCAGCCAGTAATACTGTGAGAAAATAGGTGTTTTGTGATGTTCTGCCATGACTGGGGGACTGAAGTAAAAGGAAAAAGCATCTGAATATTTCTGAACCCCAGTAAAGCTCTGGGGCAGCACCATGACATTTAAGGCCCCAGGTGTGCTAAGGGGGACCACACACCAGAGTTAGATGACAAAAGCACAAACTGCTGCACTGATTAAAACGAGGGGGGGACACACTCCTTAAATCTTGAACCAACCGTAATGTGGAATGGGGCTGGACCATAGCCATACCCTTGTTTCACTCACTTTTGGTGGGTAGTGCTTCTGCTGGTGTTCTCGTTCCCCAGGACTTTGTGTTCAGAGTTCTGGCTGCTCCCAAACACAAGCACAAAGCCATGGATAAGGGCCCCTTGCCTCCTCTCCCCAACCATTACGTGCCCTCAGGAATCAGACTTTGGCCCTTGCTATGGAAATGGTTCAGGTTTGGGGTGAAAGATCCAGAAGTGCGTCTGATTCTCTGATTCTTGTTTCAGCCTCCCCAGGTCCCCTGTGTGAACATTATGAAATGTACATGCGTGTTTGCTCTAAGTCTCTCACAGGGGCTAATATAGTGTCCGAAACCACAACAAGAGCCCAGAGCTGCAAAGGGATGGATGAAAGAGAATTGAATCACCACCAGAAGAGCTGGGCTCCAATTAAACTAAAAATGGACACACACACAAACACAGACACAGAGCAGATGTAGCTAATTGAAAAAGAGTTCAAGTCAGATCAGCAAGTGTTTCCCGCTTCAAATGCTTTTTGATCCAAATCTCATTCTTCCCTGCTTGGTCGAAGGTCCACTAAGGACCCTACAGAGTCAGTGGATGTTAGGCCCTCAAGATGCAGAGCCTGGCCTTGGAACAAGCAGGAGAGAGTGATTGGGCCACTTCGGCTGTCACTTACTCCCTTCTGGGGACTGGTGCGGGAGGGATGAAAGAGGAGTTGAATTGGGAAAGTTTCCTGACTCAGCAGTAGCATGTTAGCAGAGGCGCTGCTGCTGCTAATAGGTTGTGGTAATGGAGAGGCATCTTACAGGCAGGACGGTGGGAGGCTGATCAGCTCCAGCAGAAGGAGTGAGGTCAGTGGTAATGAGCAACGGCGAAGAGGAATGCAAATTGCAGGAGGATTTATGGAGCAGTTTCTGCTCAGTGAGCAGATTCCAGATAAGTGGAGTGTTAATAAGGCAGGCAAGTTTTTCAGCTGTGCCAGCTGTTATGAAGATACTGGTACACTTTCTGACTGGTGTTTAGCAGAGGTTAGGCATAGGGTGTCACAACACATAAACAAGTGCACCCATGTTCTGTCACAACACACGCACACACAGGCATGCGTGCCATACACACATGCCAACACACACCAGCACCCTGTCACAGGGCGTACAGCATATTTGCTCACACTAGGCTAACGCAGATGAGAAGGAAAACAGGGGAGATACAGATGTGCTGCAGGGCAGGCGTGGCTTGGTAGTGAGCACAGGGGGAAAATGGGAAAGGAATGAGTCCTACTGAGAGGCCCAATCAGATCCCTGAATTATCTTGTCTGTTTCCCTCTCCCTCTTCTCTCTTCCCAGAGGTTCATGCAATGAAGTCAACGTGTGGTGCGTGCAATGTAAATCATTATCATATTTTATAGCTGGGCCGAGTGGTCATGTGACCCAAAGTCACACACAGGGGGGACCTGTCTCTGTGCAACTTATGAATTTTGTTTGATCAAACAAACTCTGCGTGTATCTAGATCAAACAACAAACTCCATCTTGTTTTCTGAACATCATTTTGATAACAAGGCTGTTCTTTGCCTTCCCCTTGGCTCTGTAGCTGCCATATTGAGCTAGAGGCCATAGGAGGTGCCTGGAGAAATGCTGGCATCTGGCAAAGGGCTAGCGATGGAGGGCCATTAAACCACAATGGCCTTCTATTCAAATGGAAGCACCCTTACACAAAAACTTCGCTACCATCCAGGTCAAACCAATTTTTCCATGTCTGGGTTCTGGAGGGGTGGTGATCAAGTAATGGATCACCTGATAGGAGATTTGAACACCTGAGAGGAGGCTCAAGTCTGATCATAAGGTCTCATAACAAAGGGGACTAGAAATTGTGATAGGACCAGGCTGGCTTGGAGCAGATCTATCTGACTTATCAGAACAGGAAGAGAAGCATGTGCTGGAGGAGTGACGTCTAGGATAGGGGACTCTAACCAAATCCCAAAGAACACCAAAGAGGGGTGAGGAAACTGAGGCAGGCAATGGCATGCAGGTGTTTCATATTTTGCATATATCTGTCTCTCTCTTACACTGCCTGTCGTACAGAGAGATTGAAGAAGGATTTCCAAGCAAAGCCTGTCTGTTTGCTTCAACTATCACATGGTCCATGTGAACTGTAGACCAGGATGCCCACAAGAGTGGAGCACTGGAAAAGGGTGCACCAAACTATTGGAGTGTCATGGGGTCTTACAGCAGCTGGACCATGAGGGGTATCAGACAGAGTGTGCCCTCTGGAATTATACCCGAAAATCTAGAAACAGATACAATCATTGAAGCCTGTTCAGCCAAAGCAGGGTTTAAAAGCACATGGACCCAGTGTGCAGGTTCAAACACAGCTCGGTGAGTGTCAAGCAGAAGGACCTCTACACCAGGGCTGAGACACCTGTGTCCCCAAAGCCGGCATGGTCTTGGCCCCAGAGGGGAGAACCTGCCCTGCCTTTTTAAGAAAAAACTCAATGTGTCACTTGAAAGAATGAATGGTTTGAGGTGGCTGTCCTGTCTCAATAGACCTAAAGTGTCTTGGATTGGCTGGGGCTGTGAGATTCTGGGTCTGGGACTTACTGCTCCTCGACATTCAGATCTGAGACATCTTATGCCCGCTGGCACTCTGCTAGCTTTGCCAGGGCCCTAGCAGGAGAGTATTTATGTGGGTCATGTGGGGTCAGGCAGCATCCAGGAAGAAAAGGAATGGGTGAGCCCCACTGGGGTGAATCCCACTGAGAGGGGAGAGGATTGCCCACTCTTACTGAAATGCATTGAAGTCCTCCTTCCAGGTCAGAAGGATATTGCCCTGCTAGGGGGATGGCTGGTGCTCCCAGAAGTGAAGGCTTAGTGAATTGGTCAGGGTCTTCTGTCATCAAATCTTTCCCACACACGAGTCTTCAGTCAAATTCTGACTCACATTTATTTCATGGACCCCCTTTTTTACGTTTACTCTGGGCAGATTCCTTCTGCCAGCTGCCTTTTGGGGAGAGCCTCCTCCCATGCGGCCAGCTACTGCAACCCATGTGAGGGCTGAAAGGGGTCACAGACATTCCAGTGCGGTGTCTCACAACAGCAAACACAGACTAGCCCTTTAGGTGCCCTCAAACCTGCTGAGAGAGTAGAACGAGTCCTTCCTTGGAACCTCAGCCCTGAGGAATTAGGCCTGTTTACCACAGAGTAAAGGATTCAGAGAACAGCTCATTTCTTGAAGCAACTCTTTGACCTTTGCAGAAGAAACTACAAAGAATCCAGAGTACAAAGGAAAGAGGCTGCCTCCCTGTGAGTGTTCCTTTTCTTTTCTCTCAGACGTCTTTGTGAAGACTGTTAATTATGCTGCTTTTCCCTTGGAAAAAATTCAGTTACTTCTCAGCTGGAGCCAGGTAATGGGAACTCCAGTGGAGCTACCACTTGCGTGATGGAAAGTCTGAGTGGAGAACGATAGCTGCATGCATGCAGTGGTGAAAAAGTTGCACCCATTGCATAGTATTGCACCCATAGAATGTCCTAGGAGAAGGGGAAAACAGAGGGCCAGATTTGTCCCTAGTGTAATTCCACTGAAATCAGTGGAATTACACTAGGAATAAATTTGTCCTGGCATGCTAGGCACAGTTTATTAGACTGATCCGGCTAGTCGGTAGCTAGGCAGAAACAAAGGGGCCAGTCTTTCTGCCTGTGAAGCCTATTAGAGTTCCCTGGGAATTGGTATCCTAGATTAGCTGGTGTTCTGGAGTCAGTCCCTGGATATGCAGTGTCTGCTTTGTTTTAGCTCTTGTTTTGTTTTAGCTCTGTGGCCAAAATGGACACAGATTATATGTGCCATGAAAATGTACAAGGTTAGGAAAAAATCCAAAGTCTCTGAGCAAGGTTTGTAGCAGGTTTAGACATAAACTGTGCAGAGGCAGTATGTGGAATCTGCCTGCATGGCGATAGTGTCAGTACAAGGGTGAGCTGTGTATGCATCCTACACACAGAGAAACGCAGAGACTAAGTACTGGGCAGATGCCGGATACAGCCCAGATACAAGAACACCCAGCCATGTCTGCAAAGATACAGGCACACTGAGAAATGTACATCATGTACGCAGGCGTCTATGCATAGTTGCAGCCAAGCAGTTACAGATAGAAACAGAACTAGGCAGAGACACTGCAGCGCCGCTCAGGAGTACAGGGAGGCACACACACACACACACTCTGACAGAGAGAACATGCAGTACACCCAGAGACACAGGCATGCTCAGAGACAGGCACACAATTGTCTGCTGGCTCAGATACTCAGGTACAAAGATTCAGTGTGCACAGAGACCTATAGGTACGCATAGTCACGCGCACATGATAATTCCCCTCCCATCTACATGCACGCTATACCCAAGTTGCTACGTGCTATGGGTACCCAGCTACACCCAAGCTGCTATGTGCATATGCAGAGACATGCACAGTTGCACCACCCCGGTAACAAACATACAACTCCATGTATGCTCAGTGACAGACTCACCAGGCACACACCCCATCCACAGGTCCACTCACTCACACATGCTCAGTAACACACATAATGTATCCACATACATGACTAATGAGAAATCCACAGAAACACACATGCATGTTCATACATGCTCAGTAATGCATAAAACCATAAATGAGCAATCAAACACACACAATGACCTCAGTTCAGACCCTCAGATGGAATAAACCAGTGTAATTCCAAGGATTTGTCCCCTGGTCTTCAAGCTTCACTTTTTTTCACCATACACTGTTTGATATTTGTGTGTCTCTGCAAAGTGTTTTTTCTCTGCTTTCTACAAAGGAGAATATACGGATATAGTGAATGGTAGAATGTAGCAGTCTGATGTCTTCCCCTCTCCCTCCTCTTCCCCACTTGGAGAAATTCACAACCAGCAGCCAGTGCCAGTGCAATTAAAATATTAAAAAGGAAATGAAAGGAAAAAACTTCTGGGCCAAATCCTTCTCTGGCGTAACTCGACCAAATCCAACAGAAAAACACAAGGGATGAAATTATCCCAACCTGTTGTTTTGACAAACTAAACAATTAATTAACAACTATCTCTCCAGCAGATCTCTCCTCAAGGCTGAGTGTTTGAGGAACACACAGATCCACGTAAGGGCTCTATCGCCACCATTACATGCTGAAGAATAGCGTCTAATTAATTATAATGATGGCAAAGATTAGATCCAAATTCCTCTACACGATGTGTATGCAGCCCAACATGGGCAAGATAAATCAGAGAACCATATACTAATCCACAAGCTTCAGAGAATTAAACAGGTGCATTCTAATCACAGGCTCAATGCAATCACATTCAATATGCACAGGAATGCACCCAAACACAGCATATCTTTGAGGGACTCTAAGAAAGGTATCACATCTCAGATGAAACACGTACTTTAGGCCCTGGCCATCTGTAGACATTTAAGATCCCATTGTGGGTTTTTTGCAAAATGTAGTGATATTAGCCTCTGTGTCCCAGGCAAATTCCAGTAGGAGCAATTCCTTTCTGCTTCCCTAAATCCTTCCTGCAATTTCAAATGGAGATGGCATTCCTCTTCACTTGCTGTACTAACATGTTGCTATGCTCTTAGGCAGATGCCATCTTCCGTCCAAAAGGTGGCTACATTTCAGTGATGGGGAAATTCTTCCAGTCTCACTTTAGGATTCTATGGGATGAAAGATGTTTTATACATTTAAGGTGCTATTTATTAACTTAATTATTAGGAAAGATTGGGGTTTCATAGCACCTGAAGTAGAAAGCCTTTTTCTCCAAGCCACAAAGCTTGGTCTCCAGATTCTAGGTACCAGCCAGAGAACAAGCTTCTCAGAAGAAAAAAAAAAAAAAGCCATATAAAAACTTGGCTTAACTTCACCCCAGTGTCACTCCACTGAAATCACTGAGCTACATTCATCCTTGGAATGACTGCTGAATTGATGCTGAATTTGTCCTATTACATTAGCTGTGAGTAGAGATGAATGAAAAACCAGAACTTCCATCTCATGGGAAATAGCAATATTATGACATTTGTTTTTGTCCTGAATCAGGATAAAAAAAAAAGTTGAAATATTGAAATTTTTTGTAGAGCCACAATTTCCAAAATAGTTCATTTCATTTTCCAATCAAAATAAAACATTTTGAATTTCCCAAATAAAAACATTTAATTTCACTATGTTGATTTGCATGCTTCAAACTCCCATTCTCGCCTACAGTCCAAGCTCCTTTGCCAGAACCCATCTTCTATGATGTAATGCAGTCATGTGACTCCCATGATGCACTATGTTGCCCAGTCAGAGGGCAGACCATGGTGCATCAAGAGAGATATAGTCTGGCAAAGGAACCCAGCCACAGAATGCAGGCAGGCAGCACCCAGACTACAACTCCCATGAGGCACCATGGCACTCACAGTTGAAATTCAAACTGACTTGAAGTGTTTTGGTTCAATTCAACAAACTGAAATTTTTCAATTCAGGTTGAACCAACCCCAATGGAAATGCTCCACAGCCAGTGAAGAGCCAGATATACTAGGAACATCACATAGGATTACCACAATCCATGGCCTTGGAGAAGAGTGTAGTGGGAGAACAGAGTAGGGTGAAATAGGGATATGAATTGTTAGGGCTCCATAATTCACCCACAGGACATCCACCCTGTCCAGGGGAAGGCACGGAGGAGGAGGAGGAGGAGGAATCACAGTTTCACATCTTTGCATGACCATCTTTTGTCTTTTTGAGGTATGATGCACCCAGTAGCCACTCTTTCCGTCCCCTCTTCCCCCCATCATTGGTTAATTATTTTAGTACTAGGTGAAGAAAGCCTGTGCTGTCATATGGATAAAATTGGTAGTGTCAAAAAATGGAAATCTGGTGAGAACTTACAAATTGGATGGAAACAGACCACAAATCCCAGTGATGATTGAACACAGTGATATTCTAATCAAAAAGAGGTCTCATGTTTGTAGTAGCTGTTGCCATTGCTTCACACTGACTCAACAGATGTTCTGCATTTCTGACTGACACACAGAGTGACATTCCTGGTATCTTCTTAGATAGATTTTTTTATTATTCTTTATATTACCATAGCACATAGGAGCCCCTGTTGTGGACCAGAACCCCATTGTGCTAAGCACTGTACAAACATAGAATAAAAAAAAAGAAAAGACAGTCCTTACCCCAAAGAGCTCACACTCTAATTATGAGACAAGAGACAGAAGATGGATACAGACACAGGGGAGAGTACAAGGAAACAATGAGACAGTACGTGTCAGTCTAAGAGGCAGTGGTAGCTGCACACTGGCAGCCTAACTGTGGTCAAGTCTTTTGTAGGCATCACAGCAGAGGAGGGATTTGAAGGTAGATAATGAGGTAGCTTTGCAGTTGTTTACAGGGAGTGCCCCAAACATAAGGGGCAACACGGGAGAAAACATGAAGGTGCTTGTTTGAAAACTTAACATGCATGGGCCGATTGGAGATGAGGAATCAACAGATCAATCACAAAGGAAAAATGACAGATGGTGGTGGGGGTATGACTGTGAAAGGCCTTGAAAATGACTAGCAGCATCTTATGTTTGATGCTATAGAGCAACTGTTTTCAACCTGTGATTCGCAGACATCTGGCCACAGACGAGGTCTAAGAATTCCAAAGGGGTCCACACCTCTATTCAAAATCTTTTTAGGGGTCCGCCAATGAAAAAAGGTTGAAAACCACTGTGATAGAGAACAGGGAGCCACTAGAGGAATTCAAAGGGAAGGGTGACATGGTCAAAGTGAAGGGTGGGAAAATTATCTTTGCATCAGCATCCTGAATGAGCATGAGCAGGGCAAGATCTCTTTGGCCTTGACAAAAGCAAAGGATGCTGCAATAACTGAGGTGTGAGATGGCAAAAGTTTGAGCTGTGTGGAGGGATAGGCAAGGTCATACTTTAGAGATGTTACGCAGAAAGAATTGGCAAGCTTTTGATATGACTAGTTAAATGCTGCCCTCCACCTCAGAAGTCTCTACAACTTAATAGGGCTGGACCTGATCACTCAAACGTGGAGGTGGGGAGATGCTGAAAATTCAAAGCTGGAGCTGAATTTTTGCAATGATCCCTGTCTTCATCAAGGTCTAACCCCTGACTCCAACCCAGCCCACCATCCCTGAACTTTGGTGGCATAGAAATCTGGATGTGGAGTTCAGACCCCTCTCTGTGATAAAGCTCAGAGATGGGAATTGGGAGAACAAGGAGACTAGCCAGCGGGTCCTGTACACAGAGATCATGAAGCAGCTCCTTCAATGAAAGTGGTTAGCAGGGCAGAATATGGTCAGGGAAACCGGCAGTTGACTCAACAGAGCATAGATAGCAGTAAGCACTGCTCAAGTCTAATATTGAATTGATAATCTTACCATCCAGGTGGGGAAAGTGGGAGATCCCTTGTAATTCAAAAAACCTGAAAGGTCAATAAAATGCCAGCGAACATCCCTCTCGTCCTCCTCTGAGCGCAAGGAGGAAATTTCTCCTCTTCACCTCAGGGGAGCAGAGTTCTAAAGTGCCTGGAGAGACAATCGGAAGGAGCCGAGATGGTTTTCATCTTAGTCACTGGTGGACATTTGGCCCCACAGTAAAAGTGCCACACCAGTTCAACCCAACTAGCTGCCTCTGCTCACAGAACATGGGGAGCCAGGATAGAAATAGCGGCGGTGGTCGCAGGCAGCGGGGGAGGAGGGAAGTGCTGCAAGATAGGACTGGGGTGCATTGCTAGCGCTGTGTCTGCACAGGGGACCCAGGGCTGGAACAGCAGAGAGGGCCGCAACTCAGGAGTGAGGGGCGCTAGCAGTGCCGTGTGGGGAGCCCAGGACTGGAATAGCCGGGGGTGCTGCAGGCCAGCATGGAAATGCAGTTATCTGACATAACTGAAAAGAGTGAGGGAATCCAGAACCAAAACAAGAGGGCACAATGCTACTCTGTATTAAAGTAGATGGTCAAGAGCCACATAGGAGCCCAGGACTACACTAGATGCAGGTGTTGCATGCCAGGATGCACTAGTAGTGGCATTTCTTGGAAATGAAAGAGCAAGAGGTGATAGCTGAGAAGTGAGGTACGGTGGCAGAGTTGTGGCAAGAGGAAAGATGCTGAGAATAGCAATTTTGCTGCAGGATCAGGACTGGAGTGCATTGCCAAAGCAAGCTACAATTGGAGGGGAACGCCAGTTGTCTGGGCTGTATCCTGCCTGCCTCTGACCGGCATGCACTAAAAGAAACCAAAATCCACAATGTGGAGGATGCTTTTTTTTTTTTTTTTTTTTAATTCAAATGCATTTTTAAAATCAACCCCAAAACATTTTGGAGTGCTTTCCGATCCAAGCTGGGACACGTTTTGCTGGTTTCTTGGCAAGGAAACACTTAACCAAAGGGAACTTTGAGACAGTGGGCCTGGCCAAGCGTGGGGCAGAATCTGCTCTTTCCAATTATCTGCCAGCCTAATCATAAAAACATCACCGTGCACGCTCCATATGTCATTTTGATTGAATTCATTCAGGAGTTTCTCGATTAATCTTTTATTATTCCTTTTCAAATCCCAAGATGCATCTAACAGGAGTGGATCATCTAAAGTAATTCTTACACAGAGCAGCAACCACCGGAATCATTTCAGATCCCCCATCCTGCCCACCTAACAAGTGCTCCCACACCATCTCCCGCCAGCATTCTGGCCCCATTCCCAGCAATGCCTCTTGCTGGGACAGACTGGCTCTGGAATAGCCGTGACCTACCACACAGCCATTGCTCTTGCTCAATCCTTGTAGTTTCCCCTGCTATGAGTGGCTGAGACTGGAGTGGCAGTGAGCCCTCCCACAGCCAGTGCTCTGTTCCTGTTGGTAAGATCTGTGACTGGAGTATCTGTGAGCTCCCCACTGCCAGCTCTCTTGTGCCAATTCCTACAGTGCCACCTGCCTGGAGAAGCAGAGATCAGACTGTTGATGTCTATTTAGTTATACTAAGCTCATTCCATGTTATCTGATCATCCCTTCCTATGGTACCCCTTTCTGGGGGAGGCAGTGAATGCTGTGACTACGATTTCCCCAAGCCACGGCTCCTACACTAGATCCTACTGAAAGAAGAGGGGAACCAAGAAGAGCTTTACTCCCCCCCAGCTGGCATTGCTGCACCATTCCCTTCAGTGAATCCAGCTGGGAGGGATCATTGGATCTAGAGGAGCTGTGAGCTTCCCCATGCAATAGTCTTGCAATGTCAGAGGGAAACTGACACAGGAATCGAGATTGAAGAGTGTGTTAACCCTGGGGGAGATTTGTCCTGCTTCAGTAACCTCTTGATATCTTGATCTGTGTAATGTCTGCACCTTATTAAAGCTCCAGTTCATTAATTAAATATTTAATACATTCAATGGGTCTCTTTTGTACTAAGGAGCTGAATTCTTGCTCAGGGTGTGTGTGATGCTGTGTATCCCCCTGAGAAGCTCCAATTTGCCATGCTAATTGGACACAGTCTTTACAACCTGTGTCATTTCTGCAGCCGCTGAGCAAAATCACACACTCCTGCCTCCAACACGAGAGGAGCCGGGCAGCTGAGACGCCTGGAGGGTCAGTGACCATTTTTAGCGTGAATAGGCCAGTTTGAAAGCTCCCTGCCATTCCCCGGAATGGATCCCGATGCCATTTGCTGACAGGGATCAGAGGAAGTTAGATGTGAGTTACCCCCAGAGGGAATCTTCGAACAAAGCAGGCAGCATCGCCTAGTGGACAGAGCACTGGACTGGGACTTAAAACTTCTAGTCCCTACTCCACCACTGGCCTGCTGGGGGACCTTGGGCAAGTCACTTCACTTCTCTTTGCCTCAGTTTCTTCATCTGTAAAATGGAGGTAAAGTGCTTTGAGGCTGATAACAGCGATGTGTTGTTACTATTCTTCATTAGATTTGGATGCAGACTGAGGCTACAGCGATGCCTATTTTTGTTAAATCTGGGCTGAGTTGCAGCCATGCTCCCCACCAAGATGGAGCACGGGTACCACATGAAAGTTACAGCTGGGCCAAAACGTAAGCTGCCCCTTTTCTAAGCCGAACAGATAGAGGGAAGCATGTCATTCCTGTGCTTCTCCTGCAGCATCCTGTTCAATACCAGAGCCAATACAAAAGCACTCCTGTTATGGATACACATGCTGCAGACACAACTACTATGTAAATCTCATACAGGCTAAGGGAAAAGGGACGAGAATCCCTGAGCAAGCACGAGTAGTAGAGCCCTTATACACTAGAGTCCAGCCCCTGGAGGGCAACAAAGATGGGGGAGGAAAGGATGCGGGGCAGGGGAAGGGTAACAGCTGAGCAGGAGGAAGAACCTGGAGGTTTGTTAGAGGAAGGATAATAGGCAGCTAGGTGAGTGGGTTTTCAATGGGAAACACATGGTCTGGGAAGAAGATTAGGTAAAGCAAAGGGAAGCTTAAGAGGGAGTGGGGTTTGGCTCGTCTGTGGATGAGTGAACATTTCACAGTTCAGAGATCTATAAATCCTGAGGCCAGAAGGGACTACTGTGATCATCCAGTCTGACCTACTGTAAAACACAGGCCACAAAACTCCCCCAAAATAATACACAGAGCAGATCTTTTAGAAAAACATCCAACCTTGATTTTAAAAGTTGTCAATGATCGAAAATTCACCATGATCTTTGGTAAATTGTTCCAATGGGTAATTACCCTTGTTAAAAATGTAGGCCTTATTTCCAGTCTGAATTTGCGTAGCTTCAACTTCCAGCCATTGGATTGTTTCATACCTTTTTCTGCTAGACTGAAGAGCCCATCACTAAATATTTGTTCCCTCTCTAGGTACTTATAAACTGTAGTCAAGTCACTCCTTAGCCTTCTTTGTCAAGCAAAATAGATTGAGCTCCTTGAGTCTATCACTATAAGGCATGTTTCTAATCCTTTAACCATTCTTCTGGTTCTTCTCTCAACCTTCTCCAATTTATCAGCATCTTTCTCAAATTGTGGGCACCAGAACTGGACACGGCCTTGCAGCAGCCGTCACATCACGGCCAAATACAGAGATTAAATAACCTCTCTACTTTTACCTGAGATTCCCCTCTTTATGTATCCCAGGATCACATTAGCCCTTTTGGACACAGCATTGCAGTGGGAGCTTATATTCAGCTGATTATCCACCATGACGCCCAAACCTTTTCAGAATCACCACCTCTCAGGATAGAACACCCTTCCCCCCTCCCTGTGATGTACATATGGACTACATTCTTTGTTCCTAGATGTATACATTTATATTTAGCCATTTTAAAACTTACTGTTTGCTTGTGCCTAGTTTACCAAGCAATCCAGATCACTTTGCATCTGTGACATGTTCTTATCCTAATTTACCACTCCCCCAATTTTTGGGTCATTTGCAAACTTTATCAGTGATGATTTTATTTGTTTTTCCAGATCATTGATAAAAACGTTAAATAGCACAGGGCCCAGAACCGATCACTGTGGGACTCCAGTGGAAACAATGACAACTGTTCAATCATAATTACCTCTTTACAATTATATTTTGAGATCTATTAGTTAGTAAGTTTTTAATTCACTGAATGTGTGCCATGCTTGTTTTGTATAGTTCCAGGTTTTTAATCAAAATACAGTGCAGTACCAAGTCAAATGCCTCACAGAAGAATATTTACAACCCCCTTTATCAGCCAAACTTGTAACCTCGTTAAAAATTATATCAAGTTACTTTGACGGAATTTATTTTCCATAAACCCATGTTGATTTGCATCAGTCACATTAACACCCTTTAATTTATTATTAATAGAGTCCGATATCAGCCAGTCCATTATCTTGCTTGGGATCTAGTTCAGGCTGACAGGCCTATAGTTACCCAGGTCATGCCCTTTACCCTTTTTAAAAATTGGCACAATATTAGTTCTCTTCCAGTCTTCTGGAACTTCTCCAGTGCTCCAAGACTTATTTTTAAAAAATCAGCATTAATGGTCCAGCAAGTTTCTCAGCCAGTTTTTTGAAGCAAGCCATGTGGACCTGCTGATTTAAAAAAAAAAAAAATCTAAAAACTGCTATTTAATAGTCTTCTGATATATCAGGGGAATGGAAAGCGTGTTATCATATGATGAGACTATATAATTGGTTTCTTCGCCACATATAGAACAGACATTTTTATTGAACAGTTCTGCTTTTTCTGCATTATTGATAATTCTACCATTTTGATCAAGTAAGGAAGCTATATCATTGTCAGGATTCTTTTTGTATATTTCATATGTAAATTAAAATTAAATATAATATTAAATAAATAAATTAAATATATATATATTTTTAAAAACCCTCTTCTTATTGTCCTTCTCTCTGCTGGCCATAGATTTTCTTTGTGTCACTTTGCTTCCTTTATCAGTTTTCTGCAATTCCTATCTTCTGATTTATATTTATTACCATCAAATGCCCCTTTCTTCCATTTGTTATATATTACTTATGGTTATTTTCACTTAACCCCAACAACTTAGTTTAGAGGGGGTTTTTTTTGTTTTGGTTTGGTTTTTTTAACCTGTACAGTCTCCTTCCTTGATTCTGGGATTGTTATGTTTTGGGCATCTAATAAGATGTTCTTAAATGATCCCCAATAATCATTCACATTTTCTGATACAATTTTTCCTCCCAGCTGATCTAGCTCATAACTGTTTTCAGCTATGTGAAATTGGCCCTATTAAAGCACCACGTATATATAGTACTGGTCAGGATTTTATTCTGCTTGCACATTATAAATGTGGCCAAGTTGCAATCACTGGTACCTAAGCCACCATTAATTCTGAGTTGTGATTATTTCCTCTGTATCTGTTAGGACAAGATCCAATCAAGAATTCCCCCAAGTTAGCTGCAACACTTTTTTGACATCTATAATGTTGAGAAATTCCAAGGATGTTTTAGTCCTGGCATTATGAAGCCTCATGCATATTCAAGTCCCATGTGATCAGAGACCCTTTTTTCCTACCCATTACAGATAGGTGCATAAAGGAGGTGACCATCCCATTCCCTAATAGGGTTTGGTGGTTTCTAGAAAGCACCAGCTAAGACTGATGACACTGATACATAAGCATTCAAGATCATTTTCTTCTGAGTGATCATGACTTAGAAACAAGTAATGCCATTTTTGACAGAGTGTCACTCTCCCTCTCCTTTTGCCCACTGAATCTTCCTAGGTAGCCTATAACCATTAATTTTAACATTCCAGTTGTGTGAATCATCCCCCCAGGTTTCAGTAATACTAACTAGATCAAATGTGTGCTCATAAATGAGCATTCCATTTCCTCTTCTCTGTTAGCCAGGCTCCTAGCATTGGTGTCGAGGCTATTCAAGAATTTCTCCTCTTCATGTCCTTTGGTTCCTTGATTAATTTTGCTCTCAACATCTCTGCTTAGTGCCAACTGCTCATATCTTCTCTCTTTTTACCCTCTCCTTTTGCTATTAGTTTGACACCCTCTGGACTGCTCCAGTCAGCCTGCCCCAAGAAGATTGAATGGCTTCTATCTCAGTAGGGGAACCAAATGGAAAAGGTAGACGTGGCTTGAGGCATTTATCTAGAGGTTTGCAGGTATGTCTGCCAGTTGAGATGAGGGTCAAGGCATTTGGGCAGGAACTAAGGAGTTAGTACAGGGCATTGATTTGTTTGTATATGGGTAGGCCACTGGCTAAAGAGTTAAACTGGTGCACCAGAGATCTGAGAGCCCTATTCTGTGCATTTGCACCACTGCCTGACCGGGCAGCTGAGATGGGGTTGGCAAAGTATTACCTTGGAAGGCAGTGGGGGGATGCTTCCTCACCGTAATTTCCGTCATGACCCTTTATTTGTTTGGCTAGTTACTGGCCGGACTGTCTCCAGGCTTAAAAAAAATTCTCTGCCTCCCCTCTGCTACTTAGAGATCTGTTCTGCTGTGTGCCACAGCAAGAGGTAGGTGACTGGCAGCTGGCATATGCTTGATTGTCTGCCAAGCAGAGCCGGCTGCCTCCCAATCTATCAGGGAGGCTGAGCTTCATTCAGAAGGAGCAATAAACACATTGCAAGGTGTGAGCCATTGGGTAGGCCTCTGCAACCCACCTCTCCTGTTTGGGAGGCTGCACTGGGGTGGCCTGCTGGAACAATGCAGGGAAATGAGCTACTTGGTGGAAGCGGATTGTGCTACTAGTGGGGACAGGGGAGAGACCAGGCTACTGCTAAACTCTCTCTGCCCCTTGCACCTTTGTCTGGAGTGATAGAAAGAAGGTGGTGTATAAAAACAAAAAAGAGGTGGAATATTAAAAGCTGCTCCAAGAGGGACTCACTCGCCTTTGGGGAGCCAGAGAGAGGAATTCTATTCAGACAGGGAGCAAAAAGAAAACCTTCCTTTGAGGCTGCAGAAGAGAGCGGATCGGAAAGAAGCCCTACCCGAGACTCAACCACAGAAAGCCGCGAAGGAGAAATCCTACAACAACATGGCATTCTGCACCTGAACATTGCTTCTTTCATCCTGGCCATGCATCAGGGTCACAGAAACGATCACCACAGCTGGTACATTTGTTGGCAGTCATGGGGGCATTAGATAGAGAAGTACTTATTAAATAATAATTAGCACTTCGGCCACATAGCTCAGAGTACTTCCAAGATATGGCTACAGATGGAGAAAGCAAGGCACTCTGATCTGAAGTAACTCGTCTAATGTCACATTGCAGGTCTGTGGTAGAGCCAGGAATCAAACCCAGGTCTATTGATATCCTGGCCTCATCCACTGAAAGGAAAGACGTGCTAACCAATGACCCCAAGAGACTCAGCCACCAATTCTCCTCTCCCTGACTCGATAGGAAACGGGAGTCATAACCACTGACTGTATCCCAGGGGCAGGAAAATGAAGCCCTAAATTGGCCATTCCTAGTCAGAAGGTGGCAGCACGTGGCAGGGCTGGGCACAAGGGAGCTTGTCCTCCTGCTATGCACATCAAACTTGTGGGGATAACAAGAGGGTCCTGCAGGGTTGCCATTCGAACACCTTTCACAAGTACTAAATTCCCATGCACAGATACAAACGTGAAGGACAGAAACATTCACCCAGGGATCTTAAAATACTTTTCCAACACACACCGACGCTCCCAGCTCCCTCTGGAGATAAGAGCATAAGGACTATTACCATCATCCTTGTTTTACAGATGAGGAGACAGACATGGAAGATGGAAGGGCCCGATACGGCAGGCCCTTCTCAAATGAAATTCCTATTGAGTCATGGGTTTTGCCTGGATAAGGGCCCACCTGAAGTGGATTTAAGGGCTTACTCCAAATCTTATTGATGTCAATGGAAAGAACTGCCATTGCCGGGCAGTGGACCCGGATCAGCCTTCCATCTGATCATACCACATCAGAACCTGATTACGTCAGAATCACACAGTGAGACATTTGAAAGCAGAAAACACACAATAAACAGAGGCAAATATGCTTTCCAAGACAGTGGCTCTGGATTACCGTTTGCTAAAGTAACTGCTGCATGTACTACACTCAACTTTCCCGGGCCTCTCGTCCAGAGGGACAGGGCAATGAGTGTTACCAGTGGCGCAGGGAGCGCAATGCACTCCGTTCACTTTCCAATGCTGTGGGCTTCTGAGACATGGAAAGCTCAGGCGTTCCATGCGGATACATGTCAACAATGGCATGTCGCTGGTACCACTGTTCACAGACACTTTCAAAGTAGCGCGTGTGGGAATCACGGGAACAGAACGTTAAATTTGACGACATGAGTAGTCACCCAGGAGAGCTTGCACGCTTAGCAATCAGGGAACAGAAACAATACCATATGACTTATCTGGCCAATCACAGCTAATTAGCTCTGCTTAAATATGAAGCATCAAATGTGGTCCAGCAAGAGAAAAAATAGGCAGAAAGTTCATCAAAAACTTTCTAAGAGTGAATACATTCAAGGCAATTGAGCTGTGGGGAAAAGAGGAGACATTTAAAGCCTACATTGTGGATTTGCCCAGTGCTCCCATAGGTATTTGGACAATGTCTGTCTCAACCAACTCTGGGTCCTCTCCCCACAATTCAGAGTTCAACCTTCTCCACTGAACCACTGCCCGAACATCCACACCAGCAGGGTGGGAAATCACTTAACATAGGAGATGTGGAAGAAATGGAGGGGCCAGGTGTGACCAGAAGGAGTTAGGGGACCAGCAGATGGAGGAAGAGGAGAATCTGAGATAAGGACTGGACAGGACCAATAATCCACAGGACTCAAGTTATTCCCTCATGATGCTAAGCCATGATCAGCATTCAGCATGCTAACATTTCAACTTGCCCCTGGCAGGCAGGCCCTCTGCAGAATCAGGATTAGCAGAACTGTCAGAACCAGTACTGGAGCAAAAACCAGCCCAGTTTCAATGAACCTGGGGATGATTTATGGTTTTACATAGAAACCTTTTGTGATTTTACATAGTCTCAATGTGAAATCAGCTCATACTTAGCACATTCAACTGATTTGCACTTTGAGGCTGAATTTGTTTGACTCCATGAGCCACAATAAAAATCGGTGGCAGCAAATCCTTCCAGACAGAGACCAAAAGTAACAGCCAAACCCTAAAATGGCATAAAATAGTGCAGCTTCACTAAACTCAAAGACACCATGCTGATTTACACCACATAAGGAGCTAGCCCAATGTTTGCACTAATCTGTGAAAAATGAAACCACAGGGTAATTTCTCTCTCTCAGTATTTTATGGCTTCGATGAACAACTGGAAGCTGAAAAGCAATTTGCTTTTTAACAAATTTTTTAGTAAGAAATGTCAATTTCTGACAATGGCGGCTAGGGGGGTAAGGAGGCTTTCACAGAAAAACTTTCATAGGAAATTTGGGAAAAGGAATTTTAAAAAAATCTGCAAAAACTAATTGCCACACAAGTTTTCATTGTGGCCAAAAATCCATTTTTCACTGGGAGAAAAAAAAGTTTTCATTAAAAAATTACCTGCTGTTGTTGAAGTCATAATAAAAGCTTCACTTTGTCACAGTTTTGGATTGACAAATTATGTTTGCCCAGGTCTAACATTTTTCAAACCCTTTTCTGCTCCTGCACACTAAAGCTGTAACAAGTTAGATAAATTGTGGACTACTTTTAAACAAACTCCAGTACTGGTCTGTGAAGATCTCTCTCTCTCTGCCCTTAGGGGAATTTTCCTCTACTCTGCAGTTTCCTTGGTATTATACAGGATTGCTTTGACAAACCCCATCACTTTATCCACCTGCTTTTTCTTTTTACCTCCCCCCAACACACACACACACACACACACACACCCTGCCTCTTTCTAAATTCACTCTAAGTGGCTCTGTCATAAGGGTGAAAACTCAGCCAACATTTCACATCCTCTGAGAACTGGAAACGTTCTCACCATGAGTAATGCAGTAGAATTACATCGGCGGAGACTTTGATGCTGTGGGATTTTTAATCCATTAAATAAGAAATTCAAAATCTTGACTGTTGTGACAAGTTATGCAGTTGCTGCCTGGCTTTAAACAACAGTAACATTGCATATACATCACCCGTCCATACTGCAACATTTTGTTCTGTTTAAATACCAGCAAGTTAGCTGGCACAGTGCTGATCATGACTTAGCAGCCACTGCAAAACATGTTCAGTATTATGTCAGCTAACAGTAATTAAACACAGATCTTGAAAGGTCCAGCCTGATGTGATTGATCCCTCTATCATTGCAGATAGATATTCATTACCAACAGATGGATACACACTGAGTGCATGTAAGTAGTGAAATACAAAACCAGAGATCTTTGTATCTAGGTACTCATATGGCACACATCAGGATACCTCACACAGACAAGAGAGGAAGGGAGAACCTGACATTTACTTGTTTTCCTGAAACATTCTCTCTCAGGTGCGGAGATCTCACTGTCTAGATGTCTAGCGAGACAACCGAGCTGAGTGAAGCTACTGGGGAACATTTCCCACATCCTGAATCAAAGTTTGGATCTAACACATCCAGGATCCCCATTGGTGTCAACTGGTCATTGTGACAAGGTTTACTCACCCCAGAGGGCGCCTCCTTGTGACAGCTCTGGGGATCAGCTCTGACCCAGGCAGTATTCTCTTCCACTGGTGATTCAAGCGGCAGACCCTCTCTCTCTCTCTTCACGACTCAGCCCTCTGGCCAGGCCCCTGTATAGTCCTCCCCTTCCATGTAACGCAGCATCTCCAGACCACTTGTCCTCTCCAGTGCTCCTCTGCCATTTCCTAGGGGCTGGTACAGGCATACCAGCCTGCCCTCTACGCTGGGTTCCAGCCCAGGAACAGTATCACACGAACCCAAAGTCTGCACACAGTCGAATGCCTTTCCGCTCTTTCCCTGGGATTCTTCCTACATAGACTTGCAGGTTTTCTTTCTCCACAGCTTCCCTGAGGTCAACCCTCCCTCCAGAGCTAGAACCCCAGGGCTCATTCTTGCTCTCGGATTTTCTCCTCTTCTCCCAGAGAGCAGCTGCAGCCCCCGTCCCTGAAGCCTCCTTTAGCTGCAAACTCCTGGTCTTGTAATCTAGCCTACTCTTCCTGCCCAGCCGGGTTCCTTGTTCAGGCAGGCCTGGCTCTCCCTCCAGGTGCAGCCCAATAGCCTGACTGGCCCTTCAGGCCCACATAAACCCCTTCAGGGCCTGTGTGTGTGTGAGGGGGTGTGTGCACATCCCATCACAGCTGCAGCATGACTCCTCCCTGCAGTTCTCTGCCAAGAACAAGCATAAGACCCCCTTGCTCCTAAATGAAACGTGCACATTCATAAATGGCTGAGCTAACTGAGGGAAATATCTGAGAGCAGCAATGGTGGCACACTCTTCCTCCTCACAGACAGGACGCTTCCCAAGAAGGCCCAGATTCTCTTCTCCATAACTGTTGCCACCACTGAAATCATTTGAAGTTGCTGTGGATTGATATCGGGGTGACTGAGATAGGAATCTGAGCCCTTGGGTGCTAGCAAGAAATTTAGCTCTATAAACTAAAATTGATACATTAAACGATCAACATCTCCCCCCCAGGAGCAGTAGCACAGCAGCAGGAGGAGGGGTATTTTCATCCCATGCATGAGATGTCTAGTTTCCTGCTTCTCCCACTGCTAATTTCTCCTCAGGACTCCCAACATGGCCTGGTTTGTTAAACTATATGTTGGCCAAAAGTTCACCTGTTTTTTCCATCACGAAAGGGCCACATTATGAGCAGACATACACCTACTACAACCCTCTTGCCTTCATTTGGGTTGCACACAACGTAAGCACAGACTTTGACCCACTAACTGCAAATTGCTGTCACCTGTTGCAGTGGTCTGCTCCTGCCATGGCCAGCAAGGTCTGATAACTAAGCTATGGTGTGGGGTCCACGCCAGTACTCTTTTCTCCACGCAGCCAAAATGTGTCTTTTTGCTCAACTCTTTCCTCCCTCCATATCAGCTTCTCTTGTTCCTTGTAGCACACTGATGCTCACTAAAAGCAGTTCCCAGTAGAACAATGAGGGCTTAACACAACAAAGGGAAAGATTTGTGGAGAAGTTCCCCCAACAGATTGTCTATTATTCAGCACTCTAGCAGACTAATGGGGAGCTGACTACGCCCTTCCTATTTAGGATCATCCCTGTACATCAGTATAGTACTTATTGAGTTCTATGTGACAATGGCTGATGAGTGGCACTAGATAACAGAAAAACGTAGACCAACTTTTTTTTAAAACACATTTTCAAATGTGGACCTGTGAGATGTTACTGGGACACAGGATCAGATCTATAAGGTTGTTAGCTGCGTAAAGAAGCAAATAGGCACTTAGGCCTAGATCTTCAAAGGCACTTAACTCATATTGAGAGCAGGCACCTAGATGCCTTTGGGGATCTAGGCCCCAGGAACCTTTGAAAATCCTAATAGGCACCCATTTGCATCTTTAGGCACCTAGATGCCTTTGACATCTGGCCTATGGTGCATAACAATAGAGCACCACACATAGGAACAGTTTACAAACCCCCAGGCCTCAACCCAGACACAAACACAATCATATGACACACACAAGGGCACACAATCACACACTTTTGCAGATTAGCATTGTGCAGAACCCTGGAACAAAGACAACTACCTAAGCAAACAAGGATATATCAAAAACAAACTTCGCTGCTGGTACTGCACCTGCAGCCACCAATAGCAATTACTTTGTGTGAATGTGATGAGATAAAGTGATTTGTAAATCTTTCCCTCACCTATGCCATTTCTCCAACTGATGTCTTATGTAAACCTTGATTCAAATAGCCAGGCAAGGAAGAAAAAATAAATCCTTAAAAATTCCCTAATCTTCCCTATTTAGCTCCTCCTAAACTCTGCAAACTGCTTCTAACCTTTCCCAAGGACAATCAAAGGCCAAATGACTTGATCACACCCTCTGCCCTTTCTTAACGACACTCATAAATCAGGCAATAGAGACAACACCATGCGACTAAGGTTGGCCAGTCCCACTGTGGCGATAACAAATAGCAAATAAACAGAGAAAATACAATTAGCAGACAACCCCACAGGCTGTGATTTGTTCATGAGCAGAAAAAATGAGCTATCTTGGTTAAATAGTCCACTGCAGAAAGTTTGGCCATCTCTAATACTTTAGAAAAACAAAAGAATGGCTAGATAGCTAGACAGAGAGTCTGAAATTGTTCCCACAAACTTGGGGGTTCCATTTTCAGGTAGATGTCTTGGGCAAAATCAATAATCCAATTTCTAGAAACTGCAATACCGCTGGCAATTAGAATTAGGCGTCTGCAGCCACCCCACACTCAGCTGTGAGATCTCCCTTCATGGATTTCAATCAGAATGAAATTGAGTGACTTCAATAATTTCATGCCGGGTTATGGGAGGGAGGTGAGGAAGAGTGAGTTCCCAACTATCTAATAGGTCTCTAACAGCTCAATAATTGGCCCATCCCATGGGTGATTAAGGATGAAAATAACTAATTTCCGCTCATCTTGCAGACTAATCAGATCACCTCACCCCCATCATTTGCTCTTCTGCTTAAAGGGATGATCTGGCTCCTTCTTTCTTCCTCTAGCATCAAAGGGTATCAGGATGTGTGATCTATTAGTTTAGGCTAATATAAAAATACAGTTTCTGGTTGTGCTGGAATGACTGGACTTGGGATGCTAACTCCCCTCCTGTTTTTGTTTCCTAATAACACCTCTGCTGCTGAATGCTGTTGTGTTGTTCCAGCAAGTCAAATCTGGAACTCGGCTTCCACCCCAATTTTTAGCTCTTTATGAGAGTCTCAGCCTGCTGCTCCTTTAAATACTTCTTTGGCAAGAGTTACCTGGTAGGCTGCTGGCCTCTTTTTGCCCCTCATCCAAGAGGGGCTTCCAATGGGGCTGTACTGAGACCAAACATCCCTACTTAAAATCATAGAAGTGGAGCACTGCAAGGGACTCTGAAAGATCATCTACTCCAGTCTCCTGCACTCAAGGCAGGACGTGTCTAGTACAGTGGCAAATATTTTGTCTCCACACAGCTGGGGACCCTTCCCTTGGCTGGGTTGGGGATTACATCACTCTCCCACACCAGTGGCTACAGCCCTTACAGGATTCTCTTGAGACATTAGCCAAGATTTTCAAAAATAGGCCCCTGGAGTTAGTCTGTTGGGTCCGTGTTTAGGGGCTTAAATAAGGGGCCAGATTTTCAAAAGTGCTCGCACCTGGGGGGTCTCAGTGACTGACAATATTCAGGGAAGGGACAGTTTAAACTTTTGGGCATTAGGGTGAAGGCTTTGCTAGAATGTCTGATTCATACAAGTGAGACTGAACCTTCTTTAGGTGAGCTGGTGATTGCAGGCAGTTGGGGCCTTGACAGCTCCCTTACCAGACCGCACTGAAGGAAAAAAACCTCTCAGGATAGTGAGCTTCAGTAAGCGTGCAGGGCTTGCTTTGAAGTCAAACAGATCCTGTTTGGTAAGCCTGTGCTGCGCTGCCCTGGCTTCTCTGGGAAATTCACCCTACAGAAACGGGGCTCCGGGCAGACCTACCTCAAGAAGTTAATGGCGTGGTTTACCCCATGTTATACTTAAGTAGGAACAAAGCCCTTTCCTCAGGAGAAAATGTACTCTGTGATGCAAACAGGAGGATCCGTCCGTGAGGTGGGGGGTGGAGCTGCCTTCTTCTGATCATACCCTTCCTAAATGTCTGCCAACACTGTAACGTGCTCCAACTCCTCTTTCCCTGGATGCAGTAGGAACAAATAGCAGACAGTTGCCATGCTCACAATTTCCAAGTCTGCCCCTCCAGTCAGTTTTATACCCAAGGAGCAATATCCCTTTGTTCACACTCAGGAGCACGCTCGCAACTCTTCTCTTGCTATCTGCTGGTTTCCTACTCTAACGCACACATAGCTTGCCAAACAACCCCCTAACCCTGTGTTTGCCATTGCCCCCAGCAGAGAAACCACATGGCCTAGCTCTGCTCAGGATTTACCATGCAGCCTACTGCCTTGTGGGATTATTTCTATTGCTTCCCGCCACCACTATATAAAGGGGTGTTTAATTACTCCTTCCATTTAGCACACCCATCTGCTTTCACAAGGTCTGTGATTGTCAATAGATCAAAGCCCCACTTGATGGCAGCCATTAACACCTTCCAGAATGGCTGTATTGAGGAGTTTGCACCTGGCAGATCTATAGCACGCAAGACAATTTGGCACTGCCAGTCAGAATGGCAGAATTGTCTCAGAGCTAGGTGTTAATTATTATTAATAATATTATTATCATCTCACTTGTTCTCTTGCTCCCTTTGTTTTGTTGTTACATTTAATTACTCATACAATATCTACAAATGAGTGGGTAGGAGTTTTCTTATTCTCCACATTATTTATTGTCCTCAGTTTATTTGTACATACTTTGCAGCATGTTTAATCTGTAGTGCAGTGGCAAGCCATTGTCATAGGCAAGGCTTGCACGCCTGTGACTGGCTACGCCTGCATGATTCTGTCCGGCCCCCATATGCCCACACAAAATGGCATCCTCCTCACACCGTGACCTCGCATACACCATACAAGTGAGGTCATGTTGTGCAGAGGATGCCATTTTGCATGCAAGTGTATAATTGCCTGCCTGACTAAATCTGTCACAGCACACCACTGCTGAAGTGGGAAATCTGCATGTCCCTGAGTACCTACAATCTAAATCCTAGCTTAACAAGACAGGCCACATTGGGACTGTAGCCAAGGAGAAACAAGTCAGTAAGAGTTACTTGCATCCTGCGACGGAAGAACAAGAACCCAGCTCCGGCAGAAACATGGAACTGCATTACCCTGCACCTGTGGCAAGAAGGGGACTGCTGCTGTTACACAGTTCTAACATTTAATTTAAGGGCCTTTGGTTAGCTTCACACCTCCTCACTTCTGCTTTTGCCACAAAACAAATTTGTCTGCGAGCCTGAAATCCCCTTTTTCAAGAACACAAATACAATACAAATAAAACTCTGCTTGCACCTATGTTCACACAAGATAAACACAAAAGGGTGAAGATAACATCAACATGGCAAATTGCAAAGGGATGTAGCCTCCTTGCATCTCAAACACCACCCAGATCAATCCTTACAAGGGTCTATTATTTGTTCCTCTAGTTTGACATTAGTCAAAACCCGGATGAGTTCAGTATATTGTGCCCCTCTAAGATTATTTCTTCCTGCTGCAACTACCTGACCACTAGTCAAAGTCTTTACGTTTTCAGTCCCCGTTTCTAGTCAGTGTTGTCCTTCAGCTCACTCTGCATGTTTGTGTTGCTCTGCGGATGTGGAATCTTCAATATGGAGCATGGCTGGTAGTTAACAGCAAACATGAAGGGACTTCTCCCACTGTCTTGCGCTCCAGTCTGGTCTCATATGTATTTACTAACACTTTCAGACAGCCCATCAACAAAAATGATGGAACACTAGTCATTTTCAAGCCAGTGACTGAGGCTGCGTGCAGCTTTGCCAAGGATCTGGCATGCATTATGCATTATAGTACACAAGTGCATTTGTGGTAACCCTCTGGACAGTTGTTTCTGGGATTTAAAAGACCATAAGTACAGGGCCGTGAACAGGAAAATTCCTCTGAAACGACAGCTCTGAGAGATGAGAACTGTCCCTAATCTTTTCAAGGGCTCCAGTCTCACAATATAAAGGCCAACATTGTTCACTATTTCACTGCCGATCAATACATAGAAGAAAGGAGAGGTACAATCACATTAGGGAGGTCTACTATGATTGGGATTTCATGTTGGCCTCTCAAGTCACTGGAACATAGTTTTTAGATGGTGCTTTGCTTGTGGGTAGACTTTGGGAGACTCCCACTATTTTTTGCTTCCAGTTCAATCCCTGACTACCATGTTTACATGAATTTGATATAAGACCATAAATGGGCCTTAGAGTCACTTGGCAGGTTAATTCATGTTTTGACAAACCAGGCCCAATTAAGCTAATAATGGACAAATTACTCAATGAATGTTGCCTCTTTTTTTTTTTTTTTTTATTTCTTGCTTGTGAAATATCCATGAGCAAATGGCAATTTCCTCTCATTTACTTCTTGTTTGGATTTATTTGATGAATCTCCTTCCATATATTTTACTCCACGGAGTGACTAGGCATATTGAAATTTCAAGCCTGTGTTACTTGTGATTGGTAGAAATTGTCACTTGTATTCTTCTTGCTCCTTGATTGGATAGGCACACAAGCACTTGCAAAGTGAAAACTTGTTTGAGTGGATTTCAGCCAAAGACAGGTCTACACTTAAAATGCTGCATCTGTACAACTGCACCGATGCAGCTGTAGTGCTTAAGTGAAGACACTCCCATGCCATCAGAAGAGCTTCTCCCATCGGTGTAGTTAATCCACCTCTGGGAGAAGCGGTAGCTATGGCGATGGGAGAAGGCAGAGCACTGTCTACATTGGGGATTAAGTTGGTATAACTATGTTGCTGAGGGGTGAGGAGTTTCACACCCCTAAGTGATGTAGTTATACCGATATAGGTCTGTTGTGTAGACAGGGACTTAGGCTATGTCTACATTACAGACCTTACAGCAGTACAGCTGTACCGCTGCAACTGCACCACTCTAAGATCTCCCATATAGCTGCTATATACTGATAAGAGAGAGCTCACCCATCAACATAATTAAACCACCCCCAATGAGCAGTGGTAGCTCCATCAGCAGGAGAGCGTCTCCCGTCGACATAGCGCTGTCCACACCAGTGCTTCTGCTGATAAAATTTATGTCAGTTGGGGCAGGAGGGGGAAGGTTCACACACACATACCCCCGACTGACAAAAATGCCAGTGTAGACAAAGCCTAAGGTTTCCAGGAGCATGCAGGGAAATGACTTAACAATTCACTCTAGGTGGGCACTTTTTACTCGTAAAAATCCAACTCCTCAATTGTTCACAGAAAGCAAATATAACAGAGGAGAGAGCACAATCCAAATTAATTCATTTTATAACTGGGAAGGAATATTTTTAGATCTTTCTCTCTGATATTGCATTGTTCATCTAGCACTAGGTTTGAGTTAGTAATGAGACAGGACATTAGAGGAGTTTTGCACGGCTCAGGTTTCCCTGCAGAAGTATAGCACAACTCTAGGCCCCAATTCAGCAAACCACTTAAGCACACGCATTGCGGGGGTGAGAAATTTTAGAGTCACTATTCAGCGGGCCCTTAGGGGGCATATAGCAAGGAGGTAGGAATCTATATAAACAGGAAATAAAGACAGCCTTACATTCACCCCAACCACAGTGTCCTGGTCTCTGTAAGCTCTACATCCCTACTGAGAAAACCGTGTAAGCGTATGCTAAGTCCCACTGCAGTCAAAGATACTGAAGCATGTGCCTAAAGCTTAGCGCATGTTTATGTCCTTTGCTGAATAGGAATGGATTGCAGAAACAGAGCTTTAATGACTACTACATTGTCCAGCGTGTTCATGAGCTACACTCACAGTGCATGGAGCTGACCAGATTGCCTGCTACCGGTCCCCGTAGGATTCATCACTCAAGCCAGGTTGTGTCCCTCCTCCTGCAAAGCCCACCATGCTCACCTGCAGAATTGATCGTCTCTGCAATCCTCTTTTGTCACATTTCTAAAACACCCAGCACAAAACTGATATTCTCTTGACATTAGGCTATTCAATATCTGTCACATTCCCCCCCCCCCCCGAAAACTGACTTCCCAGTGACATTATATGATAAGCAGTTATATACTGCGACTTCTAACCAGATGGAGCCTTTCCATCACTCAGAAAGCATAGCACGCACGGGATAAATGCTCTCTGTCATGCAGTGCTTCTGTTCACTGTTTGGCGGCAGGATCTGCTCCCCACATCAGGGAGTTAGAGGCCTACAGCATGAGAGCTGCCCCACTCCTGTGAGCAACAAGGTCTCCACCCTGGGATTTGTGACAGCCCATGGTGTTGGAAGGCACTAGTCCGCTGGATTTACTCACTCACTCTTTCTCTCTGACAGTCCTCCGAGGGATGCACAGCTGGAGTCACACCCGCTGTCTCCGAGACAGTCTCTAAAGAAACAAACCATTGGATTCTCTCTCTCTCTCTCTCTCTTTCTGCTTCCAGGAGTGGGTGGATGGAGACAGAAGTATATTTACACCCATAGATAATCCCTTGTAAGAAACCTTTGAGGTGGTGGACCGTGGACTGCACAGGAGCGTGGGAGCAGATGGCTATATGGAGGCAGGCAAAGCTCATTGAAAAGAGTTTACTTTCATAACAACAAACCAAAAGCCCCCCAAGAGGATCCCTGTCTAAACGTACATTTCAACGACCATGATGGCCAGTGGGGTACCTGTTTTCATTCCCTTCTTGTCTCCCTTAGCTCCACCCCATCATGTCACTTATCTCTTGGCCATTACTGCTGTACACTGTGATCCCTCCAGCCGTGCATGTCCAGCCAGGGCTCTGAGCAGAGGCGGGGGAAGGGAGTGTGAACCAAGGCAATCTTATGGCACTGCAGAATGTTCTGAACCCTGCACTGCATGAAAGATTTCCATAAGTGTATTTCATCCTGAAGCATCCCACTTTTCTTTATGTATTCGGACCACTCATCCAACACACAAACTGCATGTGGCTCTGGGGTGTGCTGAATAATAGCACTCAGCAACACTGCCCAAGGTTTTAGGGCAGGAAGTGAAGAAGAACGCAACATCCAACTGAAACTGAAAGGAGACTTGAGGGAGAAGGGCTGTGATATGGCCAGGATAGAAGGGCTAATACTGCTATCTTTCTGAAAAGCACAGGAGGACCTTTTTGATGACACCAGCAGGTCTAGACTTTCTTTTCTCTTCCCAACCAACAGATAGCGACTCTAGCAGGTCCATGCCCCCTACTGCCATGCTGGGGCAATGGACTGAGTACTGACGCAGAAGAAGAGCTGATGCATAGCACCATTCAACAGTGCCTGCAGCTCCCTGTGTGTATCTAGGACTCCCCTGTCAGCCACTCTGTAGTTAATAATAATCATCTTCATGAGGGAGAAAAAAATCCCTAAGAACCAGCCCTTCCAGCATCTAAAAGTGGAGTTATCTGGGCTGTAAAAGCAGCCCAACCAGTCAGTCATTTGTCATGCATCTTAATTCCACCATAAAATGCTAATCAGCCTGTGCAGCCACGTCCCCCTCACACCATATCTTTTTACAAGCACATTAACATGGTCGTTAGGGAGAGGGGACTTGTATGGACACAAACACATTCAGCACTCATTTATTCCCATCCCCCCACGATCCCCCTCAAACGTCAGCCCTACTGACTCCAATTCAAGACATGGAAGCAGCTCCTTCTCCCCTTGGTTAGGGTGGTTGCCTATTTGTATTGGCCCAGCTGCCCCAAAATAATCCAACAGGGAAACCGGTGCCCATGCGCCACAGTGTCATGGGATTGTTTTCTTCCATCTCTCACTGCATCAACAGCCACCTCACGGTGCAGAGCTATTGATGCCACATCACAATATGAATAAATCTGGGATGGCTTCATGGGCCTGCTAGCTGGGCCGGCAGGTGGCCAGGTGGGCTGAGAGAGCAGCCACCATGACCACGTCTTTCATCGCAAAGGGGTCTGATGGGGTTTTAACTAGACTATGTGCTGTAGACAATATACATGATCACTAAATACAAGACATAAGGAGGGAGCTGAAACTAGGACCGTGGTGCTTCTGCAACATAGGCCTCTGCCCCCTGACATGGCGGCTGGACTGAGCAGCAGTAGCAGATGTTTGATCCTCTTCAGAGGGCAACCTCTCTCACATATAGGCAGTGCCCTACAAGGAGGGGAGAAGGCATAACCACACAGCATTAGCCACAGTGATGTCTGTCATGTGGAATGAGGGTGTGACCCACCACAAAGGGAGTGGGGGCAACTACTCCAGTAAGAGCGTTCGCTGCTACAAAAGCAAACAGCATGTAATGTCAGCCCTGGGAGCTGCCATATCAGTTGTGCTTAGCATTCCTCCTGCCAAAGGTAGCAGCAGCTGCTTGGGTGAAACAGGAATAATGCAGCAATATATATAGTACAAATGATTTTTTTTTCTAATTCTTTTTCTTTTTCCCCATCAGTGAACTGTCCCCGCCTTCCATCTCCTATTCATACTCTATCTTGCTGTATGCAAACCACAATCCCCCTTTTCTTCCTTCTGCTTTATTTTCCTGAACACTCATTAACTACTCACAAAGGACCATGCCTGGCGGATTGGAGCTGCAATTATCTCCTGGTTCTGACCGGTGTTCTGCGGTCAGAGATTAGCATCAGCAATAATAATGGAGCGCCGGATACAGGCTGCTGAATGTCGGGGATTTGACACGTATCCAGACGGGCACCCCCAGTGCGAGAGGAAGGGAATCCAGACAGGGCACAAGGGGCTGTGTCTTCATGAAGATAGATGCTGCTGTCTCACACCAGTCAGGCTATAACCACTTGGAAATGGATCACAGAATCATAGACATTAGAGAGAAAAAAACCTGCTAAATAGTTGAGTCCATCTCCTGCTGGTACAATATATAGTCCCTGCCTCTCCCGTTCCCTAGTAAAAAAATGTGTCAAGTGTTAAACTGATATTACTACCAGAAATACTTTGAACTTCTAGAGTGTCTTTCATCTGCAACACACTTTTTATTCTATCTATGGGTCTAAGGGATAAGAATGGCAATACTGGATCAGACCAACAGTCCATTTTATATACCAGTCAACTTAACTTCAGCACCTGGAAAGATAATGGAGCAAATAATTAAGCAATCAATTTTCAAACACCTAGAAGATAATAAGGTGATAAGTAACAGTCAGCATGGATATGTTAAGAACAAATCACGTCAAACCAACCTAATAGCTTTCTTTGACAGGGTAACAAGCCTTGTAGATGGGGGAAGCAGTATATGTGGTATATCTTGACTTTAATAAGGCTTTTGATACTGTCTCATATGATCTTCTCATAAACAAACTAGCAAAATACAACCTAGGCTATGTATATACTACCGTATATGTCAGCAAAACTTGTCACTCAGAGGGATGGAATATTCCACCCCCCTGAGCAAAATAAATTACTCTGACATAAGCATTCATGTGCACAGTGCTATGTTGGTGGGAGAATGCTCCCCTGTCAGTATAGAATGTCTTCACTGTAGTACTGTACATATAGACTTGGCCCTAGATAGAGTGTACCTATAAGGTGGGTTCATAACTGGTTGGAAAGCTGTTCCCAGAGAGTAGCTATCAGTGGTTCACAGTCAAGCTGGAAGAGCATACTGAGTGGGGTCCCACAGGGATCAGTTCTGGGTCCAGTTCTGTTCCATATCTTCATCAGTGATTCAGATAATGGCATAGCGAGACACACAGTTTGTGGATGATACCAAGCGGGGAGAAGTTGGAAATATTTTGGAGGATAAGATGAAAATTTAAAATGATCTTGACAAACTGGAGAAATGGTCTGAAGTAAATAGGATTAAATTCAATAAGGACAAATGCAAAGTACTCCACTTAAAAAGGAACAATCAGTTCCACATATACAAAATGGAAAATGACTGCCTAGGAAGGAGTACTGCAGAATGAGATCTGGGGGTCATAGTGGATCACAAGCTAACTATGAGTCAACACTGTAACACTGTTGCAAAATAAAGCAAACACCATTCTGAGATGTATTAGCAGGAGTGTTGTAAGCAAGACACAAGAAGTACTTCTTCCTCTCTACTACACATTGATTAGGTCTCAGCTGGAATATTGTGTCCAGATCTGAGCGTCACATTTCAGGAAAGATGTGGACAAATTGGCGACAGTCCAGAGAAGAGCAAAATATATGGTTAAAGGTCTAGAAAACATGATCTATGACGGAAGAAAAGACTGAGTGGGGACATGATAGCAGTTTTCAAATACATAAAATGTTGTTACAAGGAGGAGGGAGAAAAAATGTTCTCTTTGACCTCTGAGGTTAGGAAAAGAAGCAATGGGCTTAAATTGCCTCAAGGGAGGTTTAGGGTGGACATTAGGAAAAGCTTCCTAACTGTCAGGGTAGTTAAGCACTGGAATAAATTGCCTAGAGAGGCTGTGGAATCTCCATCATTGGAGATTTTTAAAACCAGGTTAGCCAAACACCTGTCAGGGATAGTCTAGATAATACTTAGTCCTGCCTTGAATGCAGGGAACTGGACTAGATGACCTCTCGAGGTCCCTTCATGTACTACACTTCTATGATCCTGTCTAGCCCAGTATCCTGTCTTCCAACAGTGGCCAGTATCAGATGCCTCAGGGAAAGAACAGAACAGGATAATTATCAAGTGATCCATCCCCTATCCTCTAGTCCCAGTTTCTGGCACTTGGAGGTTTAGGGACAGAACATGGGATTGCATCCCATACCATCTTGGCTAATAGCCATTTATGGACCTATCCTCCATAAACTTCTCTCATTAGTTTTTTAACCCATTTATACGTTTGGCCTTCACAACATGCCATGGCAATGAGTTCCACAGATTGACTGTGCGTTGTGTGAAGAAGTACTTCCTTATGTTTGTTTTAAACCTGTTGCCTATTAATTTCATTGGGTGATCCCTGGTTCTCCCTTAGTTCTCTTTTCTAAGATGAACAGTCCCAGCCTTTTTAATCTCTCCTTGAATGGAAGCTTTTCCATACCCCTAAACATTTTTGTTGCCTATACCTGCACCTTTTCGAATTCTACTTTTTTTTTTTTTTTTGAGATGGGGCAACCAGAACTGCATGCAGTATTCAGTGTGTTGGCATACCATGCATTCACAGTGGCATTGAAATATTTTCTTTTTTATTAGCTATCCCTTTCCTAATGGTTCCTAACATTCTGCTAGCCTTTTTTTTATTTTATTTTATATTTTTTTTGACTGCTACTGAACACTGATTGGATGTTTTCAGAGAACTATCCACAATGACTCTAAGATCTCTTTCTTGAGTGGTAACAGCTCATTTAGACACCCCCATTTCTTTGTATAGTTGGGATTATGTTTTCCAATGTGCCTTACTTTGCATTTCTCAAGATTGAATTTCATCTGCCATTTTGTCACCCAGTTACCAAATTTAGTGAGATCCGTTTGTAACTCTTTACAGTCTGCTTTGGACTTAACTATCTTGAGTAATTTTGTGTCTTCTGCAAATTTTGCCACCTCACTGTTCACCCCCATCTCCACAGCAACTCAGCACCAAACAGTAAATTAAGATCCCAGAGCAGACACAGTGGATTCTGCTTTTCATTTCTCATAGGTTCCTAGGTTTCTTTGTTGGATTGCATTGTTTTGTTTGTTCGTAAGTCTATGATTTCTTGTCTTTGCTTATTACAAGAAAGTTTTGATACACAGGTGAGTCTTGCAACATGCTTGGGAAATAGTCAGGATTTGGCTCAGTTTTATCTCCTCCATCCAACAATATGACTAGAACTGTGTCCAGGGCATACACTGGACAGAACCCTCATTGTGAATGGCCCAGGCTGGCAGAATTTTCCAGGCATTGCTGCAGTTTGATTGTTACTCGTCCCTTCTCAATGATTTTGCTGAGGATGAGGATGTTTGAGACCCAAAATCCAAGCTTTCCTTTCAGGGGTGTTTGAATTAAAGGTTTTTGTGCAGCGTGTTATAGAGATAGTACTTAGATCCTCAACATTTACAAGAGTTTGGATCTGGAGTTTGGTTCAAGCCCATATCTAGTTAAGATGTCTGATCCATTCCTGACCTTATTCAAAGTATCCATACCTCTGAGCTCTCCAAAACTGGTCTGGAAATCCCATTAGAACACATTTTCTCACAGGGAGATTTCAAATACTTCCTGCTTGTACCTAAGCTAGATATACCACAAAAGCAGACTCTCTTGAACTATCTTAGTGCTTCCTACTTTTGGAACCCACTGGGCTGAGGCACATTGGCAGAACAGTATGAAAGCCTGCACTACCACTGTGTTGGCTATACCCATTTGGTGCATACACAGGGGATACTGCTCGGCCAGGCTGCCAATCCAGCCTGAAATTCACTTGAAAACAAATTATCTGAAAGAAAAGAAAATCTGCATGGGGGAAAAAAAATCTCCCAGTGCTTTTGTTCAATATTTAAAGCAACCATTATTTTCTCTCTCACTTTTGCTTTAGTATTGCAGGTCCAAACTAGAAGGTTTCTTTTACTAGGCATCACTGGGGGAAATAAAGCCTGTGATCAGAGTTTTCAGAGGATCTTTCATTCAGCCATCTCAAGTGGGATGAAGGTCCAGAGGCGACTGAACAAAACGCAATAGGAAAGTTGAAAAGCCTTTGAAAAATGGCTGTGATCTCTGCTGGTTCAACTCTCACAAGAGCCATCGCTGCGGGT